>CM059037.1:50343265-50943265 GCA_030279155.1 Forsythia viridissima | reverse complement strand
AGTTAACTTGACACAAATGTGACATCTCATTTAAAATATTTCAACAACGAAATTAGCAGTGTACTCTGCAAAATTTAGGGTCCGTTTGATAGAGATTATAAACTAGTTTATAAATCAATATTGGTTTATTTGAGTTGAAATTGTTGACTTTTCATGTTAAAAGTGGGTTGAAAAATCAAAAATGACAGCTGAAATAAACTATAAACGGTTTATAATCCATGTGAAACAAGCTCTTAGCAAGAAAAAACACTCCAGAACATCTCAAGACTTCGAGGAAACAAGAAACTGAAGCTAAATCAAGGCGTTGTATGGTCTATCAACTTGGGAAACGGAATTTTGATAAATCATATAATCTTTAGTGCCCTTTTGATTTTGTTAAAATTCATATTTTTTTTGTAAATTTTAATAAAAGTTGATAAATGTGTGGTTGAAAAGTTGATAAAAGTTGTAGGTTCCATAAAATGTGTGGTTAAAATTAATTGTTGATTTTGACTTCAAGTTTTTAATAAATTTTTAGGCAAAATCAAACAAAACTTTAGTTTAATGTTAGAATGTTAGCTAGGCATAATAATTCTTAATAAAGTAACAGAGATTGATAGAAAAATCAAGATTTTTAAAAAGTAGTGAACTTATTTGTGTAACCAATAGCAGTGGTATTGGAACCTAAACATTTTAGATGTTGTTTGGTAAAGTTTTTGTTTTTTTTTATAGAATATAACAATAGGTTTTACAGAATATATGAATAAAAAATAGATAAAAATTGTGGGTCCTACAAAATATATGAATAAAAATAATATTTAACCAACTTATAAATACTTGTAAGCACTAACAAACATGCTCTTTGAATATTGGTTGCAAAACAACCTGTGCATTTTGTAGACATGTTGGGTTTAAAGGTGAATCGAGAGGGCATAAAATATTTGGATGGATATTATAGAATATTTTTGGGGGGTAATTTCACAAATGCATCATAAAAGTAAATTATTTTGAAATTACCATTCAACATTTGCAAAAATTTGGATTTGTCATATAGTGTTACATTTTTCCCATAATAATGCTACACTTTTTTATAATATGTGTAACATAATGTGGTATATCATTGTTGCCACCACCATCGACATCCATCACTGCTTGAATCTTCTTCTATCAACACCACGACCACCTTCACTACAATCACCCTAGAAATAATAATGTCATTATCTTCATCTTCCCCAATTAGCCACCTCTAGGGGTGGGCAAAAGAAGTGGAACTAACCGAACCAAGAACTGATCGGTTTTGGTAAAGTTGGTTCTGCTTAAATTTTTTATTCTTAGAACCAAGAATCAGTAGGTTCCGGTTCTAGTACTCAAAACCAAGAATGAAGAATTGGTTCTGATCATTTTTTTTTCTTAATATTGAGACTGGTGTGCAAGGTCTAATTAACCTATTTTCTTTTTGTGCACCACAATAAATTCAATTTAAAACACACAGCAAAACGTTTTACACTTCTTCAAAATTCAAAGCTTAGTTTTTGTCTTCTAAATTTCAAATTTTTTGGTTTGCATTGAACGAGGCTTTTTTTTTTTATTTTTTTTATTTTGGATGTGCGTAAATTTGCATTAATAATTTGAAAATTTTGGTTATGAAACTGAATCAAACTAAACTCAAACCATTCATTTCAATTCTTGTTCGATTGTATAATTACATATGGAACCAATGGTTATCTTCAATTTGATTCTCAAATAGAACCACGTCCACCCCTAAATTTCACCGCCACCCATTGCCACCACCACCACCACCACCACCAACCACCTTCCCCTCTATAAGATTTATGATTGTGCGTGATTCTAGTATGAAAACATCCAATGGACAGTGATTTCTTTGGGAATGGTTTTAGCGTCAATCGCGTTGGTCTCGTTAATATAAATATCGGATCGCGGCCGATTTTACAGAAGTGAATGGGATCTTGCCGGATTGCTTCATTTGTTCAAGGGTTAATTGCACTAATGGTCCTTATTCTTTAAGGTTTGTAACGATTTCATTCTAATTCTTTTTTTAGCAGATATCATCATCATTCTTTTATTTATTTACATAGATGGTCCCCAAATCATTACTTTTCACTATTCTGACAATTCTTTAACAATTTTTCTCATTGACTTAAATGAATTAAAATAATAGAAAAAAATATAATGAAAGCATTGCAATTAGGTCCTTAATTTTTTCAAAAGTACAAATAAATCCTAAATTATTTTATTTTATACAGATATATGTTATTCCTCAACAAAAAATGAATCATCTTTTCCCCCACCCCCACCACCACCACCCCCACCTCACACCAACTATTTCCGGTCACACCCAATACACTTTTAGGCAACTCATATCTACACATATACATACAATGTTTTCCACGAAAATATGTATCCTTAATTAGTGGGCTAGCTCTACATACATTTACATACACATACATACATAGACTAGTATATAAATTCTTAGTCTTGTATGAAAATAGAAGATAAATTTCATGAACAAGAGTCTCCAGAAAATATTGATGATTCTCCTCTAGCTAGTGATGAAGTAACTGAAGAAACTTACGAGCTATCCCCCAAGAAAAGGTTTGATATTTTGCCCTTCCAAAAAAATTTCAAGCTCTTACGTAAAAATCTTGGCTCCGGCCGCCACTACGAGTGAGTATATATTTTTCTTTGAATTTTTTGTAGTAGGAAGTGTGCAAAAAAGAGGATGGTGACAGTACCGATTGGAGACAGCGAAGATGGCTGCCGGAGTAAAGGAGAGGTGTATCCACCATTGAGGGTGGGGGAGGGAAAAGATGATTCATTTTTTGTTGGAAAAGAACATATATATGTATAAAATAAAGTAGTTTAAGATTTATTTGTGCTTTTGAAAAAGTTAAGGACTCAATTGCAATGCTTTCATTATATTTTTTTCCTATCATTTTAATTTATTTAAGTCAATGGGCAAAATTGTCAGAATAGTGAAAAATAGTGATTTTGGGACCATCTGTTAGAATAAATAGAAGAATATGGATGATATCTGCTAAAAAAAATAATGAGGATGAAATCGTTACAAACCTTAAATAAATGGAGACCATTAGTGTAATTAACCCCTTGTTTAAAAACTTTACTTTTTGGGCGGTGTCATTTTTAATTTGCTTTATTCGAAAAGAAGTCGATTTTATATTTTTTTTCGCTTTTAAGCTAAGCCAAACATGGTCAAGCATTGGAGTGCTCCCACTCAAGGATTGAAGATGATAGGAAAAAGTCAAGTGATTAACAATATGTTTGTTAGTGCTTATAAGTAATTATAAATTGTTCAAATATTATTTTTATCTACACATTTCGTAGGACCCACAATATTTATATACCTACATATTCTATAGAACTCAATACTTATAATTTACAGCAAATTTTACCAAACATACAATAAGTTGGTGGTAGACTTTGACATATTTTGATTTTAACTATTTGATAATGAAGAAGAAAATTGATAATAAATTATTAATTTTTTTATGTAAAAATAGGGTAAATAGCATTAGAGATTTCGAACTTTCGAACTTTGTGACAATGAGGTTACGAACCTTTGATTTCTAGCACTGAGATTCCAAACATTTCAAATGTAAGCGTCTGATGTCCTTTTGTGACTGAAAACGTTAGTTAATCGTTAAATGATTAAATTTTTTTATTAAAATGACAGTTCTACCCTTTAATTAATATATGAAAAATAGCACTGATGGTCCTTAACCTTTAAACTTTGTGACAACAAAGTATCAAGTCTGCGCCTGATGTTTTTGGTGATGTAAAATATCAATTTGATTGTTAAAACGAAAAGAAAGAAAGAAAAGTGAAATCATCACCCCCACAAATTCTAACCAATAATTTCATCAATAATTTGGAAATACAAACCAATTATTATGATATACCGCTTCCACTGGAGTTGGGGTTGAAATTGAAGAAGATGATTATTTGTTTTTTGTTTTGTTTTTTTTTTTCTTTATTTTTTTTATTTTTATTTAATTCAAAATTAAATATGAGTACACTAATCATTTAACTCAAATTTTGATCTTTTAACGGTCAAACTGATATTTTTCATCACAAAGGACTCAAGTGCAAATGTTTAAAAGATTTGGAATCTCGGGTGCTAAAAATTAAAGTTTCAGAACTTCATTGTCACAAAGTTTAAAAGTTAAGGACTCCCAGTGCTATTTACACTAAATTAAAGTAAGGGTAAAAGTGTCATTTCAATAAAAAAAATGACTATTTAACAGTCAAATTGACGTTTTCCGTCATAAAAGGACCTCAAGTACAAAAGTTTAAAAGGTTTGGAATCTTGGTTGCTATAAAAAGTATGAAACTTTATTGTTACAAGGTTCAAAGGTTCAGTACCTCTAGTACTATTTATCTATACTAATTCTAAAAGTCCCTTAAAGGGAGAAATATTTTTGGACAATATTGACTCTCAAATAATTTATAATTCCTAAAATCATCTTTTAATTAATATAATTTATTTTAGCTTTAATTTAAAGTATTTAATACTATATAAATATTGTATTTTGATCATTAAAAGTGATTTGTCTCTTTAAATTTCATTATATATTGTAATTAATGAAAATAAATAAAAATATACTAATAAAATTTTGGGTAATTTACAGCCTCCATTCCTAACTTTTGAACTTTTGACACTTTTATTCTCATTCTTTATTTTTTGGCACCCATATCCTCAACCTTTCTTAATTTGGTGGCTGAAGTCCCCAACCTTTGAACTCTTGACACTTTTATCCTCATTCTTCATTTTTTTGCACCCATATCCTCAACCTTTCTTAATTTGGTGGCTGAAGTCCTCAACCTTTGGACTTTTGTATCATATTTTTTGATTTTTTAATTGAAACTTATGAAAAGTCTATTTAAAGCCAAGTTTTGTGAGTAATTTTATCTATAAATGTCGGTTTATTTAAAAAAAAAAACTAATTTTTAAAAATTTTATGAGATTTTTAAATTAATTTTTAAATTTTTAATTGAAATCGGGTTGACCTTAGTTCGACTCGGTTCGACCTTTTGACCCTTGACCCTTGACCCTTGACCCGTTATCTTTTTCGGGTCGATGGCCAGTCCTGTTTTTTGAATATTGTATTATTTAGATAAATAGTTTTATCTAGATAACTATTTCGATTAATGCTCTATTTGGGGATATGGATGCAAAAAATGAAGAATGAGGATATGGGTGCAAAAAAATTAAATTTTAATTGAAAATGGGTCGACCTTGGTTCGACTTTTTGACCCTTGACCCATTACCTTTTTCGGGTCGATGGCCAATCCTGTTTTATGAATATTGTATTATTCAGATAAATAGTTTTATTTAGAAAACTATATTTTGATTAATGCTCCATTTGAGGATATGGGTGCAAAAAAATGAAGAATGAAGATATGGATGCAAAAAAATAAAGAAAATCTCATAAAATTTTTAAAAATATATTTTTTAAATAAACCAACATTTATAGACAAAATTACTCACAAAACTTGGCTTTAAATAGATTTTTCAAAAGTTTCAATTAAAAAATTAAAAAATATGATACAAAAGTCCAAAGGTTGGGGACTTCAGCCACTAAATTAAGAAAGGTTGAGAATATGAGTGACAAAAAATGAAGAATGAGGATAAAAGTGCTAAAAGTTCAAAGATTGGAGATTTCAGCCACCAAATTAAGAAAGGTTGAGGATATGGGTGCCAAAAAATAAAGAATGAGGATAAAAGTGCCAAAAGTTCAAAGGTTTGAGACGGAGACTGCAAATTACCCTAAAATTTTTAATATATTGAAATTATTATCTTTAATTGTAAACAATCAAAGAGTCAATTTTATTATGCACGAGAATTTAAGCAAATTCCTTCATCAATATAACAAAACAAGATGAATTTGGCTTTGCATTTCAACTTTCTTATTATTGATTTATACTTTCTTCATTTGTTATTCGTCTTTGTTTTTTATTATGCCAAGAATATTTTTTTCCTCGTAATGACGATGTTTAATATTTGATAATTAGTTTGATAGTAATGTGGTAATAATGGATGTGTTAATTTTACATGAATGATTCACTAATTTTAAGAATATATATGATGGTAATATTGATTTTAAATTTTGATTTCTATATATTTTTTTCTTGATTTAGAATATTTGTTCGATGTAAAAATGTTAATTATTGTGGTAGTCTTGATAACAAAGGGATTTAAGCTTAAATGATGTTTTATGTCATTTTGTAAGTAATTAAACGTATATTTATTGTGGAAGAACGAGTTAGAACAAGGAGAATTGGTGTTACTCTAACTCTTTTAAGCATGCAGCTGAGGAAGACATAACTTGAATAAAGTGAGTCATGTTATATATAAGGTGAATGTAAATCTCGCATAGTAAGTGGTTTTATGTGATGAGTTAAAATCATTGTCTAAATACTTGGTTGTTTTGAATTTTCTTGAAATTTAATAATATTTCAGATGGAATTACGGGAAAGAATGCATGAAGAGAACAAAAAAAAAAAAAAAAAAACCCCCCTTAATTTATTGGTGCATTAAAACTGAATGAATATTGCAATAGAAAATTCTTCTTTATCTTATGTCAAAGAATTTTGAGATTCTTTTTTCTGAGAAATAATTATCTAAAAAGGCTAAATATTTTGATTTCGTGTGCTTTTTATAATGATATAAATACAGAAAATAAATGAAAAATAGTGTTATACTTATATCTACTATTTTCATGTATTTTAGAATTTGATACTAATTTTCATAAAAGAAAGTTGCATTTTCTGATATGCCATTAGATATATGCTTTAAAATATAATTAAAAGAGTATCAATAATCTTTCAAACTTAATATTCACGTAAGCCATGTATTTTTTAATGAACCACATGTTTTACCAAGAAGTTTGAATATAATTCCTTGGTTATAATCATTGATGAACTTATGATTGAAAATGAGTTTCATTTAAGTGTTATATTCATCGATAATTTTAAAATTAAAAAAATCATAATATTATTACAAAATCACGTGCAACGTACGTATTCTTAACTAGTACTAAAAAATAAATTTAAGAATATCAAAATTAGAAAATAAGATTATTTATGGGGTAAAAAAAAATTTCTACACTTAATAGAAGCCGAGACTCTAATTGCATAAAAGCATCTCCAACAAACTCTTTAAAGATAGATTATTCTTTAATTTAAAAAGCCAGCCCTTAAAATTATGTTTCAATGGACTCTCCAATTTAATATTTTAATTAGAAAGTGAGTTTGACTATCCACACTCTATTATTAAATGTATTGAAATAATTTCAATTTTCAATATTTGATATACTGGTTTTAATTAAATAATATATACAAATTAAGAAAGAAATATATGATAAAAAGAGAAGAGAAGAAAATATATTAAATGCTTCTTGAAAAAAGTAAAATAAAGAGTATGAAAATATAAAAGCAATTGAAATATTTAAAAAAAAAAATTCTTATTTAAATTTAATAATGCTTTAAAATGCTAAAAATGTTCTCTAATTTTTCGTAGTTACTAGTTACAGAAGACAAGGGTTTTAGGGTAAAACAGAAGTTACAGAACACAGAAGGGTTTTACATCAGCTTCTTCCACACACAACAATGGCATCTCTAGGAAGAAAGAATCAATCTTTAAGCAGATCCAACCAATCCAGCGACAGCATACTGTCCCGAGTCTCTGATTCTTCGATCGTGAGGAAAGGAAAGAGAGCCGCCTGTGACGCGGCATATGTGGCGAAGCGCCTGATGAAGAGCACCGGCAAGGCGGCGTGGATTGTGGCCACCTCGTTTATTGTTCTGGGACTGCCGCTCATCATAGAAATGGACAGGGAGGCGCAGTTAAATGACCTCGAGCTCCAGCAGGCATCTCTTCTTGGCACCACGGCTCCCCAACCTTCCTTCATGGGCCCATCCTCCTAACTGAGTTTAATGACATTTGTTTTATGGTTTTGGAACCGGGTTTTGTGGTTTTGGTTTTGGGTTTCGAGAAAACTGGATGGTCTTTTATGGGATTATAACATTGATTGTTAGCATTAACATTTGTCAATATTGTTCGTCTTGTTTTGTTACAATTTCGTGACTTGCGTCCAACCAAATTACGTTTTGATCTCTTTTAGTGATTTTGGAAGTGGGTTATGAGAAAACTGGATGTTCTTTGATGGGATTATAACGTCGATTGTTAGTATTAATGTTTGTCGATTTGTGAGTTATAGTTGAATTTTGTTACAATTGTGTCCAATCCAAATGCATGCTATACACAAAAGGGTACCTACATAAAGGTGATTGATGGTAATACTAGGTTTTTTTCATGATTTGTGTTGTTGGAAGCGTTTTATGAGGGGTGTTTGGGCTTTTTACTTAAAAGAATATTATTTTTGTTACAGTTATGAGTTTTTTCTTTTTATCAGAAGTCTTATTATGTCTTGTGTTTGAGTAGTTTCTATCTCATTGTGCTTGTGATGCTCTCTGATGTATGCTCTTAGTGCTAATGCCGATTGGCTTTGGAATTCTCTGATATATGGGGGTTTGGTTGCGTTTCTGTAAATTTTCGTGTTATATCACTAATGGTGTCTAGATCCAACTTTTATGGCGTTTGGCTCTGAAAATATAGTCTCTTTTATTTTCCTGGTAATTATGCACATCAGCAGTTCATTCCTAAAAACTGTTGCTATAAAGTAGATTTGCACAACGTTTTGTTCCATGGAAGTGTCTTGAGATTCTCAATGTTAATGATGTTGGGTTTGTATCAAAATTGTGTTCTTGGCTTGGCAATCTTTGGTATTTTTCTCTGGTTACTTGGCTTTTTATGAGATTATAATTTGATATTATATTTTTACAATGATCTTCACTCTTTAGCCTCCGCCTTACCACTAGAGAAGAGAGAAGAAAAATGTTTTCTTAATATTGGCAAAGTTTTGATTTTATCAGAAGTCTTATAGTAGTTTTTTGTTTCATTGGTTTCTATGCCATATTGCTTGTTGATGCTCTCTCTGACATATTCATGTAGTGCTCATGGAAGTTGTTTGTTCACGAAGTGTGCGTGTGCGTGTGCGTGTCTGAAATGACACTATGACGATGGTATAAAGAAACTTGGGTTCAGTTCACTGTGAAAATATCTCTGACAAATGTAAAATACGTGATTTTTAATTTCTGGTTGATAGCTTATTTCTCTGAATGCTTCGAGTAATAGTCGATATATTAGTTAATTGAAAATTGAAATTATATTGGCTATTTTGGCTATTGTGTTACATAGGCTATAATAGTAAATTTCTATAAAAGTGCAGGAAGAAGCAGATTCTTCCGCAATGTATATTTCCTTGGATTTGATTAAAAGCGATTAATATTTAGAAAAATTATTCAGTTTATTAGTTTGATTCAATATTTCCAAAGAGGCCAACTGATCTTGGTGTGGTCTGAACTGATACTGCTAGTTCATTCTCCCAAATCCATCCCATTGTGTAAGCAGGACCGGAAATAAAACACAGAATTCTCAATTAAAGGTGTGCATTCAAATACTATGCGTTTCTCCAATAATGTCCTTGGTAACTCTAAACAAAGGTTGAATGGCTACATTTATATATCAAGAATTCAAGGAAGATGTCAATCAATCTCAGGTCGGTTGTGATCGCTTCTCTAATACGTAGAAACTTATTGTTGGTTCTTTTAAATAAGTTACCAATAATCACCACTACTACAACTACCGTTCAAGAACCTATGGTATCTGTGAACATCCCTCACTATGATCTCCTTCTCTGCCACTCTGCTAATGTACTTGAATGCTTCATGGCAGTCCTTGCAAATCCTCAAGTTCTTTACAATCCGCAAAGCCTTTCTGGGAGGTGTTACCCCACTCAACAACCCGAAAGCAACAGCCAATTTCTCACTGTGATACCAAAGCATTTCCCTCTTCTCGTTCTTCTCTAATTCATGCAACATTTGGTTCCAAATTGGCACAATAGCCCAATTTCTCTATCTCCTCCATCAATTCTGTTAGCTTCGCATAAATCTGGTTGCTCCTTGCGTGCCTTCTATCTCCAGAAAAGAACACATGAACTGCTCCCTGCACTTCAATCCAACTCCTCCCAACTTCCTTTTTCACTTTACTATCTTTCATTATTTTCCAAACTTCTTGAACCTCACCCCACCTCCCTGTACTTGCTAATACATTTGCCAATATCACATAAGCTGAATCATCATTTGGGTCAATCGCCAACAATCTCTTGCTCATTCTCCAAGCAATGTTGGCCTTTTCATGATTCATACAACTAGACAACAACACGCGCCACACGGCTGCATCAGGCTCATATGGCATTGTCAAAGCAACTTTCTCTGCCTCCTCTAACTTCCCGGCTCTGCCTAATGCACCTGCCAAACAAGTGTAGTGCTCAATCCAAGGCTTCAATACATACTCCGTTTCCATCTTATTGAACCACCTCTCAGTCTCTACCACCATACCCGCATTGAAAAATGCCGTCAAAATGGCCAAAAAACTATATTCATCAGGCTTCATTCCTCGACTCTCCATCAACTCAAAAAGCTCAAGCACACAGTCTTTATCCCCATGTTGTGCATACCCTGCCATCATTGTATTCCACCCAACTAAATTCAACTCCATTCCCAACTCATTAAACACTTCTCTCGCATCCTCCAAGATCCCACATTTTCCATACCCATCAATCAATGCAGTCCCCACAATCAAATCCAGATCCAACCCCGTCACAACCGCATGGCCATGGATTATCCGGCATTGCTCGAGCATGGCCACCCCTGACACAGCACACAATGCCCCAGAAACACTATACGCATTTGACAACACACCTTCCCTCCTCATCTCAACAAAGTACCTCAAAGCATCTATAGGCTTCTTATTGCGAGCCAACCCATTAATCATCGCCGAGAAACAAACCTCATCTCTCTCACACATTTCATCAAACGCCTTCCCCGCAGAATTCAAATCCCCATTTTTGCAATAAAGAGACACTAAACCCGAACCAGTAAAGGGATTTTCTTGCAAAGAGAGCTTGACTACCAGCGCATGTAGTTGAAACCCAAAGATATAATGTGGTAATAAAGCACATGTTCTAAATAACGTCGCAAAAGTGCGAGAATTCGGGGACAAACGGATGGGGTGGCGGAGCATGGAGAGAAAGAGGCGGAAGGCGGTGGAAGAATGGGAAAATGCGGAGATTATGGAAGCCCATGTGACAGTATTTGGACAAGAGATGGTGTGGAAGAGTTGGAGGGCGGAGGAATGAAGATTGGACTTGGAGTAGAGGGTGATAAGATTGTTGAAGAATGAGATGTTTTGAGGTGATGGGGTGTTGCATGTTTTAATGGCTTCTGCGTGTAAACAGCGAGGGTCAATATTTCTTTCGAGTGAATTCATGTTAGTTTGACAAAATTGACGTTTCTGTGATTTGAGATTTCATTTATCATTTCACGGCTCTTTCTGTGACGTTTTACATTTTTATTTTGGGTAATCAGTACAAAACGTCGGTACTCTTTGAAGTTATTGTGCAAATTATTTCTACCTTTGAAATTTTGATATTTTCATTCTTATCTATACCATTTCTTGCACAAAATGTCCTTTCCGTCCATTGTCATCCAAAATATGCTGTTAACTCACTTCCACAACATGTGTCGCACTAATTTGAAAGGGAAATTTCATCCATTTCGTTACTTTCTTCTCTAGAACCAATAATGGCGGGTGAAAATTTCGTCCATTTTCACCAAATTAAACCTTGGCCGACCGTTCTTGTTCAGACTTGACAATGCTATCGGAAATTTCTTCATGGGTGTCTTTTTGTCTGTATTTCTTTATCTTGATTTGACTAACTCACATTCAACATCGATCGAGAGAGAGCTATATAGGGGGAGAGAGAGATGGGGGGTGGTAACGATGGCGTTGATGGCAATTGCTGGGGTGGATTACTATAGAAATAGCTTGCAAGCCCTATCTTGAGAAAGGCTGGGAAGTCATTGATCGCAACCTTAACCCAGATTACGACCCTGATGATGCTGTTGATGATCGAACAATTTACGCCCCTCTAAATCCAGATCCACCTACCAATTCTGAGCCATTAGATGATGCCACTGCCTCTTCTACTATCGCCAAGGATATCTGATGTTTTTACATTAAGGATTTCTACTGTTGGTTACTGCTATAAATTTGAAGTTATTTGCTCTTTGTTTGTGTTTAATTTTCTTGTTCTCCTTATAACTAGATGCTTTGTTTTTATGGAAAATGGAAAGAAAGTGAAGGGAAAAAGAAGATCTTGATTTGGCTGTACGTCTCGGTGCGGTTGCCGGAGATTTTATATCCTTTGTTTTTGCTTTTTCATTCATATTTTCGTAACGAATGCATTTCGTCTATGTTGAAAATCGATCATCATCTTCATTTTTTGTCATCAGATCACCATTGATTCTCTCCAGCTAACTGTTATTTTCACCCGCCATTGTTGGTGCTAAAGAAGAAAGTAACGAAATCAACGAAATTATCGTTTAAAATTGGTGCGACATGTTTTGTGGAAGCGAGTTAACAACATATTTTGGATGACAATGGACAGAAATGACGTTTTGCACAAGAAATGGTATAGGTAAAGGTGAAAATGTCAAAATTTCAAAGGTATGGACGATTTGTACAATAACTTCAAAATGTATTGACATTTTGTGCTAATTACCATTTTATTTTTATTGACCTCGCTAATTACTGGTGTATTTAATTTTGATTAAAATAAGATTTTATAAAAGTTGGTAAAATATGTAGTTGAAAGATTATAAAAAATTGTGGGTCATAAAATGTGTGGTTAAAATTAATTGTGACTTTGATTTTAAATTTTTAACAAATTTTTAAGTGAAATCAAATATTAAACTGAAGACGACTGAACAGATTACTCGTCTGCTTCTAAAGTTAGGCTGTGTTTGATTGACAAAGATTTTTCATGGAAAATACTTTTTTTCCACCTATTTTTCAACTGATGTGTATGATTGCACAAAATTTTCCATGAAAAAAATATTTTCCCACCTATTTTCCATGTTGTGTTTGATTGCAATATTTTTTTTTTCCGTGTAAAATATTTTTTCATTTTCCTTGTTTTGGCCACATTTTCTTCGTTTTCAAAGAAAATATTTTCTTAGGACGGGGGAAGAAGTTTTATTTTCCATAGAAAATTTGTCTTATTTTCCAATTAATAATTTCTTGACAATTCAATTCCATGGAATTTTTTTTTTCAACCTAAATTTCTTACTTGCAATCAAAGACACCCTTAATTCTTATTTGAAGTCCAAAAAAGTTCATAATATCGTACAATTCTTATTCCAAGTTTTCAAATACTTTGGTCGAAAGTTTCATTAAAGTTTCTGAATTTTATTAAAAATTAAAAAGATGATGACACTTTTTTTGAAATTTCTGAAAGGTGTTTACGTGCATTCTAGCTGTCCAAATTCCCAAATATTCGCACAATCAATGAATTTTTTTTTACGTGATTTTCACATTTTCTTGATTTCACATCATCACATGGCAATCTCTTCTTTCTATTCTACTTAGGGAAAATTAAAGCTGGACTCTTCAACATTTCACGTGGTGTAGTTATGAATCCCAATCTTCCAAAATAAAGTTCTAAGTGCCCAAACTATTTAAATCTCTAAAGTTTGATCCTTACGTAATTGAAACATTTAATGTAGATATTAAAAGAGCACGGGAATTTCATGTGACTTAAAGATGGAGACCTGATTTTCAAAAACATGAATTTGAAGTTTCACAAATTGAAAGGAAAAACTGTCAGAGACTTCAACTAGAGGCCGTGTCCAGTGCATAACCAGATTAATAGATTTGAATAGACTAAAGACTCATAACCTCACTTTTAAAGGCCAAAAATCCATAATCGCACTCCGTCAAAGACTGGAGAGCTCACCCCTAATTTTTCCTTCTATTTATGCCATTTGAGTCACATTCTCTAATGTCTAAAGCCACTACTTGATTGAATCAATATATCAAGCAATCCAGCCTTGATTGTGCTCATTCACTTGGCCAGCCATTAGACAGCAGGATTCTATTTCGATATGAAAGATAGTTTATTTGTTATTTGATTAAAGAAGCGAAACAAATATGGTATGATTCTAATCAAGAAAGATTCTTATGACAAGATCTAGTGGCAGAGAAAAGAGACTCTTCTATAGTTCTTTTCCCCCTTTAACGAGAAAATATGTCGCCGAAGTCGAAAGCTGAGAGGAAGCCATTGTCTAAAACACAGCAAATAGGATCAGAATATCAGAAAGAAATAGAAATACTGAAAGACCAGTAGATACCTTGTTGAGGAAAATAGTTCACCGGATCGTTGATTCTTGCAAGAACAATTGATAGGGCTCAGATTAATACTGTCTAACTCCACAAAGGTAACACCAAGTTATAAGGACAAACTAAGAAGGACCTATTTCACCAAAAGAAATAAAGGGAGGAAAGGGGTTGCAATTTTCACAAAGAAAATTCAATATCAATGGCAATGGCTTTTTCTGGTTTGGCTTTCCTGCTGTAGACGTCCACTGTTTACACGTGTGTGGTATAATGAATATGGTGATAATTGGTGGTTAATTCTCTGCCCAAACCATATGGTATGGAATATATATGTATATATGGTAATAATATAATAACCCATATTATATTATACCCCCCTAATATATATATATTTCCTAAATCTAGCCGTCCCACTTTCAACCGGGTCAAACACACTGGGTCACTAAGCAACGACCCAAAAGTACATTAAAATCTCCAAGTGACCTACACACGTCCTTCATTAATTTGGGCTGACACACTTGTGGAGTAGACTATACAATTATCTTTCAATCCTGGACTCAAAGCCTATGAAGATATAACGAGTCTATTAATCATCACTGCCCTGGGTTTATTTGAGATCACGAAAAGCCCAACATACCTAATCTCCCATGGCTTTCCTGATTACTCTCTTCAACGGGATCAAGAAAGTCGAGATTTCTACAGTCTTGAAGCTCATGTTGATTCTGACTAAAACACAAGGCCAAGTTTTTCTAACACTCAACACTAAGGAAAAGGGTATATGAAGCCAGCCATTGGTGTCAAGAAATGTCTCATGAGCATGTGTCCTCGAGCCTAACAAATGTCTGGTGTCAAACTTAAAAAAGTTCCAGCCCTGGACTCCTGACCAGTCCAAAGAAAGGGACTCCAAGCAAGGGAGGATGGGTTTTGTTCAGGCTATTGGAATCATATGTCATTGACCTTTGTGCATCAGTCGAATTTAAGCCACATCATATTTATTTATTACGGGCATGTTTTGTACACTAGACAAATCAGGACTAAAGAAAATAGACAAGTACATGTTTATCGGTTATCCCATACAACCTAGCATACCAAACATGCTCTATGTGTTTCGTCATTTAACGAGCCAGCTGACTTTTTTTAGTTAGGTATGTCAAGATTTTAGACGCACTTAACTAGAACTCAAAGATACCAGGAAATGCAAGAGACTCACAACAAAATGATACTGCAGAAGACATGGTTTGGCAATAATTTGGCATAATATCAAGTTCATTAAGCAAAGGTAACATTGGCAATCTACTCTTTCCACACCGAACATTTTCAAGATTTTCCACAAAAGAAGGGCGAAGGCTTCCATAATTTGTATTTAAGTTACGGTTTCCACATTAAATTCGGGCATAGAGTAGGAATTTTCAAGATGCAAATCAAAACCCGCTAAAACACATCCTTTCACAACCAAATATGCAAACAAACACTATGGTCTTCCATTTTTTCATTCTGTTTTTTTCTTATTTGAGTGTGAGTCAAAAATATTCTCAACAAGGGAAAATTCTCAACCAGCTGTGTACAATCAGGTGTCTCTGTGAGTTCCAATCAAATACCAAGCCTTCATTTTTCTCAACTTCTTCAACAGAAACGGAGAGAAAACTGTAACGGGGAGATAAATACTGGTATATTCTTCAACCTTGCAGAAAAGACCAGTGATCGGTACAACAAAGACAACAAACTTAGCCTTGTTAGAATAAAATTCCAATCCCTACGTGAATCCTTTGTTCACTTCAGGATGCCGTTGCGTAAGGTGAATTAGGATTCATGTCACAAGATCCCACAACCCTTTACCTCAGCTTTACCTAGAGTTGGGATCGTATATGAAAAAAATTGGCGGAGTTTTTCAATAAAAGAATCAATGAGGAAAGAAATTGCAATCTTGCACAGGACCAATGAAGTTTTACAACCTGGAAACAGCATGACTGACACTGTTTGACCCTTCTATTATTTAGATCTCCCAAGGTTTGACCAACTAAAAAATAAACACAAAAAACATAAACTGCATAGATATGCATGCATAGACAGAGAGAGAAGCTTTTCCTAAAAAGCATAAAAGCCTTGAAGAAATCTAGGTCAATTATTCCATACAATGAAGTAAAGGTACAAACATGCACATGGCAATTGGGTAAAATGCCAAAGTCCCCAAGCACACTTCCCCAATTCACTTTTTTTACAATTGAAAATCATACATTCTTGTATTAGGCACCAAAATTTTCTTGAGAAACATTTCTTACCAATACAGAAGTTTTCATACCTAAACTCTCTCTAGTGCAACAAAATTTTCTGGTCTTTGGATATGAAAATATGACATTTTTTAATTAAAAATGCTACACAAGCTAAGAAAAAGCACTGGTTTTTTCTTCTTCTTTTTCTTCCACCACATTACTTAGAATTAAAAGCTTACAATGTTTCCCAGTTTCTGTAGCATTTCAATAAGGAAAGCCTTGCTTTAAGAATGACGTACGATTCACAAAATTCATATGTTCCACTCAATAATCTGCAAAAATGACAGATTATAATTAAAAAAAAGGAGAATAAGAAAATATAGTTCAGAGAAAAAAAAAGTTTTGAAATCTTTTATTACCATCACGTTTCTTGGTTAAATTTCTTGCAAACAGCAAGAAAATGACTAGAAACCCCACTCCTGCTGCTCCTCCTAATATTATAGCCACCGTCTTCCCTGTATTTTGCCCTGACCCTATAATAAATTAATTATCAAAACACTTAACATTAATATAATCTGAATACCCTTTGGACCATCAATAACAAATCTAGAGACAAGACCCGCAAATCAAAGCTAGACAAACATCTTATTCAAAAGTGGCAAACCGTGTACAGCATATAATATTATTGTTACCACAAAATATTAGATAATAATATCAAGAGAGACAGCTAAGAAATTAAAGTTAGACAAAAACCTCATTTTGCTGGTAGAATTATGAGTCCCAAGAATTAGCTAATCCAGTTAGATCCTAATATTATTGTAAATAAAAAATATATAGGAAATTTTATTTGGTATTTAATTAAATAAAGAATTTAAAAAAAGGAAGGCAAAATCATACCTGATGAAGAAGGAGAGGTATATGAAGAAGATGATGATCTTTTAGGAACCCCATTTTGATAATAGCTATAACTGATAAAGCACTTGTGAAGATAGATTTGGCCAGAAACAGAACTCCCACATTCAACCTGAGCTCTCTGAACAGCATTTTTCACACACTCCACACAGTCAGCAGAACCCACATCACCTTCACATTGCCCCAACACATAAACAGACTCATAACTTGTGGTGTAAAATCCGTTAGCATTTCCAATGCCATTTGCCAGTGAAGAAAATGCAGTGTCTCTTTTTTCCTCATATCCAGCCCCTCCTACATTTGTTCCACTGCAAGTCTTGTACAGCATTTCCATCCCAGAGATTTGAGAAAACCCAGCAACCTCATAGAGCATGTAGCACCCAAAAAGCTGGAGTCTTGCTGCAATAGGCTTCCCACAGAGTTTATCTATGAGTATAGGCAACCTACTTACACAATTATAGCAATCAACATTTGACAGGTCCCCTCTGCATTGAAAAAGGCCATTAATGGTGGTTTGACCACTGCCAGTGGTGGTTTTGAAAAACTTGGCCTTGGAGGATTGTGCAATGAGGGTGCCAAAAAGGGCAGAGAGTGCTTGTGAGTACACCCCAGTTGGATCTGCTAAATCTTGCTTGGCA
This sequence comes from Forsythia viridissima, assembly GCA_030279155.1. Lineage (NCBI taxonomy): Eukaryota > Viridiplantae > Streptophyta > Magnoliopsida > Lamiales > Oleaceae > Forsythia > Forsythia viridissima. The sequence goes on along the minus strand of CM059037.1, from coordinate 50,925,188 downwards.
CAGCCCTTGTACACTAAGCTGGTGTAGTCAGGTGCAGATTTGGATAGTGAGGTGAGCTCAAGAATGATTAAAATGACTAGCAAAACAGGAACAGTATACAAGGTATTTCTGGGTGAACCCATTGGAGGATTCTTGATAAATCAAATCATTATTTTCTTCTCCAATTTCTTAGAAGACTAAAGATAAGATTTTCGGGTGTCCTGGAAGATGGGTTTTAATTAAGAATGAGGAAAGATTAAAGGGTTGGCTCAGATTTCTTGATTTCTGCCTCTTCTTCACTCAAATGAAAAAAAAGGAGTCTGGGTTTTGTTCTTGTAGTGTTTGGGACTCTCTTTCTTTTTGAAAGGTGTACTGCAATTTGTCTATCTTTGGATGCCCCCGGGGAGTGAGGGTTAGGGGTATCTCTTTTCCCTTAACAAAAAGAGCTGGTGTACAGTGTCCATTTGATAATATGATAACAGGGTTAAAATATATTGGAAATGGTGTACTACTGATTTTTCTTTAATAACAAATCATTTTTCAGGGTTTGAACTTGAAAGAGAATGAAAACAAAATGGTTTTAAAAAAATAATTCAAGAAGTGGAGGAAATATTCTCTAGGTTGGGAAGTAGGGCTTTGTGGGCCTGCAGAGTGGGGGTGGGGTAGCGTGGGGTGGAATGGGATGGGGGAGAGGAAATGGAATCTGACTTTGGGAGAGCCAAAGTATAAAAAAAGTAAAGGATAAATTACACAATTCTTACTATTTCAACTTTTGTAACAATATCATCTTTATTTAATTTATCTTTATTTAATTTTATTTGTAAGTATTGTCTCCATTCTTTTATTAATTCTCACGAATAGTCTTTAAATAATTTTTTTGACAGTTTTACCATTAGATTAAATAAATTAAAATAGAAAAAAAAAAAAAGAAAACTTAATGAAAAAATTGCAAATAGAGTATTTAACTTTTTCAAAACTACAAAATAATCTCTTTACATTCTATTATTTAAAATAATTTTTTTTAAAAAAAATTCATCTTCTACCCCCACCCCACCCCACCCCACCCCTCCCCTACACCTACCCCTACCCCTATGAACAAATGAGTGGAAATTTTCTCTCCGATTTCGAATCCAAACTCGTTGGATCTGTGCAGTTCAGAACTCCAAAAATAGGCTTTTGAATGTAGAACCAACCAATCTGCATTTAACACAATCAAAATCCACTAAATCTGTAGATATTCTATCCAAGAGTGGTGATTAGATAGGAGTTATAACACCAACTGAACACCCACTTATCTCTCTAAAGTAGTGTTATAATACCTCCTCATCGTGGAGAAGAGATCACCATTCTATAAAATCATCCACTATACATGGATTGATTGAAAATAGAAACAGAGTGGTTTCTTGAAAATTTCTATCCTCCTTCTCTGAATTGCATAATAGTAAATCCTCAAACATCGAAATTCAATTTTTTTCAAGGCATCAACCTAATTGGAACTATAAAATAGAAAACACATATTATTACCGATTTCTTCTTCTTTAGACTTGCTTGAGTCTTTAGAAAAGCCTCCAGAAGCTGCTAACACTCTCACCCTACAACCATATATTGATTGCACGCACGTCCATACAATTTTTTCCTTCAATTGCAGCCAGAAAAATGGGATGAACTTTGCTGCCACGGAATAGAAGTTTTTTTTGTCAGCCCCGCGGGGGGCCCCGGGGGGGGGGGGGGGTGGTTGAAGATTTTTTTTGTTTTTTTTAATTATTTTAAATAATAGAATATAAATAGACTATCTTGTACTTTAAAAAAGTTAGAGACATCAACTGTAATTTTTTCATTAAGTTTCTATTTATTTCTTTTTTAATTTATTTAAGTTACGAGTAAAATCGTCAAAAAATTATTTGGAGACTATCTGTACGAATTAATGAAAGGATGAAACCGATAGCTACAAATAAAATTAAATAAAGATGATATTGTTACAAAGCTGAAAGAATTAGAACTATGCGTGTAATTTATCCAAAAGTTAAATCGATATTTTGAATTTGAATATTTATTAATATTTTTTTTTTATCATCCAATTAATAGAATTGAATAAGATCTTGTAACTCAAGAAGCAAGAAAACTGTGAGGTTCTTTAATTAGGATGAGAAATTTATTACACTTTGTGAAACAATTCATGAATGGTGACAATATTGTTACTTTCAATTATCACATGGATAGTGGGAAGAAAATATGAGAGTAATAAAATCAAAATTTATTAAGGTGAGTTGAGAATAGAGTCAATTTTCATCACATGAATTTAAAAAAAAAAAAAAAAAAAAGGTCCAATATTACTTAAAAAAGATTAACTTTGTTATTACATTCTAAGTTTGTTAAAAAATGTGTCAACTCAAATTTAAATAAATTTTTAAAATTTATATAAGTTTAAGTGTCTACAACTCATATTTTAATACATTCCATTAAACTTTAGTAAGTGTCATCAACTCAGATTTAAATAAATTCTTTAGAAATCTAATTAATAAATTTCACTACTTAGAAGATTTCAACCGATTTTCATGTATTCCAAGCTCATACATAAATACTAAATTCTTTAAAAATTCTAATCATACCCCCCTCAAAATTTCAATATAACTCTTCTCACACGTCTCTCTTCCCTCTCACCTATCTCCTTTATTTGTGACACGAGTTTTTTTTTATTAAACTCTTGTTTTTCATTTTCAATTTATATTAGAATGAAAAATTATTGAATTGTTTAATTTCTTATTTTAATAATTATTTTATTTTATTTTTTACATTTGCCAAACATTTTCTTTGAAATTTTCATTTTTGATGTTCTATGACCATTCATTGAACCAAACAATTAGGTTAAAGAATATAAATAATCTATGATAAATATTAATTAGATAATTAGTCTAATTCTATTTAATGTTATTAGATATTGGATTCTAAAATCAATATAGCAGCCAAAAAAAAAAAAAATTTAAATTGAACTTGGAAAGATTTACTCATCAACTACGACACTTATATATTATTTTTTTAAACCATAAAATAAATTTTTTTACAAGATGGTTTAACAATTGGTTTTGGAAAGAGAAAGAATCATAAATATTCCTCCTTTAGTATCGAATATGAAAAAATGAAATTTGAAAAAAGGACATGTAGAAATAAAGGAAAAATTAAACTTTATTTCGATTTTTTAAGAAGCATTGCTCTTGTTTTAATTCAAAAATGAGGAAGAATTTTTCTTTCTTTAAATTTTAAGAATCTCTCTTTTTAAAATTCTACTCAAAACACTTGGAACTTTTTGGAATAAAGAATTTTGTAAAATTACTATTTTTAATAGAAAGATCACAGATCTATGAGAATGCACATAAATTCTATAAGTATCTATTGAAATTTATAATATAGAATTATGTTGAAATATTATAAATTTGGTAGATTCTATTCAAAATTTTGAAATCTATTCAAATTCATAAATGCTTCCTCTCGACTCAGATAAATTCCAGATCATTGAAGAAGAATTTAAAATGGTAGTTTACCTATCAAGTACTTGGATGTTTTCTTGTCTCTCAAGAGAAAAAATTCTTTTAGTGGAGAAAATGAAAAAGAGAATCTCAGATTGGAAAAAAAAATTGTTGTCTTCCGAAGGTCGACTATGAGTTGAGGAGATCCTCAATGTTAAATCAAATGACTTCCCTTTCCCTATTTGAAGTTTTAAATAATTCTCATATTGGAAAAAAAATTATTAAACAATAAAAAGAATAATATTTGAATGACAAGAAAGATGTAAAGCAAGAAAAGAAAATGTAATTAATGTTTTATAGAGAAGTCAAGACGGGCGGGCAGACCAAATCTGCATTGGCCCACCCGCATCAACCCGTAACTGCGGGCCAGAGCGGTTAATATTTTTAAAAAAAAAATGTTTGTGCTTTAACTATAATGATGCATTTAGTTGTTATTTGTTTGCATTCTATTTAAATTTACAAAGTTGGAAATAATTCAATGTAAAATAAGATATAAATTCCATGTAAACATTTTTTATTATAAATAACAAATGTAAATTTATCATTGTTATTTAATTTTTATTTAGTAATTTAAAATATTTTTTGCTATAAATGTAAACATTTTTTTTTTGAAGTAAAATAAGTTACTAATTCAAAAAATTTAATTTTTTATTCATACGGGTCGAACCGGGCCTAACCGCGGCCCACATGGGCTCGACTCGGATGGGCCGACAGGTGTGCCAGGTTTTTGTTCAATTTTTGTGGGCTAAGTTGACCCAGCCTGGAATTCGCCGCGGCATGGACTTTTCCTAATGTAGATCGTCATCGGGCTTCATCGAAGGCGGGCTGATCGGGCCCACCTGACCCGGATTGACAACTCTAATATGTTTTACATAATAACGAATAACTGAATTGAAAATACTTTTGACATATATTTCAAGACGAAATGGTTTGGCCTTACAACTTAATTTAATTAGATCTACAATATCTTGCATTATTTTCAAAGTGTGACATGTTTTTCCATGTATAGTTTAAGAATGGACATAACAACTACATATCCATATATTAGAGTTGGAGGCTTTTAGAAGGAAAGTCCTTCGCGGTTAGACACTCTGATTGCGTTAACCTGAACATTTTGAACACGAAGACATTCTTGATTGCTTCATTGTTGACTTAAAAACCAAGTTTGTGAATTAAACAGCTTAGGACTTCTACTGCTAGCCTGTATTCTGATCCAACCTTTTGTCCTAATAAAAGGCTCTGTGCTATTCGAAGCACATCCAATATGAAAAAGTTGTCTATATTGATGTGCGAAAGCTAGTCTTAAGTAATCTGACTCAATGTATCACCAATATGTAAGCGGCAATCTACTAAAAAAGAGAGATGTCCCAGTAATAGAGTGAAAACTACCTATTGTTGAAAAGAAAAGATCTCATTATAGGAGGTAATAAAGAAAAAATTTATATCAGAATGCAGTAAAAAGAAAAACAATAAGCGCTGCAATGCATGGCTAAATCTTGGACACTATAATGGGAAGTGGAAAACATGTTAGTTGATTACTCTCTTGTGTTTCCTTGTATTGTATTTGTACTGTCACTTTTTACAACTTACCTAGGGAATGAATTGGGATTTTTGTTATCGTGTGCATTACGAGTAACAAGAGTTAAAAGTGGACTCGCACGATCGAGATTGATAGGTTAAAGGATCGGAAGTTGTTTGTTTGCATATTTCAATCCTGGTTGCAAAGTGGTGATCAGGAGTAGATATATGCACACCACTAAAAGATTAAATGTAATGTATGTGGAACACATGGAATTAATACGTAGTTGTTCTTTTTTTTTTGAAAGTTTGTTTGGGTCCTTCGCTTAGATAATCTATATGAGAAAAACACCGAGGATATGTGTCTAGACTATAGTTTAATTCTTTCTTTTTTTGTTTTGCTCGAGAACTTGCAAAAGTTTTAATTTGGGAGTGTTGGTAAATGTAATTCTTACACATTATAGGTCGCTTACTTTTACATTTGTGTGTGGTTTAGTTCGATTTTCTATAGATTTTGTTTTGTTTGTATTTGTTTTAAAGTCGGTCCAAGCTTGACGAGAAACAAGGAGATGAAGCTGAAAAGAGGATAAAAATGGCAATTTGACAATTAGACATGCTAATGAAGCACATGAATCAAAATATGAGTTGCACAGAAATAACGAGGAGGCCGGAATAAGAATAAAAAAATTCCTTATCCATTGGTCTATTAGCAGTCGCGAGTTACACTTTGCAGTCGCAAGAGGACAAGCAGAACATGCCCTCTTCAGTGTCGGTCACGGATGCTCACGATCTTTGCTTAGGACATCATGAACAATCATTCTTTGCTGCTGGTCGTGAGAGGGTGCAAACCTTGCTTCGCGGCTGCGAAAGGTGAAGAGTCTGTGTGCTTATTCTCTATTTTAGGCAATGTTTTGGGAAGTTTTGGCATGAATTTTCGAGCCCCAATTGAGACTTATCACGAATGTAGGGAGTTTTCTCTACTACTGAAAGAAAATAATATATAAATCCGTGTGTCTTTGCGTCTTCAATCTCCCTCAAACGAAACTCTCCCACAAACGATTCTCTTTGCTCTACTCATTGCCTCAATCTTAAAACCATAACCACCGCAACTCAGATCGTCATCCTAGCCCATCAAAACTTCATCAAGAACAAATAGGTTCAAATCTCAGTGACTCATTCTCATAAATCTTACTGTCAGATTCCACTACAAGAAAATAGTATACTAATATATACCACAACTCTAGTATATAGTATACTTGAACGACATTTTCACTAAAAAGAGAAACCTAACAAGAAAGAAAAAGATAGGAAAAAAACAAAAAATAAAAGAAAAAGAAAGGTATGCATGCGATAAAATGCTGAGTTACAAAGAGAAACTCAAGAGTCAAAACTTTTGTCTGGGCTCCATCTTCTGAAAACGCAAGATCAAGAATCTGAGCTACACTTTTTTCTTTCTACATTTTTACGATTTTTGTATTTTCTCTTTTGGGTTTTTGGAATAATTTGTATTGGTACATGCATGCATTGTTTAGAATGATTACAAGTAATTAGAACTATGTTCTTGTGTTTCATCTGAATAAAGTTGGAATCTTTTTGTGTTTGATGCAATGTAAAGAATTCAGATTTCGTGAATGCGGCTGAAGATTTAAGGGTGGCTGTTCTTAGATGGAGATGGAATTTTATTTTATTTTTAAATTGAGTTTATAGAATGATAAAGTGAAAATTGTGATGATTCCAACCAAGGATTTCATCACCAGGTTGTGCTAATTCTATACAAATCAGTGCTGAGAAGCATGTGTCCATAACTCGGAGTAATTGCGCCGAAGATGAACTATAGAGCCATCTATGTGGTTAGTGGAGAACAGCCACGGGACTCGACTTGTCATAAAATTGAGATGATGATTTTCTTGTAGTTCCACTTTTTGCTCTAATAATGAAGAAGCTTACTTACACTTCTTAACCTAGACTAGTATACTGCTTATCGGTGGTTTGACCGTAAAAAAATGAATGGAGATTGATAGAAGGAATAAGGCTGAGAAGGAAAGATTTGGAGAAAAATAGTAAAGAGAAAGAGAATTGGGATGAAGAGAATTGAAGAAATTGAAATAAAAAATTTGGAGAAGGTGAAGATAGACGTAAGTTACGGTCGTGATTATTTCTTGAAAAGTTTATTGGAAGATGAAAATGGTAATTTCAATCTCTTTTTTGTTGTTGTTGGGAGTAAAGTATTTTGCAAAGAGAAAGAGAGCCATTTCTTTCCTAAAAGTAGTAAAAGTTACTTTGCCTCACATCGTGGATGGACCTATCCTCTCTCTCTTTTTTTCTTAGAAGAGGCAAAAGTATTTCTGAAATTGAATTATTCAATGATATGGTAGAAAGAAAAAAATATTATATTTAGTGTTTGCAATTTACTAAAAACTCCAATAAAAAAGACGAAATGGAAAGAAGTTGCAAATTCATTCGTCGTAGATTCAAATCAGAAACTTATTCGTTTAGCTTAACTACGATGTGTCTTTTGCCATTCTCATTTTGCTTATTCTAAGTCATAATTTTTTATTGTGCCTTTTCAAAGAATGTTTTTGCCACAGTAGTCTTTTACTGTATTCGGTCGATGTTTAATTCAATTTTAGTTAATAAAATTTGACTACATGAATCCTTTTTTGGCACTCTTTGCTCAACTATTTAGTAAGCTTAAAGGGCAGTACATAGAGACACTTCCCACTCTTTGTTTGCATATATGATACACTTGGATCCAACTCTAATGAATCACATACTCATAAATTGCAAATTTATTATTTAATAAAGATATTCTGCTAAACTATTCAGCTTTGTTCATAGGTTATCTCCGGCTTCTGGTTTATTTAGATAGGTAAAATTGATCACTATTCAGCTTTCTTTCTTTTCTTTTGTTGGACTAACTTGGCTTTTTGCGTAAACTTAGACTAACTCCCCGCAGAGTAGACGGTGCATTCCAACTAGGTTGGCACCTACTGAGAGAACGAGAAATTAAATTCTATTGCAAGAAAAAATTCTGATTCTTAAAATCCTTTGAATTACATTAGTTCTCGTCTAAAAAAATATTAAACAAAACGTAGATCTTGAAATTAGAGAAAAGGCGTCTTGATTCTATCCGTTGACTTCTCAAAAAATTGTGCGCAACTCTACAATTTCCGGATTTCGTATTTCATCATCTATGTTTTCTTATTTAAATGATAATTAGGTTAATCGCAAATTACTAAATAATACATGTAATGTCTTATTTTCATTTTAATTTGAAATTAGGATTGAATATTTTGTATTTTCAATTTTGTACAATTTATCTCTCGAATCTCTTCGTTGTTGGAAATAGAAGACTAGAATTACTGTTTTAATTCTCGTTCAAAAAAGTATCATGTTTTGTCATATATATGTTTAGGGTTTTTTTATACATTTTTTGAAAAAATAACATTTTACATATGCTACACTCTTTTACATTGAATCTTATGTTATCTTAAAACATTTATTACATTTAAAATTTGAAGATTTAGTCTATTAAATATAATATAAACTACAGTATACTATGTTACAATTGTGGAAATCATTTATCACATTTTAAGTTTAATAATAACATGTGTTACATCTGTTAAATACATTACATGATTTGTTGCGTTTATGTATTACATAATTTATAACATCTATTATGTTATCACTACTATGGAAGTGAATTTGGTGTAAAATTTAACATGTAACGTGAGTTAAGGAAGATCATGATCTATTACATTCATGTTTTTTTTTTTCTTTTTGATAAATAACTATATGTGTTACATATGCTATTCTCTATTACATTGTATCACAACATCTGTGATGGCAGCAATATGTTATCAAGTATGATAACAACATCTATTATATTATCATGAATACCAAGTTTCATGGTAGGTTGCTTTTGAGGATGTCGAAATATGATAGCTAGAACATATAGAAATTCAAAATTCTGTGATGGCAACCACGGGCGGAGGGAGGGGGGTCTTTGGGGGTGCCCAAGACCCCCCAAATTTCTGAAACTGTATTTTTTTTTTTTTAAAATTAATTTTTACCTTTTTTTTTTTTTTTTTTTGGTAAGTGATAACCATAAGCCCGAACTAAAACATAAGAAAATAGCTCAAATTATAAAATACTCAAAACAATGCTGTAAACCCAACAAATATTACACTACCCAAATTCCAATTATCCAACCAACCAAAAGCCCAATTCATACTTCTTCTTCAATCTGATAGTCAGAAACGCAATTACAAATACACAATCAGTAAAACTTCAGTGGTTCAACCCTTATTTCGGAATACGTAAATAAAAAAAAAAATTGAATCACTTCCTCATCTTCTACAAAATTCGGATCGAAGAATCAATTTGGTGATTCCCTACATCATGTTCACCACGTAACGTAACATACTAACAACAAATCAACAATGGGGAGTCCCTTTTTCTAGTAAAATCTTATGTTTCTGGAGAGATGAAATTGATATGGGATTGCAAAATTATAAATGATTGGCTCATTCCTCAAATGATAATATAAAATTAATAAATGCATTTTGCTTGTTAATACATATCGTATTCAATTGACTTTTTTTTTTCTTTTGAGCTTGAGTAATATTTAATTTCATTTGTAAACTGGATCTTCCTATTTTGGAGGATAATTTTATAGAAAGCAACGTGAATAAGAAGAGTTTGACTAATTTTAGATCTTGAATATTTTTGTGCAATGACTTCTTGTAAGCTTTTTAAAGACTATGACTTATAAAAAAAATATTATTCTCATAAAAATAAGTTCAATAATTGTGGTTTGAGAAAAAAAATTTCGGCGGCACTGCTCCCGAACCCCCATGAGGGCCTCTCCCCTCCCCGGCCCGTCCCATAAAGGACCCCTCAACTTCAAAAGTCTGGCTCCATCACTGATAGCAACAACTACATCACTATCTACATGTTTGTTGCTTACAAGTTCATGCCCGAATTGGCGGAAGAGAAGTGATATGTATTACTTTTGAAACTCAATTACAGTATGAATAATTTGAAAAGTTGAAGTTATTGTATGACATACATTGTTGAATTCATTTAAGTTTCTATTTATGTGCATTATTTGTTAGCTTTGTTTTTCATAGTTTTCATGACGTTTGTTGAGTTGAATTGTGTTTGTCAACTGAAAACGAGATAGAATCAGAGTATTATTTGTTGGCTTCAATCGTCCTAGTTGTGGAACTTGCAGATAAGGTGCTTAATTGGTTGGTGAAATTTGAAATCTAAGTCATTAGAAATCATCTTTTAGTTGCACAACAACACAAGTATGATTTGACATAATATTTGTCTTCATGACGTTTGTTGATGTTAAATTTGTATGGTGGTTGCTTTAAATATGCAAAGTCCAAGCAGAAAAACACATTGTGATGTATTTGATAATAGTGTTGATGATTTGTAACAATTGGTCGTCTCTCCGATTACACGTTAGATGCTACTAAGAAAATTCTCTGCTATTTCAAAATTGTCTTTGCTTTTGGACGTTGAAGGGACTCACGTGCTTGTGCTAGAAGTGTCTAAGGACATAGCGAAGTCTGGTAGAAAGGCATTACAAACTTATAACCATTTCACTATGATGATTTTTACGCCACTTTTAAAGGCGCAAACTTTAAGTTCAACATGAAATCATGATATTTTGCTAATAATTTTTCAAGACAATCCACACACGTTTGCAAAATGGACACTCATAGTTGATAGCGTATTCAAACACGCATGTTAACCACATGTATAAAAATAACAACTTAAAAGTTAGAAAAAGATTTACGCAATTCAAATTATAGCTAAGTATATTTCAACATGTGGAAGGTATTTAAAAATTTACATCTGTACTAAATTCACAACAAACGATTACATCTATCGAAAGACATATCAAAACAAAAATTCATGTTAATAAAATGTTAGATTAGAATCTCCTAGGTAATGAGAGAACAAAAATTTCTTTGATAGCCATTTGTTTATCCCTTTTCAACCTTGTTGCTTTCTTCACCTTCCTCGATAGAATATCATGATTTGTTAGGTACCCTTCTCTCCATATATCCATTTCATGCTTAAATAAATTTCTTCCATTGAAAATCTCACACACGTCATCAATTTTGAACTACATAATATGTTATAAATGATTATTAACTGTAAAAAAGTTAAAACAATAATCACAACTTCTACAAATTCACACAAACTCAGGCAAAAAATACTTACATGACTAACAGTAATTAAGCAATCAGATGTGCATATAACTTGCAAATGGACATATGGTCAACATGTAACATAATGTGCTGCAAATTATTATTAACTGCAACAAGGTTAATAATTCGATAAATACAAATACAGACAACAAAAATACTTAAAATAACTTCTACAATTTAACACAAATTTAGACAAATATTACTAATAATAAGCAACCAGACCTACATAAAACTTGAAAATGAATATCAATCAACATCATTCTCTGCCCATCCCATCATCAAAATCACATTTAAATCTATTGTTATTTTATCAATTTTAGTATTTAATAACACAATTCTCATAAGAACAATACTTTACTTTTTATTATATTACTTGTTACTTATTATTATAAGACAATTACAATTTTGGAAAACACTGTTCAACATAGTCTCGAGAAGTCCATGCCCATCCGAGTAATTTGAGTCATCTCTCCCTAATATAATGAACGGTTGTCAATGGTTTCTACCATTTGCTATTTGATCATTGCTGTTGGCTCTCTAACTAAAACAATAAAAATTTGAATTTATATTTCTTCACTTACAAAAATACCCAATAAAACAGCTTGACCAGCGGGCGAGTAGCAGTACTCTTGGTCACTTAGAAAATATATTTCATAACAAGTAAACAGTGATACTCTAACTTGAAGAAAAAATTAATCTCATTGAATGCCTTACAGGAGAACACATTACCCGTTTGTGTGGGGAAAATGAGGAAAGACTCCCAACATTAAGAGCATGTTCAGCTAAGCTTAAATGTTACTTTTAAATAATAGAAATCAACGGCACAGGATCACATACAGAATGTCGAATTGAATTCGCAAGCTACTTAAGATGTATTGCCCCCTCCCCACCAACCCTAACATCCTGTTTTTCCTGAAACATATGGCAGCACCAATTCTGCTTTCGGCTTTCATTTCTCGAAGAACTATTAGATCCAGTGCTGCGAGAAGTACAGATGAACATTTCTTTTACGACTCTGATGGACCGTCCTCCCCAGGGAGACCAAATATTCTGAGATTTCTATCCATAGATCCAACAGCTATGTATTTTGCGTCTGGGCCAAATTTTACACATGTTGCTTTACCTGCATCAAAAGAAAATGAGTAAATATAACCGAACCAACAAGTATTGTTGGGTAAACATAGCGTTCATTTCACTTCGTAAAAGTTAGGTGCAAAATACGAAGTCTCCGCATTACACCAGACAACTTGCACAATCGAGTTTACAGCAGATGAAATAGTAAGAGGGATCTAACCTGTGCCAGACAAGTCTGGAAAGGTTTTGATGCAGTTCCATTCGGACTTGACAGTGGCAACTTGATAAACTCTGCACACCACCACACAACAATATTAGCTTATAGGATAGCAACAAAAACGCCAACACGTCTCAAGTTAATAAAATGATTAGTGACCACAACAATGGTGGCACAATAATCACAATTATCATTTCAACAGATAACATTCAAGGTCGACAAGGGAAATACAATGATAATGCCATAATCAGGTCTTATAGCCAAATTAGTGGCAGTATTTTTTGAAATATTACCGTATATCCGAACCTCCCAACGCAAGGTAACTTCCGCTATGGTCAAATTCCACTACAAATTCAGAAAGGAGAGAAGCAAAGTATCAGAAGACAACATAAGAGTCCAGGCGTAAAACGGCTGATAGAACTCGCGAACAATGTCCAGGCAGCTTGTGATAGTATTTTCCTCTTTGTTTCACTCAATAAGAGTTGCCAAATTCTCTGGATATCATAATTAAATTTTTATATTTTGGAAAGCACTAGCCGCAAAAAGTAAATAGTGCCTGCTCTCTTTCATTTATTTTCTGAAACCTATCTTAATATCTTGACCTGTCTTGCAACAATGTACTAGATCACTGTGATGTGTTCCTGCCAGAGCCTTATAAATACCCCTGGCTATCAAGAGTAAGAAATCACAACTTTCTGAAGTTTTGATCTCACAATCTAGACACACAGCATCGAATAGTAGAAATGCTAGATACCAAACCAGTAACCACCTGACTGTGTAGGTGTATTTTCATCGTAAGGAGTAAAAGTCCTAAAGTTTTTCAATTTGCGTAGATCCCAAAGCTTAACACCATCTTGAGCAGCAGTCTGGAAAATTGGAACACAATAATCAGAACATCGAATGCAGCATTTTCAGTCACATTGTTTGTCTTTTCTTAGAAGGAAAACCTACTGCCAGGAAGTAACCGTTCTCCGAAAATGAAATGGCTGTTACTGCCCCAACATGCCCGTCAAATCTTGCAACATTTGTCTGCCAACAAAAAAATTAAGATTACTTAGAGAATAGAACATAAACAGATGACTGTCAAAATATGAAGAGTCACACCTGACTTTTTACATCCCAAATCTTAACAAGAGCCCCAGAGGTGCCAGTTCCAAGGATGAGACCATCAGGGTGAAAAGATGCAGATGTGTAACCGTCAGAAGATTCTGAAGTGTCTTCAACCTGCAAAAACCTTATAGAGGATATAAACCAGAAGTAACAAAGATATACTGAGATAAACATTTCTGTCAGTAGGCACTTGCATATAAATTAGAGGGAGGGTTGAGACCTGAGTGAGGCATAAACCAGAAGCAATTTCGTAAAAGCACCACGTGCTATCAAGAGATGCAGTCACGAAGTAGTTATTGGTAGCGTGGACTGTAACTGCTTGTACCTGCCATATTTTCACAATATTTTCACAAGTATGTTACATAAATTAGGTTGAGTGTATTAAAACCAAAAACAAAAAACACAAAAGCAAAACAAATAGTGAGATAGCACTAAAAATTTCAGGTAAGTTAGATTATCAAAACAGTGGTCAACTTGGCAAGAGAAAATACAGTGTAATGGATTTGCCATCAAATTTAGAGAGAGAGTAAGTCAGGAAAAGAATCTTAAATCATCATACTCCTGAATGAGAACTGAGCTTAAATGTAAAAAGGAGACGGATCAACAGATGAAGGCAACACAGACCAAGACAAGCCACAGAATGAGATCAACTTCTTTAAGATTCCCCCCCTTCCCCCCATCTAATCCTACACATAATATCATCTTCAAATCCTTTATCATTATTAAATAGTCGCACATAAGTAAAATGATTTCATTTTGGACAACATAATCCTAAATGTTAACTCCACGTATTCCGTCTTAATTATTTTTAATTTAAAACCTTTGAAGTGCTCCTCCAAGTCCTAAGTCCTAACTTATGACTTCATTCCCTCCTAATGTCATCAACTGAAACTAAATCATTAGCGAATAACATGCACCAAGGGAACTCATCCTGGAAACGTCTGGTAAGTTCCTCACTAAGAGCACAACTTGGAGTGGACCTTGATGCGAACCTACTGTAAAAGAAAATAATATTGACACATTTAGTAGAATTCCTTTTTCTCTCAAACCTCACCATGGAATTTTCACTGAAATGCTATTGTGTGTTTCTTTTCTAAATAAATAAGCACCTTATGCGAAACCTGTTTCAATTATCAATACTTTTCCACCAATCTGGACGTGGTTATGTTTTCAATAGTAGATCTCCCTGGCATAAATCCAAACCAGATATTTGAGATATTTAAATTACGCTTAATTTATCCTCAATCACCCTCTACCACAATTTCATAGCATCACTTAAACGATACGGACTTGAACAAATTATGTCAAGCAGCCAAAAAGTACATTTATGTAACAAATAAACGCATTCCAAACCCGAGTCAATCTGATTGAAAGGTAGTGCACTACTCAGAATTTTAAAATAAAGCAACTACCATATTAATTGAAAAGAGATTGATATGCCAGATTGTCAGAATTCCAAATTTCAATACGCACTACCATTCTCAGCAGATAAGCAAAACGTCTGATTGACTGAAGAGGAGCAAATAAATGTAAATCATTCTAAAATAAATCATGTGCAAGCAGCCTGGACACATTGATTTTGTTTGGGTTAATTTAGATGCAGATTGTAACAAACTAACACATCTCACACAGGTAACTCATGCTTCAAGCACAATTTGAAGTGATTGAATGTCAAAATCATGTATACAATGGTAAAAACAGATGATAAAATTTTAATAATGTTCACGTAACATGCAACCCAGAATAAAAGGTCTTTGTCTAGTGACGAAGTAATCTGCCAAGGCTAACAACTGTGAGTTATGATTCTCAATGCATGTTTGGAAGTGCTTATAAGTACTTATACATTGGTCAAACATCATTTTTATCGACACATTCAGTAGGACCACTACTCAGCTTTACCAAACAAGCACTTAAGAGCAGGCATCAACGCCAAATTGCCAATATGCACAGTGGCACTCACAGCAGCCTTTGACAAGGCAAGAACCAAGGACTCTTTGTCTAAATAGACCAACAACACCAGTAACTACAACACAAATCAATAGATACATCACAGGGACTCGACTAAAAGCACATAGCACACTTGTGGGACGAAGTCATACACCAATTACCTAGATTACAGAATATCAAGTTACATAATATCCACCAAAAGCATCCAGCATGCCTACTCACCCAAACATCTGCGATGCATTCTCCAAATGTCACAATAAAAGAACGTATCAAAGTGTTCAAATTTGTGAAAATGTTTTGTTATTATAATGGCAAAATGGAGTTCAATGTACTAAAGCATCCAAATGGATGTCGGTTTCAATTAAAGATATAATTCAATAAAATGTGACATGTTAGCTTCCCAAGAGTATGTTCAGTGCAAAATGTGAATCACGTATTCATGGCCAGGAAAAATTTAGCTTGCCAGAAGTAAACAAGGTATTTAGAGAAATCCATGCAACATAAACAAGATTTGAATCAATAACCAGTGAAGGTAAGATACCTCAGCAGTATGATCCTTCAAAATATGCCTACAATCATAATTTCCATTTTCAGTTCCTTGCCACACACGAACTGTCTGCAAAGAGCATAAAATTACACTGGATATGAAGCAAACAACAAATGAAACACTACATCAATGGGCAGGGCTGTAACTAACAACGAAAATAAAATTGTAAAGTTATTGACTAAAATTGGGAATAATGGCTATCATGTAGAGCAAAACAAATCAGCATGTGAAATATCAGTCCTTTTCTGTCATCATGCTCATTTTTATTTCTTATCCATTCTTTTCCTTCCCCTTTCCTGCTGTCCTAGTGGACCAACTTTTGATGATTACAGATGGATCGGAAAGTAGATCAACCCGAGCTTCTATTCAATTTAGTAGTGTGAGAAACCTTCAGTTCATTTCTCTCCTTCCACTAACCTCTTTCCACATCTAAGGTAATTAAATATAATGGTAACAAGATTTAATAAAACCTTATCTGAGCATAATTTGAGGGGCAATGCTTTGATTTTATGCCATCGGACAAGTCTATATGGACAAATAAAAATAGAAACCAGACATCCTTTGGAGGGAGTAAAAAGACCATTGACTATTGGTGACCTTTTGCAATAACTACAAAGCATTCAGAGACAAATTCAATTCAAAATATATATATGGTAAGTGTCCCTATTAATGTGGCTGAACGTGGACAATGACTCCATCTCAGGAAAGATCTTAAAGATAAAAAAAAAAAAAAAAAAAAAAGATTAACAAGGGATAGATCTTCAATATTTTCAAGATTGATCACCAAATGGAAAACAAAAGAAGTTCTCTAGAATACGATCGGGAGCATTCCAGTCGTGAAAATCATAATGTACATCAAATCCAATAGAAGTGAATAGAAAAATTGTTCTGATTCTTGATTCAAGGCGATGGATCTTACTGATTCTAACCAGTGAAACAGTGAATTGGATGAAATTGCATGCTTTGATTTACGAAATGCACGACTTTAGCTACTAGTTATCAAACTGCGTACAAATAAAATCCTCCGGATGAAGTTTCTTTAGTTTGCAAGAGCATCCCAAGTCCTGACAGAATACTAATTTCCAACTCTGTAGTTTCATTTTTTAACTTGATGATTAGATAGACATTTCTTGCTCCCATACAGAGATCATAAATTAAGATTCCTAAGTAAAAAAGATGTACAGATGGTCCAATCAAATATATCCAAGCAAAGCCATCAATTCCTTTTTCAAGTGCCTGAAAATGTTTCACTGGTTCCTTACTTAAAAAATTAAGTTGCAGCTAACAAAATATAGTGGAGCAATCAACTTCCAAAGAAAATGAGAGAGATGAAGCAAGAGGACAAGAGGAAGAAACAGAGACAAAAATAACAATAATAACAGAAGCAAAGCAGAACAGGAAATTCTTCCTTGAGTATAAATATATACCTTGTCAGCAGAGCCAGTAACTACTAATTCACCGTCAGCCACAAATTTCACACTTGTTACCTACACAAGAGAGACAAAAAACAAGCAACTTTTCATTGAGAAAGCATAAATAAACTAATTCAAGGAAGCAAATAAGCATACACAACAATATGCAGAAGGAAAAAAGAAACAAAAAAAAAAAAAAAAAAAAACACAGTTCAGCAGACCTTCTTTGAATGACCACTGAGCGTAGATAGTATCTGTCCTGAAGTTCGATCAAAGACTACAGCATTTGTATCAACCCCAGCAGTTGCAATAATATCCTAAAGAAACATACCATAAAAAGTGAGAATGTGATTATTATAAAATCCAATAATCTTCTAGTGTTCTAAATCAAAAAATTCCAGGTAATTGATAATCTGGATAAATAGACCTAATTAACATAGTTCAGCTAAAAAGCTCAACATTTCCCACCAATACGGGCAACCACATAAGCTAAGGGAACACACTTGAATTGAATTTACAACAAGTGCTATTTGTTATCCTCAAAAAGCTTAAAACAAGTTACTTGGTGGTAAAGTGATTCAGCACTTACTGGAGTGGAACATTTGACCATATGTTTAGTTACTTTAGTATCACAGTACCACACATGAATAGACGGGCACAAAGACACTAAGACACACGTATAAAAGCAATCTTGTGAAAGAGTTAGCTAATTTAGCCAGCAAAAGTGCACAAAGACACACCGATAGCAGATTAGGCAAAAGAGAAAAATGATATACGAAAATTCACGTTCATCCCATCTAATGCACCATGTTGTCACCATCCTTACTTTGTTTCAAAGGAAAATGGAGGAGTAAATGATACTCTTTGCCCGTAAGTTTACCAATCATGTAACCTGATATTGGTGATCAGATTACTGGAAATCTTATTCTAGTGTTTGGCAAGCTTTCGATTGGGATAGGGAAGGATTTGACATCAAATATTACACTCTAAGTACCCTTGCTCAATTATCTACACAACATAATTCTCCCTCTATCAAGTTCCTTTCACGTGTCCAGAAAGTGATCCCAACTTCACGCTAGATTGATCTTACATGGGGAAGAAAAATCAAAAGTTCTATTCACAAAAAGTTCAGGCTTATTTTAGTCTGTAACGCATCCTCTAATTCAACTTCTAAAAGTACGAAATTGAACTCACATAACACAATCATCACATGCATATGAAATCCCCACAAACAGGTAGCCAAAATGACTTTCCATCTTCATGTGTGAGTGCATGTGAGTGAGACCATAAGTATCTGGAGTGGAAGACATTCCCTGCAGAATGGTGAAAAGGCTGGTGTGGAAATGGATAGAAAGGAGACAAGTGACAAGTGGGTTGGTATTGTTTGTGGTGGATTTTCTTTATGGTTTTAAACTATTATTTTTTACCCATAACTTAAGTTCCATTCAGTAACTGTCGCCAATCACTGATGATTAGTTCTACTATACAATCTACAGAATTGATTCGAGCATAATATGGGTTTGGGATATATTGGGTGCACAAGGATAAATTTGACAATTTATGTTGTTGTGAACTTGATTGCTTGGACATACTTCATATATCGGACTTTAATCCTTCCAAATGAAACTGCTCAATTACAATTCCTGATTTCAGATTCCATAACCGGCCAACAAGGCATTAGGAAAAAATTCCAATTGGTTGATTGTCTAAATTCTAGATAAATGTCAAAGCTATATTTGTAAGTTACAGAGCTTCTGGAAGTATTGGGAAAAATTCCAGTTTGTCTCGGAAGCATTTTGTCAAAAAAATTATCATGTTGTAGCCCCGAAGACAGTTGAATTCAGGTAATATAACACACCAGAATATCAAGTGATTTTTCCACTTTTTGGGAAGCTGGGAAATAGTTGGAAACCCGTGTAAGCATATATACAAGGCAACCCGCAACACCAAAAGAAAATCCATTTCAACATAGCACCATCACTACAATGTAACTGCTTTACAGGGGCAATACCTATTCCTGAACTAATCCTGAGGTTTGGATAAGTAATGAGAATCGAGAAAAAAAAAAAAAAATTTAGAGGTAAGGTGCTGGGTCCTGCCACGAGGAGGGCAATCCATTGAATGAAAAAGGATGGATAGAAGAAGCAAGAAACACTATAATCCATACCTTGGAATACTGGATGTCCAAAGATAAAATGCCAGGTTTGTTTGTCCGATGAAGAGGATAACTATAGAGTTGAGTATATTTCTCCACAGCATCAACAGAAGCCAATGTTGGGGGTATCTGAAGGTATACATATACACGGACGCACATGAGATTTGCAGGAAAGAATTTTCCACATCAAAACAATAACACGTGGAAAACCTATTTTGTCGAGCAAAAACACTAATCACTCCAAGTATAACCTGTCGCTTTTTCCTTTGTTGTGAAAGAGCAGCATTACATTCTGAAAGCTGAGAAATGATAGTACTTGATATTCCAGGACGGACTTTTTTCCCATCTGGACCCATCTCATCATCCTCAGCAGCTGCTAACAGAATGGAGATACAGATATCAGCAGAGGGTACACAGATTAAATAGAATGAATCCACATGCACAGAAGTCAAGAACCTCTTTTCCCATTGCTTAAGGCAGCAACATTAGCTGCATTTGGCACTGCTATTGACATGGGGATCTGTCTTTCTGCCTGTGCTAGTATTGCCACCGCCTCATCCCTTTCCTTCTTTAGCCTTGCAATAACACGACATGCGGCATCATGCTGCAAAGACAATAACAGGCATCAGTGGTCACAAAAACGCATCAAAACAAGGCAGCATGCCAGTAAATACATACATACCCGAAAATTTGAAAAAAGAAAGAAACAAATAAAATGAACACAAATGAAATAGAAAAATAACATAAGAACATTGCAAGTGTATTGATGCTGTGTATACTCGTGAGTTTTAAAGAAAATTTGAGCACTGAAAGGTAAAACCAGTCTAAATGATGACTGGTCATTAGCGGAGAAGAACATGGACATTTGCCGCAAACAAAGAGAAATCATGACCATCCATATTTTAATTAGAATCTAAGCAACTGAGTAGTACCTGATACAAGGCGTGACTGAGCTCCTGCCTAGCAGTATGTAATTGTTGCTCCAATGCAAAATTGGATAGCATCAAACCATCCCATTCCTAACTTAAAGAAAAAGAGTTAGAAGCCAAAAAGCATCCCCAACAAACAATCAAAATAAAGATTCTGTTAGAGATATCCGCTCAAATTTGAAACAAGTATTTTAGGAAAATTGATTTAACGGATAAAATTTAGAAAACCAAATCAAAGAACAAAGCAGAATTTGACAACAATTTCAATAATATCCTAGGGGAGACAGAAATGTGAATCTTCTTGAAACCAACTAAAGGATATAGAGCATGTACAAGAGTTGTACAATTTGACAGTATTAGTTTCTAAATTAGTAAAAGTTGGGCTAGTGGCTAGCCTATGAAGTTGCTTTAACAGTGGATTAACAGTTCAAGGATCCATATATGCAAAACATTGGGACTGATGATTTTGAATTTGTATATTACACCTCTTTAACACGACATTTAATTGCTAGGTTTGGTGTAAACTTCATAAATCAGTATAGTTAAAGTTTTCAAATAATATGTTTGTATCATCTATATCATCTCCCAAATGGTCCAGAGAAAACAAACGTGGGACCTTCTTCTTGGAGAGCAAGGGGAAAGAAGTTCAGTACCCAATTTCCAATAAGCTATGTATTTATTGATAACAAAAGATGGTACATCCTATTTCAATAACATGTAGGATGGCAAAAAAAATGCTAAAAGCTAAGGCAAGAAAATAGCCAACAACAAGATGCCAAGGAACAGATACACGTACAATCTGAAACATTCCCAGCATCCCAGGAATACTTGCAGCCTGTACTGGTCGGGGCTTCACTATCTGCACAAAATATCTATAAAACTAAGTTTTAAACTGCTTGCCAATCATAACCCGGCAATAAAATAATAAAAAATCCAGAAAACCAAAAAAAAAATATAGATAATCTGATCATAAAGTTAGAATATCTGTGAAACGTGCAAACCTTCCCAGTTTTGATTGGGACAATGTCATCCATAGTTAGGGGCTCCCCAGTAATTGGACATTTTCCATAATCCTAACGATAGTAAAGAGGAAAACACAAACAAACACACTCCTGTTAAAGAGATAAAGAAAAAAAAAGGTAATAACCAATAAATAGCAAAGTGACACTAATTAATATGATGATAATTAAAAACTAACAGAAACAGAGGTTTTTGTTTTCTACTGCAAGAAAAATCCCATGATGGTGTTAAAGATATGGAAATAATTCCATATTATTCTCCGTGATAGTTTTCGAATTTTCAAATATTATTTTCCTTAATATTGATAGATGATTGTGTAATAATGTAGAACATTTCTTTTAGAGTTATTTGTTATGTATTTTCTCTATGTAATTCTTGGACAAAACAATTGTACAAGATTTCATTATTCCTTTACATTCTGTCTCAATTATATTTGTTTCATGGTTTCTAACATGTTGAATATTAAATTTAATAAATAAATATATCCCTCTCCTACTACTTCAACTCAAGCTTTTTGATTAAGTAGCTCAACATGACCTTGATTTAAGTCTTGCCGCCTCCAGTCTATAAAAATCATGACGTGTTGAAGATTAAATGAAATAAACAAATGTGTCACCTCCCAACCCCTTAAATTTAAGACGATGTGGTTCAACAAAAAGTAAAAGCTTCTCAGAAGTTTCCCCTTAGAGTTCTCAAATTACGAACAGCCACAGCACTTTTCTGAGCTAAACAAGACCATTTTTATTTTAATTCGTGTTCTTTGTTCAGAATAACTCTAACATTCAATCTTTTCATAAATTTTATATTATTACTGAGATTAAGCTACATAATGTTAAGTTTATTTCATAATTCCCACTTCAGACGGTGCAGAATTTTTTTTTTTTAAAAAACTAATTTCTAAACCTAGTATACATAGATATTTATATACTACGAATCTGTAGAGCGAGAGAGAGAGAGAGAGTGAGTGCGCGTGTGCGCACCGAGATGTGTCGCTCAATCAAGCGCTTCTCGAAAAGGAGACCAGACTTCTTGGAGACTACAGGTTCCTCCGGCACCTCGCCGGAAACTATACAGCCACAATTAAAACACTAGATCAGATACACCAACAAAATATGAACACGCTACAGAAAAATGGAGAGAAAAAAGTGATAAACTTACTTGAACAGTTCATCTTTTTCGCGTCTCACTTATTCGGTATGCACGCCAGATAGAGAGAGAGCTAGGGTTTATGCAGAAGCTCTGCTCAGTCACACACACTGGGGGAGAGAGAAAGAGAGAGGGGGGTGGGGAGGGGGGGGTGGAGTGGGGGGTGGGGGTTGAAAATATAAAGAATGGGATTTTGGCGCAAATGGTCCCTAACCTTTGCTCTTAGTGTGGAATTGGTCCCTAACGTTTAAATTTTGGCAAACAAGTCCCTAACCTATGTGTTTTGGTGCAAAATTGGTCCTTATGTGATGAAAAAGACAAATATACCCTTATTTTAATTAGAAGAAATTGTATATTGATTCCTAATCATTACAAAATGTGCAAATAGGTCCAATACTTTTATTTTTTATAAAAAAATTCAAGAAAACTAATGAGTTTTTTTTTTTTTTTTGGAATTAACACTTTAGTAATAAATATGTTAAATAAAATTATTATTTTATTATTAAGTAATTATATTATTTAAAATTTAAACTTTTATTTTATTGTTGTATAAAAAATAACTTTGTCACAAACTTGATATTCAAATACTTTTATTTAATTGAGTTATATGTTTATTAACTACAAATACTAGAAATACAATTATATTCTTCATATTTTAATTTATCGTTTTATTTTTGTTCAAAAATAAAACACATAATGTGTAAATTAATTTTTATTAGTATTTTTATGTTAAATAAAAATGTAATAAGATTAATTCAATGTCATAAAATTATATACGTCATTTTGTTATTTATTTAACTTAATTTTTAAAGTAAAGAGAGAAAAAAAAATTTATAAGTAAGGAGGGAGAAAAATGATTTCTCTTTTCTCCCAATGATTCTCCCTCTTTAAATAATATAATTACTTAATAATAAAAATAATAATTTTATTTGACATGTTTCTTACTAAAGTGTTAATTCCAAAAAAAAAATTCATCAATTTTCTTTAATTTTTTTTATAAAAATAAAAGTATTGGACTTATTTGCACATTTTGTAATTATTAGAAATATACATACAATTTATTCTAATTAAAACCAAGGGCATATTTGTCATAAGGACCAATTTTGCACCAAAACACATAGGTTAGGGACTTGTTTGTCAAAAAATAAACGTTAGGGACCAATTCCACACTAAGAGCAAAGGTTAGGGACCATTTGCGCCAAAATCCCAAAAAAAAAAAAAATACTACGTAAACGTGGTGAAAGACCCGACCCGAATACTAGCATGGGACTGATTCAGTCCAATCTGTTTCGTCCATTCCTATGTTGGGCCCAAATGTCTTAATCTTTCTTAAGGAACCGAAATTTGGGGTGACATAAACCGACCGAATCGGTTCGGTATTTTGTTCCCTCCTACTAAAATGGAATGTTTAGCCATTTTTGCTATTTTTCGTATTATTTATGTTACGCCCCAATCCCACGTGGGGCAGGAAAATCCCACTTAGGTTCCACGTGTGCGTGGTCAAAGTCAACTGAGGCTGTTTGTGCCAAGAAGGTTAGTCAATCGAGATTATTTGTGCCGAGGAGGTTAGACAACCGAGGCTGTCAAAATTCGATCTTGATTGCGTATTAACTTCTCCCTAACACACTGTAAGTCAAACCCGAAAAGACTGATGGAACAATCTGCAAAAGGCAGCTTGTCACCATCATAACCTCTTAGATTGCGGCTGAAAAAGACTCCCACATTAATGACAATGATGTGACACTCAAGACGTGACTCTAGAACTCTCCGGATCGAGCCACGTGTCGCGAATCAAAGGGAGGACAATCTAATAGAATTTGCCTATAAATACTCAACTCATTTCTACAAGAAGGGGATGTTAAATTTCATTACTCTCACAAGAAGTACCAAATCCTCTATACTAATTATTCTTCAAGTATCATAACCACCTGGTAAATAGTTAGTTAGGGGTCCTCAAGCTATTACCTCTACTATAGTACGTTTCTCTTTACCTTTTGTTACCTACCCACCTGGTCCTAGGCTTAACTACGTGGTTGAATAAACCACGTGGTAGTCCAAACAAGAAGAGAAATACACGTAGAAAGAGGAGGCGTGGAGTTTCTATTGGCAGCCATTTTTGGAGGTCAACAATTTCTAATTTTTTTTGGGTGGATCAGGTTAGTCAAAAGAGTCAATATTACCGTTTTATTGCGGTGGGATCCAATCATAAACTCTATTATGATAATAGATTGAAGCAATGAACAGATATTGAAGATGATTGGTTGAGAGAGATGATCGAATTAGGAAGATAGATTAAAGGGATCAGCAAAATTTAGAGGATGTGATTTTGTGATGTGAGAAATTGAAGATGTAGTGACACACAGACGTTTAAGTACTTTTTTTCCTTGTAGCAAAAAAAATTCCATACGATCATAATTATGAAATGATTTAACGTAATTCATATGTTGACATAATTCTATAACTTATTGACTTTGCCATGATGTAATATTCACTATGTATTCTTTGACAACGTGGCAAAAGGCCGAACTCAAAATGATATAGCTAAAAGCATTTTCAATGCTATATATCTTTTAAAAAATCTACGTGGCAATAGAGAAAATAAATTAAGAGAGAAATTGTAGAATGAGGAAATAGAGAGAAAAATAGATGTGAGAGATAGACACAATGTGACAATATTTATTGTACAAGATGTCTAGCAAGCCATCTAGAAGTAGACGTCGTTTTGAACAACCTTCTACAATAAATAATGTCACGTTAGTTTTGTCTCCTCCACTTCATCGCTACATCATCTAGACATTCAAAATGGAAGTCACCATTGAAGATGCTCTAATAAGCTCCCTAATATATTTCATTACAGAGCACTAACAAAATGAGATGGTGTGAAAACAATGATATGTGTTAAGTGTTATTGTGGAGATAATAATTTTCGAATTGAATCGATCATTGATCTAATCAAAGTATCGATTAACAGGTCAATAGTTTAATTGATTGATTATTTGTCAAATTGAAATTCTAGCATATATAGTTTGCATATTAAAATATGAAAAGAAAAAATACGATGAGTTTAAAAATTAAGATGTCTTATTACTTGAAATTTCAAGTACTTATTTATACTCTTTTAAGTCAAATAAATATTATTTTGAGTTATTTTTCATTTTTAAGTTCTAGTAATTTTATTGTCGTGTGCCCAAAATTTCATTTTTTTTTTCTTTTCTAAATTTTTAATTTTATGATTGATGTAATTGTAACTAATATTTTCTTTGATAACTTGAATTGAAAAATATCTACTTTTCATAATTTTCTGAAAAATATTTAATTTCTTTTGGCAATGACTAGAATACCCTGACATGACCTGAATGTATTTCTCCTGTCAAAAATGACTCGGAAGAAAATAACCCACCCCACCCCCAAAACCCTATTTTTCACTCTTCATTTGATAGCCAAAGGTCAGTTTGCAAAAATTGTCGACATTACCCAAAATCGTGATTTCTTGGACTACATTGTCAACCACTGATTTGACCTCAGTTGACACCTTTTCACCCTACAAATTATTATCAATCGAAAATGATATTATTCTTTCATTATTATCAGTGTGATTACTGTTATCGGTACTCTTATCTTGTAGATATATTGGGCATACTTTTGGCGTATTTGGAAGGCACTGTGTTAAAAAAAAAATTGGAATTTGCGATGTATGATATTGAATAATATGTAGTTTGTTACATGATTTTTTTCGATTTTTTGTATTATTGTTAATATTTTGGTGGTCTAATATGAAAATTTACGACTCTAAATGTGATAGATAGTTGAATTTTTTGCATGTTTGAAGATTGAATTGGGGCTCATAGATTGTACGGAGAATATTTTATTGTCTATCGTTGAAATTCCAATTTTTTTGTTGTTGAAAAAACAATGTACACATTTGATGGTAATGTGTTGAAAATATATGATATCCACGCGGGTTTTCGTAAAAGAATTTGCAATCATTACATGTTAATTTTCTATTTTATTGGTTATTTTATAGTCGTCTAATATTTTCATTCAAGAGGGAAAATATGTGAATTGCATTTTCTTCTAAAATGTAATTCGGCAATTGGAATTATGGTGAAGTGTTGTCGAAAACCCTAGTCAATATGTTTTACAAATCAGTTGAACTAGGGTTCATGCATAGATTGTACCGGATTTTTTTAGTCCATTTTTGTTGTGATACGATGTATATATTCGATGACATTATATTGAAAATATATGGTATTTGTGCATGCTTTCATAGAAGAATTTGTCGGTCAAACACATGGGGGAAGAAGACCATCGAAAAATTCTGACACAGATGCGTTGTGAAGTCTGTCATAAATACTTCGAAACGGTACAAAAAACTTGTTAGATATTTTTTAAGATATATTTTTTGTTGTTATGCAAATGATTTGTCGCTTTGAAATGGTGATCGACCTGATAGGTCAGGTCATAGGGGTCGAGGGAACAGAGCCCCTCATGGGGGCTCAGGGGCAACGCCCCTGAAAGGAAATTTTGATTTTCGTGTATGTGAATATGTGTGTTTTTTTTAAGAGTTGCATCTGTTGAAAGTTAACAGTTTTCTTCCAACAGACACCAATTCATCCCAATAGATACATCTTCCTTATATATGGAGAATGTTACCCATTTGCAGAGAACATAACAATTTTCATTCTTACTTCTTATTTCGTTTTTCCTTGGCATCATCAGTTTTTGTTAGAATATTTTCTTAGTTTGATCAAACCTTCAATTGAATCAAACATCTCCATTGTATCCTGGAAAGAAATTTTCATTAGAACTCTTTTGTAATTTCGTTAGATGTGGGAGAAACATTTCTTAAAAAATAACGTTTACGTGCCTTGAAATTCATTCAGATTATCAAATTTCCTATATTTTTTTCTAACAAAACCTACTCAGATGAGGGAAGAACATAGCTCAAAATTTAGCTGAAAAATGTGACTTCAGGATAAAAATTAAAAGATAAAAAATAGAATTATTAAAATCTCTTTTTAACAGCCATATTTGGTTCGTTATTTTGAGCTTGTATCTAGTTATGAATTCATTTAAATCTAACATTAACTGAATTATACCCAATTTTAGTAAATTTTTATGTTGACTAAAAACTACTTAAATTTAAGCTAAACGACTTTGAAAACTGTAGAAGATTTAAATATAAATAAGGTACTAGGAATTCGACTCCACATCTTTTCCACTTTATTCATAAAATTACTTAACCAACAACATATTCACCCATTTTGACGATCAATGTCCCGAAATTATCCGATAATCTCTCTCAAAAGTTGCGAATAAGTAAAAGCAAGATAAAATTTGGAGCTTGAAGTATCTATAAATATGTGGTATAGACCTCATATTCATTTTTGTGTTAAATTTATAAAACCTTTTGATGTATTATTTTTTGAATTTTGTTGGTGTTTCATTTAGGTTGTGTTTGATTACAAGTGGAAAATTTAGGTGGAAAGAAAATATTTTCTATGGAAATGAATTACCAAGAAAATTTGAATTGGAAAATGTTAACAAATTTTCCATGAAAAATAAATGGGTTGAAAAAAGTTAACAAATTTTCCATGGAAAATAAATTCTCCTATTCCACCAAAAAAATATTTTCCTTGAAAAGAAGGCAAATATGGCCAAAAGTGGAAAATATGGAAAAAATTTTCCATGGAAAATCAAAAGTTCCAATCAAACGAAAGATAGAAAATAGGTGAGAAAATGCATTTTCCATGGAAAATTTTGCCAATCAAATAGACCAAAGCTGAAAAATGGGTGGAAAATGGAAGGAATCAAACACACTCTTAGTCTATATTAAGCTAAATAAAAAATAAACATTTAGAAATTAGGACATAAATTTTATTTTTAGTTTTTATATTGAAGTTTAAAATTCCAGATACAAAGATCAATTTGTTTTTTTTCTTTATTTCTAAGTTTTCTTGTAGCCCGATTTGCAATTTAATTTCAGTTATTTTGTAATTTTTTATACATGCATATAGATATTGATATATTTGGGAAAAAAATTTCTATATTGATTTATGTGTTGTTTCAATTTATGTTGTCTTTGTTGATTTAATTTTATAGTTTGTGTTGCCTTTTGGTTAATTTAGAAGATAACATCCAATTAGCTTCAATACATTTCGCAATCATAAACTTGTTTTAAGTGTTGACAGAGAACAATTAGCCAGTCTATCTTATATAATTTTTTTAATCTTATCTAATTATCGGTGATGATCTATATATAATGTTTACATGACATTTGTTCAGTGGGTATTGGATAAGTATTTGATTTTAATGTCAAACATTTTTCACTTGTCCAATGCTCACTGTGGACATTAGATCATTTTTTTTATCTATACTATATTTAAAAGGTCCTTAAAAGAAAAAATATTTTTAGACCATTATATCCTTACAATTTTTTTAATACATGATTACAGTGATTATAGTGATTACAGTGATTATAGTTCACTTGCCCAATGCCCGCCTTTTTTTTATGTTGTTTTCATTTACATCGTCAAATTAGACGTACTTAATAAAAAGAGAACATATACAAAGATTATTTTTTACAAGAAATCACTACTGCAACAAATGTACAATATTATATAGTAAATTATTACCACTATTATATAGTTAATTATTGTTCAAGTTACTATTCGTATTACTACCATATAAAACTCATATTTGATTGCAATTGTACTTCTACAAAATATCACTGTCAGCGATTTTATGTCTTTAATAATTCCGCAAGTGCACGGATCGCTCAAGTAGTAAAATGGATTTTGAGTCCAAGTATCGATCCTATGAGGATTTAGATAATTTAGTTTAATCACGCTAACCTTAACCGATTCTAACGAACTTTGAGAGATTTTGTATTTAATAACTAATTTAAATAGTAAACTAAAAACAGTTAAACAACTATTGCTCAAATAATTGAAAGATTAAAATTGATTAAAGATTAATTTAACTTTTAAAAAGGAAAAGTACTAGAATTCCGAATCCACTTGTAGTTGTTATTTCTTCTATCTTGATTCTTGGTCTTGACAAATTAATTCAGTTATGAAGATCAATATCTCTAGATTGTTCAATAGTTTCTCTCGAATAAAGTTAAACCTATTCAAATGTATGACTCGACTATATTTCTATGACGAATGCGAATACAAACAAATACATTAAATTTATGTGGATAATTAAAGACCACCTAAAACATAGCGGTATATTTCTATCCCCTATCGGACTTTAAGATAATTAAAATAGCGTCTAGCATACTTTCGATCTTTCGATAGTAAAACACACCACAACAATCATACAATTACTACGTATATAATTGTAGATGCAAACAAATCAAAATTAGATAAAAGAATTTAAACGACAAGTTTCATCGTAATTCTAGCACTAATTAAACGAGCCTAGCATACTAATAATAAGAAAATAAGAAGGGGAAGAACACATGGAATTCATCACCCAGAAAAGAAGAAGACTTGAAAGAATAATTGCTTATTGTTGATCTTCGTTCAATTCCTCAAAGAAGCAATCTTGATTTCCGTTTAATGCCTTCGTCTATGTTTTTCTCGCAAAAACTCAACAACTTATTATGAGTTAATAACTCATATATATACTAATCTAATGGTGCCCCAAAAAGATGCCAAAAAGACCTAAAAATCGTGGGCTAAAAGTTACCTAATCGGAGTTGAATTGAAAAAGGAAAAAAATCTCCCGCATCCAAATTTTACATTGGGCGATTGCCCAGTGCAAACCCGGGCGATCGCCCAGGTATATGATTTGCATTCTGCTTTAGTTGAACGAGCGTCCAGCTATAAGTTGGGTGATCGCCCAGCTTACATATTCCAAGTATGCTGTTTTGATCCTCCAACTTTTCATAGTTTGTAATTTGGTCCTTCATCTTTCAATAATCTCCAATGTGGTCCTTCATCTTTCAATAATGTACAATTGAATCCTCATAGTTTCAAAATATCTTTCAATTTATACCTCTTTTCATCCATTCTTCTCCAATTTCTTACAGACGGGTCCAAAACTGAAATATAAAGAATAATCCACCGAATTAAGTAGAAAATTAATAAAATAACGAATTAAAAACTTAGTTTAAAGACCCTAATAAGTGCACAAAACGCACTTATCAATCACTATCGAACAATATAATACAATATTTTATCAACAACTATATATATATATATATATATATATATTTATCTTTATTGCAATTACTACTTTAACATTTGATTATTAACAATTAAAAATTAAAAAATAACTATATAATTATAAAAACATGTGCAACGCACGCGTGTCTAACTAGACATTCCAAACACAACTTTAATATTCAAAATAACGTCCAAATCAAAATTATTTGGCATAAATGCAGCCAACCATACATAGGTTTACACCTCCTTGCAGCCATCATATCACTGTTTAGAATATATTTGATTTATACATCACCAAAGAAATTATCTAAAACATTATCTTAAACTATTCCAAGGCTGATCTTTGTAGGACATAAAACATAGGAAAAAACACTTTGCATTTTGGAATTTTGCCTGAGAAGGAGAAAAGGAAGATGTCCTTAAAGGATAGGAAGTTACCAAATTTGGTATAATGGGTAGCTATTTCAATGAGTGCAACAACCAATTGAGCATAAACATTGAACTCAATTCAAGACATCAACTTGAGGGCATCGACATAACTTTTGTTCCACAGTGGCTCAAGCATGTCGATTCTCACAACTTTAAATAGATAGTTTTATTAAGTTTGAACATGTTATTAGTTCGAGTGAAAAATTAAGACGAATGAATGAATTAATTTTTATGTTTGAATATCGAGAAACTCAACTTCAACTTAATAATTAGTTAAGGAAATAAGTAATAAATACAATTAAATTAGCTTTAGTTTCTCTAATTTGGCATGTTAAAAAGCCTGTTAAAGGTAAGTTACAATAATAAACAAATCGATTTTCAATTTTTTTTTTTTTTTTAAAACTGTATGTAATATTAAAGTAATAAGTTATTTAACCCTTGTTTTTTACATGCTTTACAGGACATGTTTATTGTACTGAATTAGACAAGACTACATAAGACAATAGGCTAATTTTTTTACGTGCTCGTTTTAATTAATTTTATTTAATTATGTCTAATTTAGTGTACTAAGTCAACAACAATGAAATGGTGTTTTTAGAAAAGAGATGGTGGGATTTTATGTCATATCTGAAAGAAGAACCAAATGTTGGTAAATGGGTCTTTTTCTAAGGAATCATTCAAAAGTTGGTGTCTTTGGCACCCATATTGGAATTCAATAGTGGAGGGATTGAATGTCCAATATCTAGCATCTAAGAGGCACAAAATGACTACCATTGTCGGTTGGAGCCCTCTTTCAACGTCGACTCATTGACCATTTTGTCCCTACAATTGTCGCCCCATCAAGGTAGAAAATTATTCATTTGTTGTGTCAACACCTCTATTTATCGATGCAATTATTCTATGTATAACAATTGTAGTTGTGCTACCTCATCGCAACGTTACAAATTCCACGATGTAGTTGATCCTTAATAACAAATTCATGCAGCAAATATATGAGCCAAATATGGATAATACTGCAAAAATTTGTGATTTGAATATATACTATTCATGCAAATCGCAATTGCATGATATTTCAACAAGTAATACAATAGTGAACAAAGTGTCAATTTTAAGGAGACTATGTTATTAAGAAGCTTGATCTCCTACTAATGGTGGATAAGAGATATAATGCCTACCGGTGAGATAGTTAAACATAAGGGTGTGTTTGATTGGATTCCATTCCATGGAAAAGAAAAGATTTTCCATGTAACTAGGAAAAAAAAAAACCTCCTATTTTGGTAAGAAAATATTTTCCAACTTTTCTTTCTTAACCATGCTTTAACTAATTGTACTTTGGAAATTATTTTCATTTTCCATATGCAATCAAACAGCCAAAAATAGAAAATATTTTCCACTGATGTGACATTATTTTCCATGGATTAGACATTTTTCATGGAAAATCTTATCAAACACACCCTAATTGATAGAAATTATGAGTGTGGTGTCATAAATTACCAACCATGCATGTGATGTCACCTCAATATGAACATCATAGGTGGGTAGGAGATCAAGATCCGTGTTATTAATTATCAATATACATTAATATACTTGGACAAACTAAGAATTCAATTGATTTTGTGATTTTATTTGACTATACTAAATTTAAACAAAAACTAAGCAAACGGTGATCAACAATCTAAGTTGAGAAAATTCGGTGATTTAAAGTGTTAAGACTCACGATTTCACTTTAATTCAACCGATTTAATTCCACATATCGAGTTATGACCTTATTTCATTCATATAGACGATCAAATTTATCTAACATACCAAGCCTACTTAAATATGCAAATGTGATATATCTCTATATAAATCATAACAAATCTAAGTGCATTCAATCATAAGGAATTCATACACGACCGCACAAATTATAGAAATATATTTCTATCATCTATCTAAAATTATAATTAAATTCATAATTAGAGTCAACACTTGAAAATCTATATATATATATATATATATATATATATACTAGTTTTAAGGCCGTGCGTTGCACGTCAGTGAAATCTATAGGAAAAATTGTATGTCGAGAATAGTTTATTGATACGATATAATATTAAATTTGATATTAATAAAATTTGACTTGATAGACAGCAAAAAATAATAATTTCCAAGCTTGAAAGGAAAGAGAAAAAACAACTAAAACGAAATAAGATAGAAAGTGAAGCAAAGTTATGCATGTGTAGGGAAACAATAGGAAATGATTTAAAATAAAGAAAAATATTAACTAATATATAAATATTAGTTAATAAAGTTAGAGACGATATATTATATTAATTTAAAATAAAATATAAATGTTTATTATAATAGCTATTTTAGTATAAGATATTATATTAAGATTGAGATTGATGAGTTTGTTAAAGAATAAGATGAGGAATCAAAAAAAGAATAAAACTTACATGTATTAGATAATGTAAATAAAAAAATTAAACTGAAAAATGAAATATATGCGTTGGTGAAGTTGTTTGAGTATCTTGAAAAATACAAAATCATGTTTGTTGCCATTGTTGGGTAACGTGATCAAAAGTGTGATAGAAAATATATTTAGTCAACAATTTAGGTAACTCGATAAACTGAAAATTGGATTTTTTGAGTTACTGGACGAATGAAGGAAATTTAAAACTTTGATTATGTTCTTTTTTTTTTTTTTTTTTAGATTATGTAATACATCTAAAAACTTTTTTATTCTTATGTGGGCGTGTTATGAAAATAAATTGTAGTAAAAATTTATTACAATAATGAAATTTTTTGTTACAATAAAAACGTCAAATTAGATAATGAAAATAAATGTGTTTTTTTTAATGAGTAATTATAATAAATCTTTTAATGTAATTTATAATAATATTTATTATAGAAATTATAAATACAGTACATAATTTAAATAAAAAAGGAAAGCCCAAAAAATGAAAAATATGTACTGTTGAAGTTAGTGGAGTAATTTGAGAAACAAAAAATTACATCTGTCGATTTGTTTGATGGAAAATGTGAAAAATTTATTTAGTGCATGATTTATTAGAAAATAGTCAAATAGAATATATATTATATAAATCTAGTATATATTAGAATCAGTTCATAGAATATATTTTATTGTATTTTATTTTAGCAGTTAGTATAATATGTTATAAAAAAAAATTGTTATAATAAATTTATAGCATAGTAAAAGCAATTTTTTAGTAATATATTATTAATCAATTATTACATTATTATGAAAATGTAGTGATTAAAATAAATTTTTTATGACACATTTCTATAAATTAATAATTGTAGTATGTATTTTGACGTAATTTATAATAATATATATTACAGAAATTATAATTATAGTACATAATTTAAATAGAAAAAGAAAACAAAATAAATGAAAAATATGCATTGTTAAGGTTATTCGAGTAACTCGACAAACTAAAAACCATGTTTGTCGAGTTACTCGATGAAAAATGTGATATAAGACCAAAAATCATAAAACATGAATATTTTTGTGAAATAAATTGTTAACTTATTTGATAAATGAAATAC
This sequence comes from Forsythia viridissima, assembly GCA_030279155.1. Taxonomy (NCBI): domain Eukaryota; kingdom Viridiplantae; phylum Streptophyta; class Magnoliopsida; order Lamiales; family Oleaceae; genus Forsythia; species Forsythia viridissima. Next base: position 50,890,231 of record CM059037.1, on the reverse strand, counting down.
ATACATTTTTTTATTTAATTGATTATTTATTAGAGTATAGCAAAATAAAATATATATTATAAAAATTTAATATATATGATAGTTAATCAATAGAATATATTATATATTGTTTTATTATGATTAATTTATGTAGTAATTTGAGAAATATAAATTTGAGTTGTAAATACATAAAATAAAGTATAAAATGGGAAATATGCACTGTTAAAGTTAATCGAGTAACTCGACAAACAGAAAATCATGTTTGTCGAGTTACCCGATTATAATTGTCATATCAAATTAATGTATTCAATACGTCAAGTAGCTTGATGAACTCATAATCGATTTGCCCGAGTTACTGGACGAAGGAATAAAATTTATAATTTTTACTATTTTGTTTGTTTTTTTGATTTAAATTTGTCATATATTTAAATAATTTTTTATTGTTATTCAGTGGTATTATTTTTGAAGAAACTCGTGAGGCTAACAGTTGGATTTGTCGAGCAAATTGATAAATATTGCACATATAAAATTTTATTTAATGCATGATTTATTAGAACATAGTAAAATAGAATATATATCATATAAATTTAGTATATATGAGAATGAGTTAATAGAATATATTTTATTGTATTTTATTTTAGTAATTAGTGTAATATGTTATAAATAAAAATTGTTATAATAAATTTATAGCATAGTAAAAGCAATTTTTTAGTAATATATCATTAATCAATTATCACATTATTATGAAAATTTAGTGATTAAAATAAATTTTTTATGACACATTTCTACTAAATAGATTTCATCATGAATTATGAAAATAAATTGTAGTAAAAATTTGTTATGACAAGAACTTTTTTTGTTACAATAATTATTTGAACTATACTACGAAAATAAATGTGTACTTTTTAAATTAATAATTGTAGTATGTATTTTGACCTAATTTATAATAATATTTATTACAGAAATTATAAGTATAATAGATAATTTAAATAGAAAAAGAAAACAAAAAAAATGAAAAATATGCATTGTTAAGGTTACTCGAGTAACTCGACAAACTAAAAACCATGTTTGTCGAGTTACTCGATGAAACATGTGATATGAAAGCAAAAATCATAAAACAGGAATATTTTTGTGAAATAAATTGTTAACTTATTTGATAAATGAAGTACTTACATTTTTTTATTTAATTGATTATTTATTAGAATATAGCAAAATAAAATTTATATTATAAAAATTTAATATATATGATAGTTAATCAATAGAATATATTATATATTGTTTTATTATGATTAATTTATGTAGTAATTTGAGAAATATAAATTTGAGTTGTAAATACAAAAAATAAAGTATAAAATGGGAAATATGCACTGTTAAAGTTAATCGAGTAACTCGACAAACAGAAAATCATGTTTGTTGAGTTACCCGATTATAATTGTCATATCAAATTAATGTATTCAATACGTCAAGTAGCTTGATGAACTCATAATCGATTTGCCCGAGTTACTGGACGAAGGAATAAAATTTATAATTTTTACTATTTTGTTTGTCTTTTTGATTTAAAGTTGTCATATATTTAAATAATTTTTTATTGTTATTCAGTGGTATTATTTTTGAAGAAACTCGTGAGGCTAACAGTTGGATTTGTCGAGCAAATTGATAAATATTGCACATATAGAATTTTATTTAATGCATGATTTATTAGAACATAGTAAAATAGAATATATATCATATAAATTTAGTATATATGAGAATGAGTTAATAGAATATATTTTATTGTATTTTATTTTAGTAATTAGTGTAATATGTTATAAATAAAAATTGTTATAATAAATTTATAGCATAGTAAAAGCAATTTTTTAGTAATATATTATTAATCAATTATCACATTATTATGAAAATTTAGTGATTAAAATAAATTTTTTATGACACATTTCTACTAAATAGATTTCATCATGAATTATGAAAATAAATTGTAGTAAAAATTTGTTATGACAAGAACTTTTTTTGTTAAAATAATTATTTGAACTATAGTACGAAAATAAATGTGTATTTTTTAAATTAATAATTGTAGTATGTATTTTGACCTAATTTATAATAATATTTATTACAGAAATTATAAGTATAATACATAATTTAAATAGAAAAAGAAAACAAAAAAAATGAAAAATATGCATTGTTAAGGTTACTCGAGTAACTCGACAAACTAAAAACCATGTTTGTCGAGTTACTCTATGAAACATGTGATATGAAAGCAAAAATCATAAAACAGGAATATTTTTGTGAAATAAATTGTTAACTTATTTGATAAATGAAGTAGATATATTTTTTTATTTAATTGATTATTTATTAGAATATAGCAAAATAAAATATATATTATAAAAATTTAATATATATAATAGTTAATCAATAGAATATATTATATATTGTTTTATTATGATTAATTTATCTAATAATGTGACAAATATAAATTTGAGTTGTAAATACAAAAAATAAACTATAAAATGGGAAATATGCACTGTTAAAGTTAATCGAATAACTCGACGAACAGAAAATCATGTTTGTCGAGTTACCCGATTATAATTGTCATATGAAATTAATCTATTCAATACGGTAAGTAGCTCGATGAACTCATAATCGATTTGCCCGAGTTACTGGACGAATGAATAAAGGAAGGGGAAAATAATTATCAAAAATAAACAAAGCAGGTCTTACTATCTTACCTAGTTCCCAAGGTGGGAGAAATTATAAGTATAGCACATAATTTAAATAGAAAAAGAAAACAAAAAAAATGAAAAATACGCATTCTTGAGATTAGTCGAGTTATTCGATGAACAATGTGATATAAAAGCAAAAATCATAAAACATGAATATTTTTATCAAATAAATTGTTAACTTATTTGATAAATGAAGCACATAAATATTTGTATTTAATTGATTATTTATTAGAATATAGTAAAATAAAATATATATCATATGAATTTAATACAATATATTATATATTCTTTTATTATGATTTCTTTATGTACTAAGTCGAGAAATAGTGTTTTGAGATTGATAAGTTGTGTAAAAAATAACATGGAAAAAATAAAAAATAAAAAAAATTAATTGTAGTGTATATTTTAAATAAAAAAAATAAACCAAGAAATTAAAAACATGCACTCTTGAAGTAACTCTAGTAAGCCGACAAATCTATAAGCATGTTTGTCGAGTTCTTGGATTATAGATGTGATATTAAATTAAGCTATTTGATAGGTCTAGCAGCTCGATAAATTGGAAATCGAGTTGGTCGAGTCACTCGGTGAACTAATGAAATTTAAGATTTTTATTATTTTGTATTCCTTTATTATTTAAACTATGTAATACATTCAAATAATTATTTATTTTGATTTTGTGGTGTTATTTTTCAAGAAAGCCGTGAGGCTGAAATTTGGATTTGTCGAGTCACTTGATAGACAAAGTATATAAAAAAATTTATGTAATGTATGATTTATTAGAACAGAATAAAACAGAATATATATCATATGTATTCAATGTATATGATCATCGATGAATACAATATCTTTAATTTTATTTTATCTGAGCAATTAGTATAACATATTATAACTAAAAATTGTTATAGTAAATTTGGACCATAACAAAAGCAATTTTATAGTTATATATTACTAATCAAAGATTAAATTATTATAATAATATAATGATTAGAACGAATTTATTATAAGAAATTGATATTATATAGATTTCGTCATAAATTATGAAAAGAAATTGTAGTAAGAATGTGCTATAATAATGAATTTTTTTGCTATAACATTTCTGTGAAATTGTGTTACGAAAATAATTTTTTTTTAAAAATTAATAATTATAATAAAAATTTTAACATAATTTATGGTAATATTTATTACAAAAATTATAAATATACTATATATTTTAAATAACAAAAGAAAACCAAAAAAATAGAAAATATGGATAATTTATTAGATATTTGTTTTTAGTTTTTTTTGATAAATGTTAATATAAATTTTGTTGTGAGTTATACCATATTTTTCATCGGGTAACTCGAGAAAAATGATTTGAGGTTTGTCGAGTTACTCGATGAAAAATGTGGTATAAAATGAATCTATTCATAGTTCAAGTAACTCGAGAAATTGGAAATTGGGTTCCTCGGGTTAGTTGGTCAACGAATGAAATTTTAAATTGTAATTATTTTCTTATCCTTTTTTTTTTAAAATTATGTAATATATTTAAATAAGTTTTTATTCTTATAACAGATTTTTATTGTACTGTGTTTTTATATTTGATAAAATGAAAAATAATTTATTATTTTAATTTAAAATAATATATTATTTCTTTATATGATATGTACTGTATTATGAGATATTATTTTAATATTTATTTATTTAAATTATTTAAAATACTGGCTATGTTGTTTAATTTGTATGTTGTAATGTTTTGATTTGAGAAGCTGGTTAATGTAAAATTTGTATTTGTTTAGTCACTTAATAAACGAAGTATATACAAAATTGTGCTTTCACGTATTTTATATTTAAATATACATAAAATAAGTTTATGCAGAAAATATAAAATAAAACAGAAATTACTTAAAAGTCAAAAAGGTGCAAAACCGTATTTTTAATGTTGGACACGTGTAAGTGGAAAAGCATTCATTGTCATTTAATGGGCCACTGAATCTGTCTTAAACGGCCAAATTTGCTTTCACCGTCATTGTTGGACGAACAGTTATCTTTGTTTGAGTTTGTGGAGGTTTGAAGGAGGCACGGTTTTGTTTTGCAAAAAAAATATACTTTGGGCGATATTTTTTTTATCACATCATAAGATCATCATTATAAGGTATGTATGTTTATTTTGTACGAGGCTATAAAATATGAATTACATTTTATGTTAATTAATGTGTAGATATAGTTATATATATAGAGATCATTGTATATATAATTTGTATCTAGTTTATGTATTTTATTTTTATATTGGTGGTAGAGGTTGGCATATATATTTATTAGAAACACAATGTGAAATTATATAATAAAAATAATTGTTTGTTTTAGAATTAAAAATTTTTGTATTTGTGTACATTTTATTCTAGATTTTAAATGGATGGGACATTTAATATGTGATATTATTTAGCACATAAATTTTTTTAATACAGTAAGTAATTCTATTAATATATTAAAGAAAATGTTCTAAGACATTTGATATTAAGATATATATATAATAATTTTGTATGGGAAAATATAAAATAAAAGAGAAATTAGATAAAAGTAAAAAAGATGTTGAATTCTAGTTTTGATGTTGGACACATGTAAGTGGGAAATTCTTAAATGTCATTTCACGGGCTATTTAATCTTTCTAAAATGGCGATTTTTTTTTGAAGTTGAATTTTACAAAAACAGTATTGTGTGCAAAGAAATTGTATTTTGGGTGTGTTGTTTTTTAACACATCATAACATCATCTTGATAAGGTATGTATTTTAATTGTGTATGATAATATGAAATATGAATAATGTTTTATGTTATTTAATGCATGAATGTAATTATATATATACAAATTATTGTTTTATAAGTTGTTGTAGTCTAATATATGTACACTATGTAGTTTATTTTTATATCTGTGGTAGAAGTTGGCTGATAAGTATGATGATAAATCTTTTTCAGATATGGATGTTGAGTACGTGGTGAGCGAGAATCGCAGATTTGGTGGAGTCATTACACAAATTAGTAATTTCACATATGTTGATGTTATAATAGAAAATTATAATGAGGACCAGCTTCAAAAATTTAGGAATAGTTGTTTTGCGCACTTTGAATATTTTCGTGGTAGGAGATGTCAGTTTAGTGGGAAGTTGGTACATGAATTTTTGTTGAATACTGTACATACGAACAAGGGAAATGAGGTATGGTTTAAAATAAAAGGGCAGTTATGTAGATTTGGAATGCAGGAGTATTGTTTGATAGCAGGATTGTTGTGCCATAATAATGATGATAGTCTTAGTACAATAAGAGCTTTGGCGAGGCATAGAATTCGTAGAAGGTGGTTCAATAATTTTGCATATATATCCCTAAATGAACTCGAAAATGTTTTTATTAATTGTGACAACGAGGAAGATAAGTATAAGTTAGGGTTGGCATTATTAATTGAAGGAGTTATTAGGCCTATGGAGAGAAAGAAAATAAATATAGAGACATTGTCTTTAGTAGACAACTTGGATGTTTGTTATGAATATCCATGGGGCCGACATTCATATTTCACGCTTCTTCGTTCTCTATTGACTTCTTGGGAGAGACGTGCATTGAAGTGTATTGATAGTAGGGCTGCGATTGCAAAATATACCATATATGGTTGCCCTCTTGTGTTTCAGGTAAATATTTGAATTATTTATAATATTTATTTAATGTGCCATAAATATATTGTGTTGATCATGACTTAGTTTTGGTTCTATTTTGTATAGATATGGATTTATGAGACATGTCGTGAAGTTGGTGAAAGATTTGCTCAAAAAGTCCATGATACGTTTCCACGTATTGTAAATTGGGATGCACAACATCGTGTTGGGAAAAAAGAGCTGGATGTCTTTTTTGAATCAACTGAGGTATGTTAACAAAAATTTTGTTATGTAGAAGAAATATTTGATAGTTATGAAAGTGATGTTTTTTTTATTCTATTTTTTGCAGATGCATGTTTTGTCAATACTTGAACCAACTGCAGAAGAGATAGAACAACCATATCTATACACAATGGTGTTAATAGAGGATGTAGGAGATGTACGAGTTGATGTAGTTGTTGAAAATTTTTTGCACGGGGTTGAAGAAAATGATGAAATTGGGCAAGGAATAGAACCATTTGAGCCTCAAAATGTAGTTGGTCCAGATGTTGTAGAAGTGTATGGAAATATTGTGCATGGGGTTGAAGAGTTTTTTGAAGGTAATGAACAAATTGAACAAGTGGGGGCAGAAGATCTTGGTGGACATGAGGGCTGGTCTCCATATATAGTTGTGGAGGAACCTGTAAATAATTGGCCTTCACGATATGTGGATGAAGGAGAAGAAGGTTATGAGAATGAAGGGGCGCAAGGTTATGAGGATCAAAGGGAGCAAGGTTATGAGGCTGAAGGGGAGCAAGGTTATGAATATGAGCATAACGATTATTATGCTACCAATCAATTGGTACAATCATTATTTGATGATCAAAGAGTATATATTGGTGATCAGTTGGGTAGTATAAGAGATGAACAAAGAGATTATTTTGATTATCAATTGGGTAATTTTAGAGATGAACAACGGGATTATATTGATAATCAAATTCGTAATGTGGTTGATGCTCAACGTTCATACTTTGATGAACAGTTAGGAAGCACAAGGGATGATTTGATGTCCTCTTTGAATCAGATGGAATCATCCATATCTAGGAATAGTGAAAAATATTTTGATGAAAAAAAAAAGGAGATGCAAGAATATATTGATACGAAGTTGGTGGCTTTTGAGGTTGAACATAGTAACATGATTGGCAGTTTACGTGAAGATCTTTGTTCAAAGATTGAAAGTTCTACTTTGAAGATTGAAGATATGTTGAAGGGGAAATTGGCAGAGAAGCACACTATTGTAGGAAGTCATACAGTGAAACAGTTGACTGCTCCTGTGAAACAAAGAGCAGATGATAAAGATGAGAAGAAGAAAGAAAGTGTGTCTTCTATTGACATTCCTATATTGTGTGACATTGATGAGGAAAGACAAGTTGAATTTCTTCATTGGATTCATAAATCAAAGGATCAGTAAGTTTTAATTTTTTATTTGGTTATTTGTTATATATATATTATGTTTTTATGGTATTTATCATAATTTTACTATTATAGAGATGCTGTTCGATTGCGTGGTGGGAGTGGTGGGATTAAATTGACAAAGCAGAAGCTTGAATATATTGGAAATCCTGAATATATACTGGCAGTTGAGGTATGTGTAATTTCTATTTGTTTATCTGTCATGTCTATTGTGAGGTATTAAAATATATTTTAAAGATAAATATTTTTTATAGGATATGGATAATGCGATGCATTTGGTTAGAAAAAGAACAGCAAATTTTAGAGATATATTCTCATCAAGATATGGGATACTTGACAGTGGATTTGGATTACTTGTTCGAGCCATTGGTTCAAAAATTTTAGATTCTACAGGACAATTGATGCGGAAAATTCCAGTTTCTTACCATGGTTCTATGGAAAGATATGCAAATGGTTTGATTCCTAAAAGTTTTGGTAAAAATTGGAAAAATTATGATCATATATTGTGGCCAGATATTATTGATGACAAACATTGGGTCCTTTTTTATGTTGATCTATTGGGTTGGAGGCTTACAGTCTACGATAATAATTACCATTTTTATGATGAAGCAGTCTTGTATCGATATGTTGTTCCTGCTATACATATCATTCCAGATATTATTCAAAAATATGTGGTTGCTGAGCGGGCAGACCTTGGGAAAAAGATGATTCAGCCACTTGAATATTATAGGAAGTCATATGTTGACATACCACAGTCTATTCGATATAGGTAAGGAATTAGAATAACTGTTTTTACTTATAATCATATTTATATATACTCACAAGGTGTTTAATCATATTTGCAGTGATAGTGGCATATTTGTTATCAAATATGTTGAGTGTCTTCTGGCTGGAATACCTATTGATGCTGTTGAATTGGAGAAAATAAATTTGTATAGAGGAAAGCTTGTAATAGATTTTTTTTACAATGAATTTTTTTTTGTCCCGAATCAACGGAATGAATACATATGATGTTTGTGTAATGGAATCAGAATTTTTTTGTCATTTTTATTTTATTCATTGTACTTATGGGTTGACATTATACATAGTGAAAAATATGTCTGTTTTATTTCATTCTTTGAGCAAGTTTATTAGTTTATGTAGGAAAGTTTTATTTTATTATAAGATTTTGAGTTTAAATTGGTACCGTTTTGCTTTTTTCTAGATGAAGAAGACAAAAAATATATATTGTGTGTTCTGATTTAAAGATTATTGGAGGATAAAGAGACAGGATTTTTGGAATATTTTTGAGTCACCGAGACAAGAGATTCCAGCAATTATTAAGTTGGCTCATTCATGACTCAGTAATAATTCCAGACAGTATAAATCTATGGTTTGTTTTCCCACGGGCTATATAAGCCATTGGGATGTTGACACGTGTCAATTTATTGCTTGTGGAACTTTGTCAATTTTTTCCTTCTAGATTTCTTTAATTAATATTCTTCGGTTGTTTCCTACCATTTTGTTTAATTAATAATGGTCAGGTTAGGTTAATGGGTTGAAGTTATTTTTTAAATTTTCATAAATATTTATTTCTACATGTTTGTTAGATATTAGATATGCTATTTCGATTTTGCCATGTCTCTAATAAATTTTTGACATATTGATATATTAATTAACGAATTAAAAATTGAACGAGCAGTTATTTCGAGTCATCAAATTTCAACTTATCCTCAGAAATAGACAAATATTAAAATCTTGTTAAGAGATTTGTATAGTTTCAATTAAGAATTATACATCATTAAAATAAGTATTTATATTTGTTTATGCTAAGGATTTGACAAATTTAGGAATCTTGTTAATTAAGCATATATTATTAAAATACAAATAAAAAAAAAATTAGCATTGTTTTCTACAAACTTGAGATGCTAATATGAACCATTTATCGTCAAATAGTAATAGACTCGTAAACAAATGTAGTGCATACGAAAAAATTCCAACTAAACGTGGATAACATTAGATATGGTAAAATATAACGAAATTGTATGATTTCTTTTTCGAACACTTGATTGATGTGATAGTGAAGTTTATATTAATTTATCATTTATTAAAAGATAATAAAATAAAATATATATAATATAAATGTAATATATATAATAATCAATTAATGCAATATATTATATTCTATTTTATTTTATCCTAACACTTACTATAACACATTATAATAAAATATTATTGTAATAAATTTAGAGCATAATAAAATTATTTGTATAGTAATACACTATTTGTTTACAAATATTTATAAGTATTAATACAATATGTTATATTTTCTTTTATAATGATTAATATATTTTTTAAGTTGACAAATCCAAAATTGAGATTCATGAGTTGGTTAAAAAATAATGTGACAAAATTAAAAAATAAAAATATATTAAGTGTATTACATAATGTAAATTAAAAAAAGTAAAGTAACAAATACAAAAGATTTAATGTTGTAATGACGTGAGTAACACGAGAAACGTACAATCATTTTAAATCAAGTTACTCGATTTATTAAACACACAAAAATGTGATACAAAATAAATTTTTTTTCTAGCTGAAGTAATTTGGCAGAATGAAAATCAATTTCCTTGAGTTACTGGACAAACGAATGAAATTTAAAAGTTTCATTATTTTCTTTTCTTTTTTAATTTATATAATGTAATAGACAATAAAATTAATTTTGTATTAATATATTATTAATCAATTACTAAATTATTATAATAATTTAGTAAGTACGATCAATTTTTTATAACAAATTTATATGAAATAATTTTTTCGATAATTTATTATAAAATGTATTATGTATGTATTTATAAGTCATTCTGTAAATATGAATATAAATTTTGTTATAAAGAATATTAGATAAAAAATAACATGAAAAAACTAAAAAATAAAGAAATTTAGGTAGACTACATATTTTAAATAAAAAAAGTAAAAAACAAAATGAAAAGTATGCATTACTGAAGTGACTCGAGTAACTCGACAAGATTACAATGAAGAATTATTTAAATGTATTAAATAATTTAAATAATAAAGAAACACAATATAATGAAAATGTTAAATTTCTTTCATTCATGGATGAACTCAATCAACTCGATTTTCAGTTTATCGAGCTGCTTTACCTATTGAATAGATTCATTTCGTGTGATATTTTAAATCAAGTAACTCGACAAACAAGATTTTGGCTTTGTCGAGTTACTCGAGTTATTTGAATAATGCATAATTTTGATTTTGTTTTTTCCTTTTTTTATTTAAAATATGTAGGCCACTTAAATTTCTTTATTTTTTAGTTTTTTAATGTTATTTTTTAACGAAGTCGTGAACCTCAAAATTGGATTGATGAAGTTCCTACATAAATTCATTATAATTAAATTCATTATTTTAATAAATTTTACTAAAATTTATTTTGATAATTCAGAATGAAATCTAGTTAATATGAAATTCTTATACTAAATTTATGTTAAATACTACATTATTATAATAATATAATAATTAATTAATAATATTTTACAACAGATTTCTTTTGTTTTCCTATAAATTTGTTGTAACAGTTTTTTAGTTATAATATGTTATACTAATGGGTAAGGACATGAAAATAAAAAAAAAAATTATTTTCTTAGTTTATTTTAATAAAAAACAAAACAAAACAAATTAATAAAAAACAAAACAAATTAATAAACATTTTGACTTACTTTTGTTTGTCAAGTAACTTGGGTAAATCGATTTTGAGTTTGTCGAGTTGCTTAAGGTATTTAATAGATTTATTTCGTGTGCTATTTTTAATCGAGTAACTCGACAAACTTGCTCTAAGGTTTATCGAGTTACTCGAGCAACTTGAAGAAGGCAATACAATGAATCAGTACGTTGCATGAATAATATTTGATATCGTATAACTTCATATAATATATTATAATAAAATAGCGATTATATAAAATAATTATATATTATTTTAAAGTGAAATAATATATTATATTTAGTTTTTTCAAAAATAAAAAAATATTGTAGTAAAAATGTGTTATATTATTATTTTTTATTTATTAGACTTATTCTAATATTTTTTATAACAAAATTTATAAATAAATGTTTTATAAATTATTAAAAAATGTACTTTATATTTATTTATAATTTTTTAATATATACGAATACAAATTTTGTTATAAAGAATATTATAATAAGTCAAATAAATAAACATAATTTTATTTCATTGATCAAATATTAGAATATAGTAAAATAAAATATACATTGTAATCAAGGAATGTTATGTATTATATATTCTTCTATTTTAGCAATTAATATTATAGTAATAATTATAATACGAAATTAAGTGAATAATAATGAATTCTGATAAAAATGAAAATAAATTTTGTTATAAATTAGGCAATCATATGCTATAACTTTATATAATATATTATAATAAAATAGCTATTATATAAAATAATTATATATTATTTTAAATTAAGATATTACATTATATTTGATTTTTAAAAAAATAAAAACATATTGTAGTAACAATATGTTATAATATAGATTTTTATTTATTACACTTATTCTAATATTCTCTATAACAAAATTTATATTCATATTTAGAAAAAGACTTATAAATACATACATAATACATTTTATAATAAATTATTAAAAAAATTATTTAATATAAATTTATTATAAAAAATTGATTATAATTACTAAATTATTATAATAATGTAGTAATTAATTAATAATATATGAATACAGAATTCATTTTATTGTGTGTTACATTATATAAATTTAAAAAGAAAAGAAAATAATGAAAATTTTAAGTTTGATTGGTTTATCCAGTAAGTCAAGGAACTTGATTTTCATTCTGCCAAGTTACTTTAGCTATAAAAAATATTTATTTTGTATTACATTTTTGCATCGAGTAACTCGACAAACGTGCTTTTAGGTTTGTCGAGTTACTCGAGTAATTTCAACAATCCATCTATTGTATTTGTTACTTTATTTTTATTTATTTACATTATGTAATACACTTAATATTTTTGTATTTGTTAATTTTGTCATGTTATTTTTTAACTAACTCGTGGATCTTAAAAGCTATCATATAACATAATTTTATATTATTTTAAATTCAGATAATATGTTATATTTGATATTTTCAAAAATAAAAACATAGTGTACGAAAAATGTGTTATAATAGTTATTTTTATTTATTACACTTATTGTAATATTCTTTATAGCAAAATTTGTATTCATATTTATGAAAAAATTTATAAATAAATATGCAGTACATTTGAAAATAATTTATAGATGATTTCTTTCATATAAAATTGTTATAATAAATTGATTATAATTACTAAATTATTATAATAATGCAGTAATTAATTAATAATATATTGATACAAAAATGTTTTTATTATACTATAAATTTATTATAGTTATTTTTTTATAATTTCTTATAGTATTTGCTAAAATAAAAAAATTATTAATATATTGTATTAATGAATTATGATATATATTATATTTATATTATATATATTATTTTTGACTATATTCTAATAAATGATAGGTTAAATAACATTTTTTATATACTTTATTTATGAAGTTACTTACCATATTCAAATTTGAGCTTCACGAAGTGCTTGAGAAATAATACCACAAAATAACAATGAAGAATTATTTAAATGTATTAAATAATTTAAATAATAAAGAAACACAATATAATGAAAATGTTAAATTTCTTTCATTTATCGATTAACTCAACCAACTCGATTTTCAGTTTATCGAGTTGCTTTAGCTATCGAATAGATTCATTTGATGTGATATTTTAAATCGAGTAACTCGACAAACAAGATTTGAGCTTTGTCGAGTTACTCGAGTCACTTTAATAGTACACACTTTTGATTTTGTTTTTTACTTTTTTTATTTAAGATATGTAGTCTACTTAAATTTCTTTATTTTTTTTGTTTTTTCACGTTATTTTTTAACGAAGTCGTAAACCTGAAAATTGAATTTGTGAAGTTCTTACATAAATTGATCATAATTAAATTCGTTATTATAACAAATTTTACTGAAATGTATTTTCATAATTCAGAATAAAATCTAGTTAATATGAAATTCTTATACTAAATTTATGTTAAATACTACATTATTATAATAATGTAATAATGAATTAATAATATTTTACAACAGATTTCTTATGTTTTCCTATAAATTTGTTATAACAGTTTTTTAGTTATAATATGTTATACTAATGGGTAAAGAAATAAAAATAAAAAAAAAATATATTCTCTTAGTTTATTTTAATAAAAAACAAAACAAAACAAATTAATAAAAAACAAAATAAATTAATAAACATTTTTACTTACTTTTGTTTGTCAAGTAACTCGGGTAAATCTATTTTGAGTTTGTCGAGTTGCTGAAGGTATTTAACAGATTTATTTCGTGTCCTATTTTTAATCGAGTAACTCGACAAACTTGCTGTAAGGTTTATCGAGTTACTCGAGTAACTTGAAGATTGCAATACAATGAATCAGTACGTTGCATGAATAATATTTGATATTCTATAACTTCATATAATATATTATAATAAAATAGCGATTATATGAGATAATTATATATTATTTTAAAGTGAAATAATATATTATATTTAGTGTTTTCAAAAATAAAAACACATTGTAGTAAAAATGTGTGATATTATTATTTTTTATTTATTAGACTTATTCTAATATTTTTTATAACAAAATTTATAAATAAATGTTTTATAAATTATTAAAAAATGTACTGCATATTTATTTATAAGTTTTTTAATAAATACGAATACAAATTTTGTTATAAATAATATTACAATAAGTCAAATAAATAGACATAATTTTATTTCATTGATCAAATATTAGAATATAGTAAAATAAAATATACATTATAATGAAGTAATGCTATGTATTATATATTCTTCTATTTTAGCAATTAATATTATAGTAATAATTATAATACGAAATTAAGTGAATAATAATTAATTTTGATAAAAATGAATATAAATTTTGTTATAAATTAGGCAATCATATGCTATAACTTTATATAATATATTATAATAAAATAGCTATTATATAAAATAATTATATATTATTTTAAATTAAGATATTATATTATATTTGATTTTTTCAAAAATAAAAAATATTGTAGTAAGAATGTGTTATAAGATTGGTTTTTATTTATTACACTTATTCTAATGTTCTTTTTAACAAAATTTATATTCATATTCACAAAAAGACTTATAAATATATACATAATACATTTTATAATAAATTAGTGAAAAAATTATTTAATATAAATTTATTATAAAAAATTTAGTATAATTACTAAATTATTATAATAATGTAGTAATTATTTAATAATATATTAATACAGAATTAATTTTATTGTGTATTACATTATATAAATTAAAAAAGAAAAGCAAATAATGAAAAATTTAAGTTTCATTGGTTTGTCCAGTAAGTCAAGGAACTTGATTTTCATTTTGCCAAGTTACTTTAGCTATAAGAAAGATTTATTTTGTATCACATTTTTGCATCGAGTAACTCGACAAACGTGCTTTTAGGTTTGTCGAGTTACTCGAGTAATTGCAACAATACATCTTTTGTATTTGTTGCTTTACTTTTTTTTATTTATATTATGTAATATACTTAATATTTTTTTCTTTTTTAATTTTGTCATGTTATTTTTTAACCAACTCGTGAATCTTAAAAGCTATCATATAAAATAATTTTATATTATTTTAAATTGAGATAATATGTTATATTTCATGTTCTGAAAAGTAAAAACATGGTGTATCAAAAATGTGCTATAATTTTTTTATTTATTTATTAGACTTATTGTAATATTCTTTATAGCAAAATTTGAATTCATATTTCTGAAAAAACTTGTAAATAAATATGCAGTACATTTGAAAAAAATTTATAAAACATTTATTTCATATAAAATTGTTATAATAAATTGATTATAATTAGTAAATTATTATAGTAATGCAGTAATTAATTAATAATATATTGATACAAAAAACTTTTTATTATACTATAAATTTATTATAGTTATTTTTTTATAATATCTTATAGTACTTGCTAAAATTAAAAAATTATTAATATATTGTATTAATGAATTATGATATACATTAAATTTATATTATATATATTCTTTTTGACTATATTTTAATAAATGATAGGTTAAATAAAATTTTATATATACTTTATTTATGAAGTTAGTTAGCATACCTAAATTTCAGCCTCACGAAGTGCCTGAAAAATAATACCACAAAATAACAATGAAGAATTATTTAAATGTATTAAATAATTTAAATAATAAAGAAACACAATATAATGAAAATGTCAAATTTCTTTCATTTATGGATTAACTCAAGCAACTCGATTTTCAGTTTATCGAGTTGCTTTAGCTATTGAATAGATTCATTTTGTGTGATATTTTAAATCGAGTAACTCGGTAAAGAAGATTTGGGCTTTGTCGAGGTACTCGTGTCACTTTAATAATGTATATTTTTGATTTTCTTTTTTACTTTTTTTATTTAAAATATATAGTCCAATTAAATTTCTTCATTTTTTTGTTTTTTCATGTTATTTTTTAACGAAGTCGCGAACCTCAAAATCGGATTTGTGAAGTTCTTATATAAATTGATCATAATTAAAATCATTATTACAACAAATTTTACTAAAATTTATTTTGATAATTCAGAATGAAATCTAGTTAATATGAAATTCTTATACTAAATTTATGTTGAACACTATACTATTATAATAATATAATAATTTATTAATAATATTTTACTACAGATTTATTTTTTGTTCCTATAAATTTGTTATAACAGTTTTTTAGTTATAATATGTTATACTAATGGGTAAAGAAATAAAAATAAAAAGAAAATATATTTTCTTACTTCATTTTAATAACAAACAAAACAAAACAAATTAATAAACATTTTTACTTACTTTTGTTCGTCAAGTAACTTGGGTAACTCGATTTTGAGTTTGTCGAGTTGATTAAGGTATTTAATAGAGTCATTTTATGTCCCATTTTTAATCGAGTAACTCGACAAACTTGCTCTTAGGTTTATCGAGTTACTCGAGTAACTTGAAGAATGCAATACAATGAATCAGTACGTTGCATGAATAATATTTGATATCCTATAACTTCATATAATATATTATAATAAAATATTGACAACATAAAATAATTATATATTATTTTAAAGTGAAATAATATATTATATTTACTTTGTTCCAAAAAAAAAACACATTGTAGTAAAAATGTTTTATGCTATTTTTTTTAATTTATTAGACTTATTCTAATATTTTTTATAACAAAATTTATAAATAAATATTTTATAAATTATTAATAAATGGATTGCATATTTATTTATAAGTTTTTTCATAAATATGAATATAAATTTTGTTATAAAGAATATTAGAATAAGTCAAATAAATATACATAGTTTTATTTCATTGATGAATTATTAGAATATAGTAAAATAAAATATATATTGTAATCAAGTAATGCTGTGTATTATATATTGTTTTATTTTAGCAATTAATATTATAATAATAATCAGAATAGAAAATTAACTAAATAAGAATTAATTTTGATAAAAATGAATATAAATTTTGTTATAAATTAGGCAATCATATGCTATAACTTCATATAATGTATTATAATAAAATAGCTATTATATAAAATAATTATATATTATTTTAAATTAAGATATTATATTATATTTAATTTTTTAAAAAATAAAAACATATTGTAGTAACAATGTGTTATAATACTGATTTTTATTTATTACACTTATTCTAATATTCTGTATAACAAAATTTATATTCATATTTAGAAAAAGACTTATAAATACATACATAAAACATTTTATAATAAATTATTTAAAAAATTATTTAATATAAATTTACTATAAAAAATTGATTCTAATTACTAAATTATTATAATAATGTAGTTATTAATTAATAATGTATTAATACAGAATTACTTTTATTGTGTGTTACATTATATAAATTAAAAAAGAAAAGAAAATAACGGAAATTTTAAGTTTCATTGGTTTGTCCAGTAAGTCAAGGAACTTGATTTTCATTTTGCCAAGTTACTTTAGGTATAAAAAATATTTATTTTGTATTACATTTTTGCATCGAGTAACTCGACAAACGTGCTTTTACCTTTGTCGAGTTACTCGAGCAATTTCAACAATAGATCTTTTGTATTTGTTACTTTACTTTTTTTTATTTATATTACGTAATACACTTAATATTATTTTATTTTTTAATTTTGTCATGTTATTTTTTAACGAACTCGTGAATCTCAAAAGCTACCATATAAAATAATTTTATATTATTTCAAATTGAGATAATATGTTATATTTGATTTTTTGAAAAATAAAAACACAGTGAAGTAAAAATGTACTATAATATTTATTTTTATTTATTAGGCTTATTGTAATATTCTTTATAGCAAAATTTGTATTCATATTTATGAAAAAACTTATAAATAAATATGCAGTACATTTTAAAATAATTTATAAAACATTTTTTTCATATAAAATTGTTATAATAAATTGATTATAATTACTAAATTATTATAATAATGTAGTAATTAATTAATAATATATTGATACAAAAAATGTTTTTATTATACTATAAATTTATTATAGTGATTTTTGTATAATATCTTATAGTACTTACTAAAATAGAAAAATTATTAATATATTGTATTAATGTACTATGATATGTATTAAATTTATATTATATATATTCTTTTTGACTATATTGTAATAAATGATAGGTTAAATAACATTTTTTATATATTTTATTTATAAAGTTACTCAACATATCCTAATTTGTGCCTCACGAGGTTCTTCAAAAATAATACCACAAATAAAAATGAAGAATTACCTAAAGTTAGTAAATAATTTAAATAATAAAGTGCCACAAGATAATGAGAATGTTAAATTTCATTCGTTCATGGAGTAACTTAATAAACTCGATTTTCAGTTTATCGAGTTGCTTCAATTATTGAATAGATTGATTTTATGTGTCAATTTTAATTGAGTAACTCGATAAACATGATTTTTGGTTTGTTGAGTTACCTGAGTAACTTCAAGAATGCATATTTGTAATTTTTTTGTCTACTTTTTGTATTTAAAATATGTATTCCACTTAAATTGTTTTATTTTTATTTTTTTTGTATTTTGTTTATTATTATTAATAAGTATACATATCTAATAATAGAAAGTTAATAGTCAAAATAAAAATACATAAAAATACAAAATATATAGATTTGTTAAATATAATTTACATCAATATAGTACATTAGAAAAAGCTTGTATCTAGAAAGGACAAAACTTTAGAAATATTACATAAAAAAACCTAATATTCATTCAAAGTATTGGAAAAAGTTGACAATGCATACAATGATATTATTTGTTTTTAAATGTTGTCTTTCTCTTTCGAAAGTCGTGTATTTCTCTCTGCTCTTGGCGTAGGCAATTTCTCTGGGATGACTTCAGTCTCAGATGAGATTGGATGTTCTTCAATTTTTCTCTTCTTGGATTTAGGCCCAGGTGAAGAAGGGAAATTAAGTTGTTTCACTGCACTTGGAAATGTTTGCCCTTGAAGAGGCATTGGTGTGTCATCGGTATATGCTACATCTTTCCCTTTGTTACTCCTTGATCTTGTACTTGTAGAACTGATCGACATCGAAGGAACTGATTCATTAAGGAAGATAATGTCATACTTGTATTCATTGTCGAGGACATTTTTCTTCATTCCTTTAACATAAAAAAATTGTGCTTCCTCCAATGTGATTCTAATTTTTTCCAAGACTTGTGATCCACTGTCCATTAGTTGTTGGCCTGTGTATTGTAAGAATTTTTCTGCTGTATCTCCAATCATAGTCCCAGATAATGAGCATGTGGAGTCTTCAAGTTCCAGATATACACGTGCCCTAAAATATAAAAAATGTTAAAAATGTTGCATGTGTAAATAATTATAAACGATAAATGATTTGTGTTGACCTCCAAAAATGGTTGCCAACAGGATCCCCACGCTACCTATGCCCACGTGCGTTTTTCTCTTACCAAGACTGCCGCGTGGTTTATTCAACCACGTAGATAACCTCCCGTCCGGATGGAAAGAAGATAGAAGGTTGAGAAAACTCTTTTAGGCAAAAGTGAAAGCCTGAGGGCCTCTTAATAACAAGTTCCGAGGTGGTTGTAACACTTCCCAGAATAGTTAAAAAGGAGGACTTGATATATGTATGGTGAGAGTAATATTTTCAACATCTTTGTCTTGTGAAATGAGTTTGGTATTTATAGACGAATGTCATGGGAACGATTCCTCTCGATGTGCGACACGTGGCTCAATCTGAGGGGCTCTCGAGTCACATCCTTGGTGTCACGTCACTAGTATTAATGGGAGGGTCACTTTCAGCCGCAAACTAGAGGGCTATGATCATGACAAGCCGCATTGGCAGGCTGTCCCATCAATCTTTTCAAAATTGAGTTGCAGGGAGGCTTCCTAGACACGCAACCAGGGTCGGCCCATCAAGCTGTTCCGACCCGTGGGCCTCGGAAAAAGTACAAATCGCCTCGGAAAAAGGGGTTAAATGAGGATGAGGGCGTGTTTGTTTCGACTGTGCTTACGTGGCGTGTGGATGGGACTATCTCGCCCTTGTGGGCGGCCAGGTAGGACAGGCATATAACAATAGTCCCCCAAGTTCAGGATCGGTCATTCATGCGGGATGCTGGACTTGGATGTGCGCAGTTTGACCGTGAGCGGGATAGTCCCCCAAGGCTCGGAATGCTCATTAATGTGGATGGGGAGCCTTGGAATCATTAGCGCGGTCGGTCGCGACGTAGATAGGTATCCCAATTAGCCGAGTCCCGTGTTGAGAGAGGCTATTGGAAATATAGCCGAGTCCCATGTTGGGAGAGGCTATTGAAAATATAGCCGAGTCCCATGCTGGAAGAGGCTATTGGAAATATAGCCGAGTCCCATGCTGGGAGAGGCTATTGGAAATATAGCCGAGTCCCATGTTGGGAGAGGCTATTGAAAATATAGCCGAGTCCCATGTTGGGAGAGGCTATTGGAAATATAGCCGAGTCCCATGCTGGGAGAGGCTATTGGAAATATAGCCGAGTCCCATGTTGGGAGATGCTATTAGGAATATAGCCGAGTCCCATGCTGGGAGAGGCTATTGGAAATATAGCCGAGTCCCATGTTGGGAGAGGCTATTGGAAATATAGCCGAGTCCCATGCTGGGAGAGGCTATTGGAAATATAGCCGAGTCCCCTGTTGGGAGAGGCTTGAAGAGAGCCGAATCCCCAGTTGGGAGAGGCTACTGGAAATGTAGCCGAGTCCCAGGACGGGGGAGAGGCGAGGGGTAGGAAGAATAGCAGAGTTCCCTAGCTGTAGGGGTAATGGTGTGACGACGTGGCACTTGTCGATTGAAATTCCCGCGGCACGTCTTTTCGGGTGTGGTGAAAAGACAGCTGCAGGCAATGATGATGCCTGCATTTAATTTTGGGGACTTTGGCGTTGCCAAGGAGATGCGAGCTACGCGTGTGTGGAATACACGCAGGAACGCTGGCCTTAGATTTGAACGACCGTTGGGTTCGAACGGTTC
Source organism: Forsythia viridissima (assembly GCA_030279155.1). Taxonomy (NCBI): domain Eukaryota; kingdom Viridiplantae; phylum Streptophyta; class Magnoliopsida; order Lamiales; family Oleaceae; genus Forsythia; species Forsythia viridissima. The sequence goes on along the minus strand of CM059037.1, from coordinate 50,868,785 downwards.
GGATGCTCTCAGAGGTTTGTACGGTGGAGATGGATCTTGGCAAGATCTGAGGGTGGGGGATTAACGGTTATTGCCTATATATAGCCAAGTGGAACCTTCATTTGTACGTTTGTGCTTTTTGAGAGTTTTTGAGAGATCTTCAGACGAACAATTTCGGCGAACATCTCCGACGACTGGTCTACCTTCTTTGTTTCCGGTGAAGAGATAGTGTTAGGTAACCGTCTCTTCCTGAAATCTTTTCTTTACTAAAAAAAAAATAAATACTTTCGTTTTATTGTAATGTCTGTAAGGGGCGATTCTTCTCCCCCTGTTTCTCCGTCTATGGAGGGGGTTCTGCCAATCCGAGGCGTACCTGCCGGCACTGGTGAGTTGTTGACAATAGCTTCGGTTCCGAGCTTGAGGGAAGCCGGGGATCCGTCTAATGCCGACCCCGTAAGATGGGCCGCCGGGAGTGTTCAGTCCATTATGAATGAAAAGGACTTGGGCTTGCTGAGGGAGGCTTACCGAGTCCCCTCAGGTATTGAGTTGTTGTTGCCGGAGCCTCACGAGAGAGCGTGTGCCCCGAGGGAAGGGTGCACCGCTTTGCATCTGAATGCTTTCGTTAGCGGGATGCGCCTGCCTCTGCACCCGTTTTTTCGGAGGATTCTACGGGCCTATGGTCTTTCACCGACCCAGGTGGCCCCAAACGGGTGGAGCCAGATGGTTGGGAGTCTGTACCTCTGGTTCCGGCATTCATTTGGCAGAGAGATGCCTTTGCACGTTTTCCAGACGGTCTATCAGTCGAGGAAGCTGCCGAGGAAAAAAGGCGGACAAGAGGAGCCGGGGTGGTACTACTTCTGCCCTTGGGGGTCTCACAAGCCACTGGTGACGGACTGTCCATCGTCAATCAAGCAGTGGAAAGAGTCATGGTTCTGGGTGGCGGGAGATTGGCAGAGGGTCGTCGATGACCCGGAGCCTGATCTGGACGTACCCCGTTTCTATGGGATAGCCAGTGAGTAGGATTGGTAGAAGCAGTCGTTTACGCATTTTCCCGTATATTCTAAATATCTGTTTATTTTGTATTGCAGACGCTCTTCCCCGTTGCGAGCTGTCCAGCGAAGACGTTGATTTGCTTGAGTCTATATACCAAGCCTCTCCAGCAACCCGTCGATACGGATTTCTTTTGAATCGGCATAACTGCTTGGTGGAACTGGGCCTGATGACGTCGAAAGGTAATAATGCTGAACTTTCTTTGCCTTGGGAGCCGATTACTAATGGTTATTTGTTTCCGTGGCAGAAACGGCTAAATGAGCGCGTCCTCGACCTTCTCTCGCGACTTTGGCGAAGAAGAGACCCCGGACCCTTGCTCCTGGTTCCACCGAAGAGGTTAGACAGAGGAAAGTGATAGAGGACCTAAGCCGGGAAGGCGCCTGGGAGGATGCTGAAACTCCTGCGGAGGTAGGGGGTTCTGCCCCCACTGAGGCTGAGGTTCCTTTGCCAAAGAAGAGGAAAGCCGGAGCCCCCTCGCAGTCGAGGGGTAAGAGCGCTGAGGTGGTGGAGGACCACGTGGTCTGCAATGTGCCGACTGCCCAGTGGACTCTTGCGATTAATACCTCAGGGGAGGTGGTTCTTGAAGATCACCCCCGATCGGCCCAGGATCCTCCTCGATCTGCCCAGGAGTCCTATGACTCGAAGAAGAAAATGAAGGAGCTGATCGGTGCTCCGGGGTCGAAGATCTTGGGCGAGGCGCTTCAGAACGTGCCCTTCTACCTTTCACTGGGTGCCCAGGCGGTTAAAAAGTATTTTACCCCCAAGTGGGAGGAGTTCGCTTCTCATGGGGACTTGGGGGATGTCCTGGAAGCCGGTCTAGCCTCGACAATAAGGGCTGCTGGGATGCAACTGAAGGCGCTTGGAGAATTCCGTACCCGCATGAAAAAGCATGAGGAGCTCGTTGCGGAGGCGTCAAAATCTGACAAGGAGCATCAGCAGGCCCTCGAGGGGTTGAAGGCCGCGGCTGACAGTGCTCGGTTGGCCTACGAGCAGCTCCAGGTGGACCTGAGGGAGTCGGAGTCCAATATCCTGCAGCTGACCAAACGCTTGGATAATGCTAATGCTGCCCAAGCGGTGGCTGCCGAGGCATTGGAAGCGGCCAATGCGGAGAAGCGGCGGCTGCAGGATGTGTGCAGTGCTTCTGAGCTAGAGGTCCAGAGCCTGCGGGTGAGCCTTGAGGCCGCTGAGCAAGGAAGGAAGGATGCTGAATCTGAAGCCGCCAGATCACTTGGTGACAAGGATGAGGCGTTGGCTAGGTTGGGGAATTTGGAGGCAGACTTTGTAGCCAACTTCCACAACACTGAGGCTTACACCAATTTCTCCGACTACTTTGCCAAGGTCGGCCACCAAGAGGTCCTGAGCGTGTTGAGGACGGAGTATCCGAATTTTGATATCGGGCCTCTGGAAGCCAGGTTCCCCCCGGCCGATGCGGAGGAGGAAGACTGTAGCTAGGGAGTAGTTTGTAATAGTTAGCGTTTGTTTTGATAGCATCGCCTCTTTTTTAATGGATCTTTCTTTTGTTTTTTAATGAAGTTATTTCCCGAAGTGTCTCATGTGCTTTGTTGATCTTGTTATGATAATGATGCTGTATCGACCAATACGGAACACAGATAACTCACAACTAAAAAACTGAACTAAATATAGACAAACATTGTATTGGCACCGACCCCCCTTCTATGCTATTGGTAGTACCGACGCAAATGTTCTGCGTTCCATACATGGGGCTGCCGTTTGTTACATAAGTCCTCAAGGCTATAGGTGCCAGGTCGTGTTTCGCCCACAACTCGGTAGGGGCCCTCCCAGTTGGGGCCCAGGGTCCCAACACCCGGTTCTTTAGACGATAAGAACACTCTCCTCAAGACAAGATCCCCGAGTCGGAATGACCGCTTTTTTACCTTTTTATTGAAGTATTTTGCCATCTTTCTTTGGTAAGAGGCCAGTTGGGCTTGGGAGTTGCTTCTCTTTTCGCCGATTAGGTCTAGGCTTGTCCTCATTGCATCGTCGTTAGCTTGTTCGTTGAACATTATCCTACGGGGAGAGGGTATGCCGCTTTCGACCGGGCACACAGCTTCGGACCCGTACGCCATGGAGAAAGGGGTCTCCCCGGTGGGGGTTCTAGCCGTGGTTCTGATAGCCCAAAGGACGTGAGGAAGCTCATCGACCCATGCCCCTTTGGAGGCCTCAAGCTTTCGTTTGAGCGTGTACTTGATGGTTTTGTTAACTGCTTCGACTTGGCCGTTAGCCTGAGGGTGGTGGGGGCTCGAGAAGTGTTTTGCGATCCCCAATTCTTCGCACAAATTCTTGACCTTCTTGTTGTCAAACTGCCTCCCATTATCCGAAACCAAGGAATGGGGGATTCCGAACCTGCAGATGATGTTTTTCCATAAGAATTTGGAAGTGTTTGCCTCGGTGATTTTCGCCATTGGCTCTGCCTCCACCCATTTTGTGAAATAGTCGATGGCGACTAGGGCGTGACAAGCATTTCCTCTCCCCCTAGGCATCGGTCCTATGAAATCGATTCCCCCACTTGGCGAAAGGCCAAGGGCTGGATACGGTAGTAAGCTCCTGGTGGGGCTGCCTCGGGATTGTGGCGAAGCGTTGGCATTTGTCGCATTTCCTCACATGAAGCATGGCGTCTTTCCTCAAGGTGGGCCAAAAGTACCCTTGCTTGAGGATCTTTTGAGCTAGGGCCATCCCGCCGGTGTGGTTACCACATATTCCTTCGTGGATCTCTCTGAGGATGTACCCTGTCTCGTTGGTGCTTACGCATCTGAGGAGGGGCAGTGAATAGCCTCGTTTGTATAGAATGTCATCCGAGAGTATGAAGTGCGCTGATTGTCTCCTCAATTTCCTCGCCTCCGACGCGTTGTCGGGGAGGGTATGATCCTTGAGAAAGGCAATGATGGGGTCCATCCATGTGGGGCCTTCTTCAATCGACAATATCTCCTCAACACCGCAGATGGAAGGTTGGACGAGGTGTTCGATTGGAACCGTTTTGAGGAGCTCCGAATCCTTGCTGCTGGCCAATTTGGATAGTGCATCTGCGCTGGAGTTGTTGGCTCGGGGCACGTGGACCAACTCAAATTTGTCAAAGCGAGGAATAAGATTCCTTACCAATTTGAGATATGCAGCCATCCCTTTTTCCTTGGCAACGAAGCTTCCGTTGACCTGGCTCACAACGAGTTGGGAGTCGCTTGCCGCTGAGATTCTCTGAACCTTCATCTCGATGGCGAGGCGGATGCCTGCCAGGAGTGCCTCATATTCCGCGACATTGTTCGAGGCTTTGAAGTCGAATCTGATGGCGCAGTTTAACCTGTGTCCCTCTGGGCTTATAAGGACTAGTCCAGCTCCCGATCCCACGTCTCCCGAGGAGCCATCTACGAATAGGCACCACGTGGGTGGTTCTCCCAATGCCATAGGGTCGTCCACATCGGGAGGGTTGGTAAATTCCGCCACCAAGTCGGCCAGGGCCTGTCCCTTAACTGCCGTCCTTCCTTTATAAACAATGTCAAATTGGCTGAGCTCGACGGCCCACTTCAGCAGTCTTCCCGAGGCCTCTGGCTTTTGCAAGACCTGCCTTAATGGGAAGTTGGTGAGGACATGGATGCTGTGCGCTAAGAAATATGGCCTCAACTTTCTCGAGGCTGTGACTAATGATAGCGCTAATTTTTCCATATCCGGGTAGCGCGTCTCTGCCTCCAATAGGGCTTTACTCACGTAGTAGACGGGCAGTTGGTGTTCTTCCTCCCGTATAAGGACCGAACTTACCGACTCTTCGGATACGGCAAGATATAATAGTAGGGGCTCGCCAGCTCTTGGTTTGGACAACAGAGGCGCTTGGCCGAGGTGTTCCTTCAAGGCCTGGAATGCGCATTCACATTCTGCCGTCCACTCAAATCTGGCGCCTCCTTTCAAAATTTTGAAGAAAGGGATGCACTTATCGGTTGCTTTAGAAACAAACCTGTTGAGGGCTGCCATTCTCCCTGTAAGGCATTGCACATCCTTAGGCTTTCTTGGCGAACTCATTTCGACCAATGCCTTGATCTTTTCGGGATTGGCTTCGATTCCTCTTTGGTTGACCAAGTACCCCAAGAACTTACCCGAGGCCACCCCAAATGTGCACTTCAAGGGATTCAACCTCATCCTATATGCGCGAAGAATTCGAAATGCTTCGTCAAGGTGGCGAATGTGGTCCTCTGCTCTAAGGCTTTTGACCAGCATGTCGTCGACATATACCTCCATAGTTGCACCAAGTTGAGAAGCGAACATCTTATTAACAAGCCTCTGGTAAGTAGCCCCGGCGTTTTTCAGGCCGAAGGGCATAACCTTGTAGCAGTAGAGGCCTTTGTCTGTTACGAACGACGTATGTTCCTCATCTGGTGGGTACATCGGAATTTGATTATATCCCGAGTAAGCATCCATGAAACTTAGGAGCTCGTGTCCTGCCGTGGCGTCGACCAGTTGATCAATCCGAGGCAGTGGAAAACTGTCCTTGGGGCAGGCTTGATTGAGGTTAGAGAAGTCTATGCAGGTTCTCATTTTTCCATTTGACTTCTTAACCAACACTGGGTTGGACACCCACTTAGGATATCTGGCCTCTCGTATAAAGTTGCTTTGTAGGAGTATGTCTACTTCTTCTTTCAGGGCCTCGTACTTTTCAGCATTTAGTGGCCTTCTTTTCTGCCTGTGGGAGGGGAACTTGGGGTCGATATTGAGGCGATGGCAGCTTATCTTGGCGTCTATCCCCAGCATATCTTCGTGTTTCCACGCGAAGACATCCAAATTTTCCCGAAGGAACCTTTTCAGGGCTTCCTTGGGCTCTTCAGGGAGGTCCTTCCCTATCTGAAGTTTCCTTGTTGGGTCGCCCCCGTCCGCCTGGAAATGCTCTAGTTCTCCGCTTTCCGCGGCTTCAGAATCGGTCCCCGTTAGTCTAGGATCAATGTCATCGGGGGTCACCGCTTCGTCCATTGCAATGTCTTCCGGCTCTTCCATCATCGTTTCTTTCATCTCCGTATCCAGCAGAGTCATGTTAACCTCTTTCTTTTCTGCTTTCCTTAGGGCATTTCGGTAGCACTTCCTTGCCTCGGGTTGATTGCCTCGCACCGTCGCTATTCCTCCTTCGGTGGGGAATTTTAAGCAGAGGTGGTGGATGGAAGTTACCGCCCACAGTTCCTTCAAGGCTGGTCGGCCCAATACCCCGTGATATGCCGACCTCCTGTCTACCACCAGGAATTCCATGAAAGTGTGGGACGCGAGGGGCTCTTCTCCCATGCTAACGGGGAGGCGCACTATCTCTTTCGGGGTCACGCAGTCCCCGGTGAACCCGTAGAGGGGCTCAGTTGATGGCTCCAGCTGTACATCCACGTTCATTTGCTCGTAGGTGCTTAGGAAGATGACATTAACGGAGCTGCCGTTGTCAACCAGCATTCTCCCCAGTCCATTCCGAGCCACCACTGCTCTTACAACCAGGGCATCGCAGTGGGGGTAATGCACGCCTTTCATATCTTCCTTCGTGAATGTGATAGGGTCGACCCTTTTTGACCCTGAGGGCCTGCTATTGATGAGCCAATTAGTCATCTGGATCCCTTCGGCTTCTTTGGCATAGCTTTTCTGGGCGTTCCGTGTCTGCCCACCAATATAAGGTCCTCCGTGGATGGTGTCAATCTCCCGAATCGGAGCCTTTTCCGGTCCTTTGATCAGACGGGGCTCGGGGTTGCGCTCTATCCGAGGTTGTCTGGCAGGGCTTCTTGAACTACGCCTCGATCGCTGCTCATGACCCGGTGGCCTCTTATCCCATTGCTGGGAGCGCCTATCCTGGAAATTGGTTCCACGACCTCTGGCCTGATCTCCTCGCCTGGTGTTCGTTCCGCGTCTGGCTCCCGGGTTGGTCGCCCTCCGATTGGCAAGCTCTTCCACATCTCGACACTCGTCCGTGCTATGTCCATAGCTTCGGTGAACGCAGCAGTACTTCGGCTGAGTTCCCTGAGTGGGAGGGATTATTGGAAGCGTGCTGGTTCCGGCCTCATAGTAGGTGGATGGGGACGTGCTATAGTTGTATGGTCCGGCCGCGGGGACCGACGGCAAGGGAGCCGTGTAAGGGGGGAGCAGGCCCTCTTGTGCAGAGGCCACATAACTCATCCCGACATTAGGGTCGGATGGGTAGTTTCTCCGTCGAGGATTGTGTTGGGGAACAGTCCTGCTGGGATTTTGGATATAACCGGCCCTCGATGCCGGGTTGGCTCCCAACCCTCCTCGATTCCTGTGGAAGATCATGTTCTCATTGGTTATCTCTTCGGTGATCATTTCTACCAGCTGGTCGAAGGTAGCCGGGTTCTTGTTGCGGACATCCCTCCAGAACGGATGGTTCATGTCTAGCCCCGCTTTTAGGGCGGACAAGGCCTCGGCATCTGTTATTCTTTCACAGAATAACATTTCTTCATTGAAGCGACCCAGGTAACTTTGCAATGGCTCGCTTGGGGCCTGCCTCACATCGTGGAGGCGTTGTACCGGGGCTGATGCAGGCTTTTGTGATGAGAAGTAATTTATGAAAGTCTTTTTCAGCTCTGGCCAGCTGGAAATGCTCCCTGCGACGAGCTTGTTATACCACCGCTTCGCTCCTCCTGACAAGGTTAGGTGGAAGGCCCTGCATTTCAAGGCCGGGGTGGCTCCTCGGAGGCTCATCTCTGTTTTGTATGTGTTCACGTGATCCAACGGATCACCCCTGCCTGTGTAAGGGGTAATCTTTGGCACGCGAAACTCGTGAGGAATGGACGCGTTCCTGATTCCAGCTGAAAAATGAAGGTTCTCGTCATCGTCATCTACCTCGAATGATCTCGTAGGCCTCGGATACTCTCTCCCGATGTTCACTTCCGGAGGTAATGGGGTGTGGCATTGGGCTTGCTGTCCGCCCCCATAGTTCTGTTGTGGCTGAACGGCTGGCTGGGGTGCGTATGGCTGGTAATCTGATTCTCCCCTGGCCTCGGCTTCCTTCGCCCTCCTTTCCCGCCTATTCCTAGGGGGACTTTGGGGCATTTCTCTCCTTTGTGGGTTTTCTTGGGGCCATCTTCTGCTTCCCCGTTCGCCTAACCTTTCAAACACGCTGGCCGACATTGTCGGCTGGGGCCTCCTTTCCGAGGTAGCGGCTTTGTCCCTTGCATCGTTGGTTCTGGCATGGGAGGCTTCTCCCCCGGCCTGCTGGTCACGGGGGCGCCTGCTGTTAACTTCCGGTTCTTCCTCGGGCTCGTCTGGATCAGACTCTCGTGGGTGGTCCTCACCCCTTGCATGCATCATTTGGATATACCCCTGCATTTGCGCATGGTGCTGAGCCAGCTGCCTCACGCTGGCAGCCATTGTTCTCATTTCTCGCTCGAGGTTCGTGGGAGGCCTTCTTCCTCGCCTCCTTCGGGGGGCTTCTTCAGCCCTGACTTTGTCGTTCTCTACTGGCCTGGTTCTTCTAGGGTTCTCTTCATTGCTTCCACTCATTTTGTGGGTCGGTCGATCCCTTTTCAGGGGATTTCCTTTGTTCAAGAAAAAGGAAGCTTTTTGTCCCGTTTCCCACAGACGGCGCCAATCTGTTGACCTCCAAAAATGGTTGCCAACAGGATCCCCACGCTACCTATGCCCACGTGCGTTTTTCTCTTACCAAGACTGCCGCGTGGTTTATTCAACCACGTAGATAACCTCCCGTCCGGATGGAAAGAAGATAGAAGGTTGAGAAAACTCTTTTAGGCAAAAGTGAAAGCCTGAGGGCCTCTTAATAACAAGTTCCGAGGTGGTTGTAACACTTCCCAGAATAGTTAAAAAGGAGGACTTGATATATGTATGGTGAGAGTAATATTTTCAACATCTTTGTCTTGTGAAATGAGTTTGGTATTTATAGACGAATGTCATGGGAACGATTCCTCTCGATGTGCGACACGTGGCTCAATCTGAGGGGCTCTCGAGTCACATCCTTGGTGTCACGTCACTAGTATTAATGGGAGGGTCACTTTCAGCCGCAAACTAGAGGGCTATGATCATGACAAGCCGCATTGGCAGGCTGTCCCATCAATCTTTTCAAAATTGAGTTGCAGGGAGGCTTCCTAGACACGCAACCAGGGTCGGCCCATCAAGCTGTTCCGACCCGTGGGCCTCGGAAAAAGTACAAATCGCCTCGGAAAAAGGGGTTAAATGAGGATGAGGGCGTGTTTGTTTCGACTGTGCTTACGTGGCGTGTGGATGGGACTATCTCGCCCTTGTGGGCGGCCAGGTAGGACAGGCATATAACAATTTGTAAACAATATTATACCTTGGTACTGCAACTGCATGAGAAAATTTGCAGAAAACGCATTCGTATGTTTCATTCAAATCAGCACTTGATATTTTCTTGCAAGTATTGCATGACATGTACCAAAAGGATTGTTTAAAAACTCTCACGTATGCACGTGCGTGAACCCAGAAATATGCATATCCTGTTAGCTATTGTTGAAGATAAATTGTATAAATATTATGCAATAATGAAAAAAAATTTTCTATATAATATTTTAAATAAGATTAGGCTTACTCCAGATAACAAATTTGGAATATGTTCAATCTTTGTGATATTCTTTATGTCTGGACTGGAAAGATTCTTTGTTGCCGAGGATGGATATATCTTTGTCAAGATCATCTCATCTAACTTGTCCGAATTTGTTTCAACCCTTGCACAATGTTTAAAAATATTAGCAATGTATACACATGTATATATATATATTTCAAAAAAATATAATAAAAAAATATATTTTTACCAAGAAGTAAGCTCAATCACTTGTTCTAAGTGGGCATTGAAGGAGAAAATGCTGTTGGCCTTGGTTGAAATTGAAAGGCCTGTGCATGAAATAAAGATATAGATATATTTATTGGAAGATCTAAGATTGTCTACAAATTTTGTAATATTCGATTGATAATTTATAAAATTATTGACAATATATTACCACTGAAAGATGTCACTTTTAAATGGTTTCCAATGATGATTTGTTTTGTGCTCAAGTTGTCAGCAATGAAACGACACTCCTTCTCCACAAAATTATCCCACATTGTTAGCAACACAGTGTTGAAGCTAGTATAGAAACACAGAAAATATATGAGAAAGTGGTATATGAATTTCTTGAATAATATTATAATTATTGGAATATATATTTATAGATGAAAATAATATAGCTATATATATATAAACCTTGTGTCGATGAGAACTACATCTTGAATAGATGTTTGTGTTTCAAACCTAGTTTGCACCAGCCTTTTAGGTTTGACATCAATTGCAACTCCAATAATACCTAAAGGATAAAAATAAGAAATTAGGACAAATGAAATTTGTTATGAATACAATGGAATGTATAAAAAGAAACATGTTCGTTTTCTTGTGAAATAGGAACAAGTACTTATATCAGAATTTGAGTCCATATAAGGTTCCAATTTGTCGAAAGGAACAAAATTATATGTAGAAGATATTAAAACACTGTGGTCTTCATTCACTTCTTCGACTCTTGTTCGACCAGATATTGTCCATTGTATGTTGCCCATCGAAGCTTGATACTCAGGCTTTGTGAATTTAACATTTGCATTTGAGACAAGATATGTTTTGCCAAGTAATAGCTTGTCTTCATATGCCGAGATGTTCGCATCATAAATAATTGCATGGACTCTATTTTTCTGTATAATACCATACATTTAAATTAGATATTTTGTATAAACATATATATAATTTTGGCTAGATATTATTTTTGAATATCAAATAAGACAATTTAAAGCTATAACATATTAAAGGCGAAAAAATTTTTTTAAAAATTTTATGTGGCTAAAATGAAATAAATCAAGGCACATAAATAATAGATTAAAGTAATATACCTCAGGATCCATAAATACCATATTTTGATATTTTGTTGGGCTTCATTGAGCTACTCGTGGAAACGATTTTTCCACAACAATGATTTTTGCCGTCCAGTTTGTATCGTTGGGAGCAATATTTGGTATTAATTTGTACTGTTTATCCATTGTTTGATCCTGTAGAAAATGTCAAATATAAATTAAAGACTATAAATAAGTTATCAAAGTGAAATAATATTTATACTAATAATGAATTGTAAGAGTATATAATGAAATATAGTATGAAGTTGTACTTGAAATCTGAAAGAGGAGTACGAGGATACAAATATTGAGAATTAAAGACTTGTTGATAAATGCTAATATAGAATGTTTGTTGTGTTTGGTTTGTAATCACAACTAATGTATATATATAGAGGTATATAGTATCTATTATGCCAATAGTAAGGATATGTTTACTCAATAGGGGTCTAAATCTTCTGTCCTGATTGATGCTTGCCTTATGACTCCGTAATTAATAAATGATGTGGGCCCCAATAATGATGCCATAAAAACTCATTCATAGTTGTCCTCACTTCATCCTACTCAGCCCCAATTAGTTTAAATAAAGTGCTGATTATACTTATAATAGATTTGAAGATTCCAAAATATTAATATAAGCACTCAAAAATTTTACGTCAGTATTTCTACTATTATGTTAAATTATAGTAAAGGCAAATTGATCAAATTGAAATAAAGAAAATTTTATTATTATAATGTATATTATTTAAAATTATGTAATAGCAAAAATTTATTATTGAGTTAAAAAAGTTTATTAAGATTTTAATAAGTATAATTAGTTATTATACATTTAAGTATTTTTGTGTATTGAGCAAGAAAATATAACCTATAAAATTAAGAATAAATAAAAAAATAAATAATTGATGGTTAAATTGTGAATATGAAATTTGCTTTACTTAGTAATATACAATGAAAATAAGTAACTATTACAACAGAAGAAAAATATTATTCATTAGAGTTCAAACATATATGAGACTTGAGTAGATTCGAAGTTATTATTTTCTAAGCTGAAAGATTACACTGTTAGAGATTATGAGATGAATGGATGAAACTATAATAAAACAATAGGTAAGGAAATGTATAATAAAGTAGGCTTTAAATTAGTAATTTATAGATAAACCAGAATACACAAAAATCTTTTCGATAAGTGAAAAAAAAAAATTATTTAGGATTTATGTAGAATGCAAAAAAATTAAAGTGTTCAATCACAATGTTTATACTGTAAATGTTTCTATTATTTTAATGAAGTTAAGTTAAAGTTAAAATTAGTCAAGAATTCTTAGATGCGTGAGAAATAGTGATGTTAGGACCATTTGTGACTATAAATAGGAAAATAGGAATCATATTTAAAATAGAAGAGCGAATTGGGATCAAATTGTTACAAACATGAAAGAAGAGACAGTCCTTCTTTCAATTAATAGAAGATAAGATAGGGTCCAGCATTTATTACGTATTGCGTGTCTTCAAGGAGATACAGACCAGCCGTCTAGCATTAAATGATGCGTGGAAAGCAAAGCAAGAATTGGAGATGAGGATATGAAACTCGAATTGGGAATAACGAGGTGAAGCACAACTTGAAGATATTAATATACGTTAATGTATATACAATTTTCATACGTGTATGGTGAAAATGAATAGATTAAAGATCATGTTGACATGTGTACAATAAAAAGATATTTGTACATTTATGATCTGAATTATTACTTGTATTAGGTATGATTATATATAAGAGTAGACTAAGTAGTAATTTATAGTTTATTGTATTAATTTGTCTGAATTCAATGAAAGTAAGCAATAAATTATACTTAGATATTTTTTAGTTACAACTATTGATTTGTGTTCATTTAAATATAGAGGAAAAAAAGTCATATAGAATATAAAAAAAATTTTATATTGTTAATAGCTAATGACTTTATAACATATGTATAAAAAACGCGTTCAATGGCAAAAGAAATATAAATTGATAACATTAAATATTTAAATATTTGTACTTTAAATATTTGTTTGTTAAATTTTGTATTCCATTTATTCATTTACCTAAATCAATACTACGTTCTTAGAAAATCATTACGTTTCATAAAATCATGAATAAGATAAATTTAGTTTTAAACTTTAAAAATTCAAATTCGATAAACATAATGTATTTTATATGAATTTTTTTTCATATAATTATGTTGGTTATCAAATACACTTTATAACTATATCTATTATACAAATAAATTTAATAGAGACTAATATAGCTTTTTAGAGTTTAATATATAAGCATCATTACAAATTGTATTAATAGCAATGAAAAAAATTTTTTTATACTAATCATATTTCATAAATTCATTATTTGAATGAACGTGTTATATAATATTTAGTATATCTATAATATGAATATAAACATATTAAATATTAGCAAAATAAAAATACAATAATAAAAGATGTTTTACTTTGTTAAAAACAAACGGTCAAAAGTTGGTCTAAATTTAGCATAAATATATTATTAAATTTTTATTAAATTATTCATAATGTAAAATTAAAAAAAAATAATCATTGATAAATCTACACTATTTGTAGTATAATATTTGAAGACAAAAAAAAAAAACAGATAATAGTAAAATAAAATTCAAAAACTATCTAAATCAAATGATGAGTTTTATTATTTTGGATTATAAATCGATGCTGTTACAAACCATACATAACTATAGCATTATACATCTGAACAGACTGGCCATTCATTCACTACAGTATAAATAATTTAAATGCTCTGTATATATTTTCTTCAAAGTTTTATACAATATCCTTCACCAATTGTAATGTAAGAATACACTGGCTCTTTATTGACTGGAATACAATTCATGTGAAAGCTTTTTAGAAGTAATATTCAAAGAACACTGGAATTGTTCTAACTCCCACAGTGGGGAGTTATTACAACTCCCACTGGACACGTGTCCAGTGGGGGTTGGCCAGTAAAAAAGTGCTTGACAAAAAGTCAAGCACTTGGCCAACTCCCACTGGACACGTGTCCAGTGGGAGTTGTAATAACTCCCAACTGTGGGAGTTAGAACACTCATGCAAAGAACACATAGAATATACTTCATCAATATTCACTGCAATATCATTCATGTTACAGATTTGTACAATTGATTTGTAACAACTATAAATACACGTGTTAATTTATGTTAAAAAAATGTTTTTATGTATTTATTATAAGATATCATGTATAATTTAAACAGAAAAATAAAACTAAAGAAAAGGAAATATGTATGTCATGAGTTATTCGAGGATCTCGATAAACTGAAATGTGAGTTTATCGAGTATCTCAATGAAAATGTGCCATGAAATAAAAAATTATAAAACGTGAATTTTTTTTCGAGTTAATGGATGAATGAATTGTAAAATATTGTTTTCTTTAATGATTTGTTTTTTGTTAAATAAAAACCAATGATTTGTTATTATATTTGTTTAGAAATTTTTAATTTTTTGGGTTATTAAATATAATTTTCCATGGTTATTATTATAAGCATGAAATATATTTCCTAATTGTTTATGGGATTGACGTGTTCGAGCAGCTCGACATTGTTATTTTTTAGTTTGTTGAGTTACCTGACAAAGCAAATATATGATGAAAATACATTTTGAAATAAGTATATTATAACAATTATATATATTTATTAGAATAATTATGTTAAATTATATGATGAAAATAATTGTGAGTTTTATAATTAATAATTTTTGTATTTGTGTATTTTTTATTTTAAGTGTAAAATAAATGGAACATTTAATATGTGATCTTATTTAGCATGTTATATTTACTAATACATTAAGTAATTCTATTAATATATAAAAAAAATGCTTTAACGTATTTTATATTAAGATATACATAAAATAAGTTTGTATAGGAAAATATAAAATAAAAGGAAAATTAGATAAAAGTGAAAAGATGTATAATTTGAATAAAAATTGGAAATTTTGCATTTCATGAGTGAGTCGAGTAACTCGAAAAACTCAAATATGAGTTTGTCGAGTTACTCGATGAACAAGGTGACGGACAAGCAAAAATCATGAAATGGGATTTTTTTGTGTCAAATACATTGAATAAGTAATTTTAGATTTTATGTTGTACAATTGATTTACAACAACTATAAATACACGTGTTCATTAATGTAAAAAAATTATTTTTATGTATTTATTATAAGATATGATGTATAATTTAAACAGAAAAATAAAACTAAAGAAAATGAAATATGTATGTTATGAGTTATTCGAGGATCTCGATAAACTGAAATGTGAGTTTATCGAGTAACTCGATGAAAATGTGCCACGAAATCAAAAATTATAAAACGTGATTTTTTGTCGAGTGTATATATATATATATATATTTAAATCTTGTCAAGTTACTCGAATTTAAAAAAAATATATATATTTTTTTAACTTTTGTCGAGTTACTCGAATTTTTAAAAAAATAAAAAAATATATATATTTTTTAACTTTGGTCGAGTTACTCGAATTTAAAAAAAAAAAAAAATATTTTAACTTTTGTCGAGTTACTCGAATTTTTAAAAAAAAAATTTTTTTCTTAACTTGTGTCGAGTTAATCGAATTTTAAAAAAAAAAAATTTTTTTTTTTTACTTTTGTGGAGTACCTCGAATTTAAAAAAAAAAAGAAAATTTTAACTTTTGTCAAATTACTTAAATTTAAAAAAAAAAAAAAACAAAAATTTTACTTTTGTCGAGTTACTCGAGTCACTTTAATAGTACACACTTTTGATTTTGTTTTTTACTTTTTTTATTTAAGATATTTAGTCTACTTAAATTTCTTTATTTTTTTTATTTTTTCACGTTATTTTTTAACGAAGTCGTAAACCTGAAAATTGGATTTGTGAAGTTCTTACATAAATTGATCATAATTAAATTCGTTATTATAACAAATTTTACTAAAATGTATTTTCATAATTCAGAATAAAATCTAGTTAATATGAAATTCTTATACTAAATTTATGTTAAATACTACATTATTATAATAATGTAATAATGAATTAATAATATTTTACAACAGATTTCTTATGTTTTCCTATAAATTTGTTATAACAGTTTTTTAGTTATAATATGTTATACTAATGGGTAAAGAAATAAAAATAAAAAAAAAATATATTCTCTTAGTTTATTTTAATAAAAAACAAAACAAAACAAATTAATAAAAAACAAAATAAATTAATAAACATTTTTACTTACTTTTGTTTGTCAAGTAACTCGGGTAAATCGATTTTGAGTTTGTCGAGTTGCTGAAGGTATTTAACAGATTTATTTCGTGTCCTATTTTTAATCGAGTAACTCGACAAACTTGCTGTAAGGTTTATCGAGTTACTCGAGTAACTTGAAGATTGCAATACAATGAATCAGTACGTTGCATGAATAATGATATTCTATAACTTCATATAATATATTATAATAAAATAGCGATTATATGAGATAATTATATATTATTTTAAAGTGAAATAATATATTATATTTAGTGTTTTCAAAAATAAAAACACATTGTAGTAAAAATGTGTGATATTATTATTTTTTATTTATTAGACTTATTCTAATATTTTTTATAACAAAATTTATAAATAAATGTTTTATAAATTATTAAAAAATTTACTGCATATTTATTTATAAGTTTTTTAATAAATACGAATACAAATTTTGTTATAAATAATATTACAATAAGTCAAATAAATAGACATAATTTTATTTCATTGATCAAATATTAGAATATAGTAAAATAAAATATACATTATAATGAAGTAATGCTATGTATTATATATTCTTCTATTTTAGCAATTAATATTATAGTAATAATTATAATACGAAATTAAGTGAATAATAATTAATTTTGATAAAAATGAATATAAATTTTGTTATAAATTAGGCAATCATATGCTATAACTTTATATAATATATTATAATAAAATAGCTATTATATAAAATAATTATATATTATTTTAAATTAAGATATTATATTATATTTGATTTTTTCAAAAATAAAAAATATTGTAGTAAGAATGTGTTATAAGATTGATTTTTATTTATTACACTTATTCTAATGTTCTTTTTAACAAAATTTATATTCATATTCACAAAAAGACTTATAAATATATACATAATACATTTTATAATAAATTAGTGAAAAAATTATTTAATATAAATTTATTATAAAAAATTTAGTATAATTACTAAATTATTATAATAATGTAGTAATTATTTAATAATATATTAATACAGAATTAATTTTATTGTGTATTACATTATATAAATTAAAAAAGAAAAGCAAATAATGAAAAATTTAAGTTTCATTGGTTTGTCCAGTAAGTCAAGGAACTTGATTTTCATTTTGCCAAGTTACTTTAGCTATAAGAAAGATTTATTTTGTATCATATTTTTGCATCGAGTAACTCGACAAACGTGCTTTTAGGTTTGTCGAGTTACTCGAGTAATTGCAACAATACATCTTTTGTATTTGTTGCTTTACTTTTTTTTATTTATATTATGTAATATACTTAATATTTTTTTCTTTTTTAATTTTGTCATGTTATTTTTTAACCAACTCGTGAATCTTAAAAGCTATCATATAAAATAATTTTATATTATTTTAAATTGAGATAATATGTTATATTTCATGTTCTGAAAAGTAAAAACATGGTGTATCAAAAATGTGCTATAATTTTTTTATTTATTTATTAGACTTATTGTAATATTCTTTATAGCAAAATTTGAATTCATATTTCTGAAAAAACTTGTAAATAAATATGCAGTACATTTGAAAAAAATTTATAAAACATTTATTTCATATAAAATTGTTATAATAAATTGATTATAATTAGTAAATTATTATAGTAATGCAGTAATTAATTAATAATATATTGATACAAAAAACTTTTTATTATACTATAAATTTATTATAGTTATTTTTTTATAATATCTTATAGTACTTGCTAAAATTAAAAAATTATTAATATATTGTATTAATGAATTATGATATACATTAAATTTATATTATATATATTCTTTTTGACTATATTTTAATAAATGATAGGTTAAATAAAATTTTATATATACTTTATTTATGAAGTTAGTTAGCATATCTAAATTTCAGCCTCACGAAGTGCCTGAAAAATAATACCACAAAATAACAATGAAGAATTATTTAAATGTATTAAATAATTTAAATAATAAAGAAACACAATATAATGAAAATGTCAAATTTCTTTCATTTATGGATTAACTCAAGCAACTCGATTTTCAGTTTATCGAGTTGCTTTAGCTATTGAATAGATTCATTTTGTGTGATATTTTAAATCGAGTAACTCGGTAAAGAAGATTTGGGCTTTGTCGAGGTACTCGAGTCACTTTAATAATGTATATTTTTGATTTTCTTTTTTACTTTTTTTATTTAAAATATATAGTCCAATTAAATTTCTTCATTTTTTTGTTTTTTCATGTTATTTTTTAACGAAGTCGCGAACCTCAAAATCGGATTTGTGAAGTTCTTATATAAATTGATCATAATTAAAATCATTATTACAACAAATTTTACTAAAATTTATTTTGATAATTCAGAATGAAATCTAGTTAATATGAAATTCTTATACTAAATTTATGTTGAACACTACACTATTATAATAATATAATAATTTATTAATAATATTTTACTACAGATTTATTTTTTGTTCCTATAAATTTGTTATAACAGTTTTTTAGTTATAATATGTTATACTAATGGGTAAAGAAATAAAAATAAAAAGAAAATATATTTTCTTACTTCATTTTAATAACAAACAAAACAAAACAAATTAATAAACATTTTTACTTACTTTTGTTCGTCAAGTAACTTGGGTAACTCGATTTTGAGTTTGTCGAGTTGATTAAGGTATTTAATAGAGTCATTTTATGTCCCATTTTTAATCGAGTAACTCGACAAACTTGCTCTTAGGTTTATCGAGTTACTCGAGTAACTTGAAGAATGCAATACAATGAATCAGTACGTTGCATGAATAATATTTGATATCCTATAACTTCATATAATATATTATAATAAAATATTGACAACATAAAATAATTATATATTATTTTAAAGTGAAATAATATATTATATTTACTTTGTTCCAAAAAAAAAAAAACACATTGTAGTAAAAATGTTTTATGCTATTTTTTTTAATTTATTAGACTTATTCTAATATTTTTTATAACAAAATTTATAAATAAATATTTTATAAATTATTAATAAATGGATTGCATATTTATTTATAAGTTTTTTCATAAATATGAATATAAATTTTGTTATAAAGAATATTAGAATAAGTCAAATAAATATACATAGTTTTATTTCATTGATGAATTATTAGAATATAGTAAAATAAAATATATATTGTAATCAAGTAATGCTGTGTATTATATATTGTTTTATTTTAGCAATTAATATTATAATAATAATCAGAATAGAAAATTAACTAAATAAGAATTAATTTTGATAAAAATGAATATAAATTTTGTTATAAATTAGGCAATCATATGCTATAACTTCATATAATGTATTATAATAAAATAGCTATTATATAAAATAATTATATATTATTTTAAATTAAGATATTATATTATATTTGATTTTTTAAAAAATAAAAACATATTGTAGTAACAATGTGTTATAATACTGATTTTTATTTATTACACTTATTCTAATATTTTGTATAACAAAATTTATATTCATATTTAGAAAAAGACTTATAAATACATACATAATACATTTTATAATAAATTATTTAAAAAATTATTTAATATAAATTTACTATAAAAAATTGATTCTAATTACTAAATTATTATAATAATGTAGTAATTAATTAATAATATATTAATACAGAATTACTTTTATTGTGTGTTACATTATATAAATTAAAAAAGAAAAGAAAATAACGAAAATTTTAAGTTTTATTGGTTTGTCCAGTAAGTTAAGGAACTTGATTTTCATTTTGCCAAGTTACTTTAGGTATAAAAAATATTTATTTTGTATTACATTTTTGCATCGAGTAACTCGACAAACGTGCTTTTACGTTTGTCGAGTTACTCGAGCAATTTCAACAATAGATCTTTTGTATTTGTTACTTTACTTTTTTTTATTTATATTACGTAATACACTTAATAGTATTTTATTTTTTAATTTTGTCATGTTATTTTTTAACCAACTCGTGAATCTCAAAAGCTACCATATAAAATAATTTTATATTATTTCAAATTGAGATAATATGTTATATTTGATTTTTTGAAAAATAAAAACACAGTGAAGTAAAAATGTACTATAATATTTATTTTTATTTATTAGACTTATTGTAATATTCTTTATAGCAAAATTTGTATTCATATTTATGAAAAAACTTATAAATAAATATGCAGTACATTTTAAAATAATTTATAAAACATTTTTTTCATATAAAATTGTTATAATAAATTGATTATAATTACTAAATTATTATAATAATGTAGTAATTAATTAATAATATATTGATACAAAAAATGTTTTTATTATACTATAAATTTATTATAGTGATTTTTGTATAATATCTTATAGTACTTACTAAAATAGAAAAATTATTAATATATTGTATTAATGTACTATGATATGTATTAAATTTATATTATATATATTCTTTTTGACTATATTGTAATAAATGATAGGTTAAATAACATTTTTTATATATTTTATTTATAAAGTTACTCAACATATCCTAATTTGTGCCTCACGAGGTTTTTCAAAAATAATACCACAAATAAGAATGAAGAATTACCTAATTAGTAAATAATTTAAATAATAAAGTGCCACAAGATAATGAGAATGTTAAATTTCATTCGTTCATGGAGTAACTTAATAAACTCGATTTTCAGTTTATCGAGTTGCTTCAATTATTGAATAGATTGATTTTATGTGTCAATTTTAATTGAGTAACTCGATAAACATGATTTTTGGTTTGTTGAGTTACTTGAGTAACTTCAACAATGCATATTTGTAATTTTTTTGTCTACTTTTTGTATTTAAAATATGTATTCCACTTAAATTGTTTTATTTTTATTTTTTTTCATGTTATTTTTTAACCAACTCGTGAATCTTAAAATTGGATATGTGGGGTTTATACATAAACTAATCATAATTAAATTAATTATTATAACAAATTTTTACTATAATTTATTTTCATAATTCAGAATGAAATCTATTTAATGTGAAATTCTTATAATAAATTTATTTTAAAAACTACATTAATTTAATAATATAATAATTGTTTAATAATATACTACTACAGAATTTCTTTTATTTTCCTATAAATTTATTATAACAATTTTAAGTTATAATATGTTGTACTAATCAGTAAAAACAAATAAAATGAAATAAAATATATTCTACTACTTGATAATGATGTATATTAAATTTATATGATATATATCCTATTCTTCTATATTCTAATAAGTGAAATTTTATATTAATACAAATTTTTTTTTCATTGATTGATCGAATAAGTCCACGAACTCGAATTTCAGTTTATCGAGTTGTTTCAGCTATTGGATAGATTGATTATGTTTGAGATATTTAATCGAGTAACTCGACAAACATGATTTTGGGTTTGTCGAGTTACTCGAGTAACTCCAATAATGCATATATTTAATTTTTTTGTGTATGCTCTATTTATCAAGTAAAATAATTATATATTATTTTAAATTTAACATTTTCATTATCCTTTGTTGGTTTATTGTATAAATTATTTAGTACACTTAAATAATTCTTCATTGTTATTTGTAGTACTATTTTTCAAGAAGCCCGTAGGGCTCAAATTTGGATTTGTCGAGTAAGTTGATAAATAAAGTATATAACAAATTTTATTTAACCTATCATTTATTAGAATAGAGTGAAAAGAATATATATAATATAAATTTAATATATATAATAATGCATTAATTCAATATGCTAATATTTTTTTTTTTATTTTAGCAACTACTATAACATATTATGAAAAAAATAATTATAACAATTTTATAGTATAATAAAATTATTTTTGTATTAATATATTATTAATTAATTACTGCACTATTGTAATAATTTAGTAATTATAATCAATTTACTATAATATTTTTATATGAAATAAATGTTTTTATAAATTATTATAAAATGTACTATATATTTATTTATAAGTTTGTTCACAAATATGAATATAAATTTTGTTAAAAAGAATATTACAATAAGTCTAATAAACAAAAATAAATATTATAACACATTTTTACTACACTGTGTTTTTATTTTCGAAATAATAAAATATAATATACCATCTGAACTTAAAATAATATATAATTATTTTAGATGATAGCTATTTTATTATAATATATAATATAAAGTTATAGGATATAAAATATTATTCATGCAACGTAACTTATTATTCACTGTATTGTATTGTTCAAGTTAGTCGAGTAACTCGATAGACTCAAAATCAAGTTTGTGAAGTTGCTCGATTAAAAATGTAAGAAGAAATGAATCTATTCAATACCTTAAGTAGCTCGATAAAGTGAAAATCGAGTTACTCGAGTTACTTGGCAAACAAATGCAAGCAAAAATTTTGATTATTTTGTTCTGTTCTTTATTTAAATAATGTAATACATTGAAATAATTGTTCTATTTTATTTAGTGGTGTTATTTTTGTACAAACTCGTAAGCTAGAAACTTGGATTTGTCTAGTAATTTAATAAATGAAGTATATACAAAATTTAATATAATGTTTCATTTATTACAATATAGTAAAATAAAATATATATCATATAAATTTAATATATATCATAATCAAGTAATAGAATATATTTTATTTTATTTTACCAATTAGTATAACATATTATAAGTAAAGATTGTTATAATAAATTTCTACAAAGAAAAAAAAAGGCAATTATGTAGTTATGTATTATTAATCAATTCTTATATAAATTCGTGCATTCAAATATAGTAAAATAAGATATATATTATATAAATTTAATATATATCTTAATGAATTAATACAATATAATATGTTTTATTTTAGTTTCACAATTATTATAACAGATTATAAAAAAAAAGTTATGATCACAAATATAAAACATGATAAAATTGAATGTGTAGTAATATATTAAGAATCAACTACTACATTATTATAATGATTTACTAATTGGAACACAATTTATTATAATAAATTGGTATCAGATAAAATGTATTACAAATTATTATAAAACAATAGGTAAGGAGAACTATAGTATAGTAGGTTTTGTAATAATAATTTTTGGGTATGCCAAAGTACAAATAACTATTCTATAGTAAATTAAAAAAAAAATACTAATTTAGGATATATGTATAATATAAAAAAGTTGAAAGGTCCAATTATAATGTTTATAATGTAAAATTTTCTATTATTTTAATGAAGTAAATTCAAAGATGAAAATTGCTAAGAATTGTTACACGCGGGAGAAAGAGTGGTGTGGGAACATATTTGTGTCTATAAAAAGGAAAATTGAAATGATATGTGAAATAAAAGAAAAAATAGGGATTAAATTGTTTAAAATATAAAAGAATAGATAGCACTTCTTTGAAATTATTGGAGAAGGGATGGGACCCAGCATTTATTAAAGACTGCATATCTTTAGACAAGATGAGGAATAGCATTTATTAATTGCTACGTGGAAAGTTATGATGCAATTGGGGATGAGGATCTGAAACCCGAAGTGAGAATAACGAGGTCAAGCACGATTAAAAGATATTTATATATGTTTATGTATATAGATTTTTGATGCGTGTATGGTGAGGATGAATAGATGAAAGATTAGATTGACATGTGTATAATAAAAAGATATTTGTACATTTATGATATAAATTTGTACTTATCTTAGGTATGATTACATATAGAAGTAGACTACGTAGTAATCTGCAGTTTATTGTATAAATTTTTGTCAATTTCATAAAATTAAGAAATAAAGTATAGTTAGATTTTTTTTAGTTAGAGGTGTTGATCCATGTTTATTTAAGGGTGCGTTTGATTGCAAGCACGGAAAATGGGTGAAAAGAAAACATTTTCTGTGGAAATGATTTGCCAAGAAAATATTTTTCTGGGAATTGTAAATGTAGTGTGTTTGATTGGATAAAAATTCATCCTAGAAAATGTAGTGATTTTCTATTGTTTGGTGTTTGATTGTCTTTATTTTCCATGGAAAATGTAGTATTTTCCAACTTAATATTGCTTACAAATTAATAATTTTGACAAGACACTATTTTGCCAACTTAAAAATTAATAATTTTGCTTAAAAATTAGAGCAACTTAATGATTTAGAGCATTTTATATAATTTGCTTAAAAATTAATAATTTTGCCAAGAAATTATTTTGCCAACTTAAAAATTAATAATCTTGCTTAAAAATTATTAATTTGAAGCAAAAATAATAATTTCCTTAAAAATTGATAAGGTTCGTAAAAGGTCTTGTTTTCAAAAATTTTCCCTGGAAAATTTGAGCTCCTCATTAGCCAAGAAAATGTTTTCCTCATTTTCGTAGAAAACACCATCACGTGCAAGAAAATGGAAAATTTTTTCCATGGCAAATTTGTTTAATCAAACAAGTTAAAAAGTGGAAAATGGGTACAAAATTACTTTACCTCATAGCCAAAGTTAGTATTTAAAAATAAAAAAAAAAAAAACACCTTTCTCGAGTTACACGAGGAAAAAAGAAAAAAAGAAAAAAAAAAAACAAAAATGTGATTATTGCTTTCTCGAGTAACTCGAGAAAGCAAAATTTTCATTTTTGCTTTCTCGAGGTACTCGAGAAAGCAATAACGAAATTTTGGTTTTTTTTTTTTTTTAGAATAATTTGCACTTTTAGTCCTTCAGAAAGCAAAAATGAAAATTTTGTATTTTTTTTTGTTTCTTTTTTTTCACTTTGCCTGTTTGAATATGTGTATTTGTTTTTTTTTTTTGTTACTAAATTGTATTTTTAGTCCACAACCTTATCATTTATAACAAATTTACCCATAACTTTTTTTTTTACATTGACCATCCCCAGCCTTTGAATTTTGTTACAAATTTTATTTTGTCCTGTTTTTTAAATAATCAAAAATAAAATACACAATAATAATTAAAACACTATGTATGGACAACTGATAATATTTCTGTATAAACTACATTCTTTGTACAGCTAAAATGATTTTTTAGTTTATCATTTGGTATAATTAATGCTCTAATACATTTACTTGTTTTTGCTCTAGATAATGCAACATAAAGCTGACCATGAGAAAATACAGGTTCAGGAAGATATAGTCCAACATAATCTAGTGTTTGACCTTGAGCTTTATTAATTGTCATTGCAAAACAAGGACGAATTGGAAACTGCGTTCTTTTAAAAGGAAATGTACTCTTATCACTTTCAAGTGGAATAAAAGGAATTCTAGGCAAAAAAACTTTTTTCCCACACCATTCTCCAACAGATATTTCAGCATGAATAACATTACGCTCAAATGCACGACAAATTAATCTAGTGCCATTACATAATCCTTCAGATGGACTAATATTTCTCAATAACATAATAGGACAATTTTCTTTTAATACAAGTTCATGAGGTGGAATACCATTTGGAGTCAATGTATTAAGAAAATCTTCATGAACAATTTGTTCATTTTTTTCTAGTGTTTCGTCAAAGCTATAATATGTAACGTTTTCGCCAGCAATTTCATTAAGTATAATATTATTTATTTCATCAACAGCATTATTTGTAGGAGTCAAAATAACTCGATTAACCATCTTATCTAATTCATTGCTATAATTTTGTAAATTTGGGTAAACATTTTGGATCAATTCTTTTATAGAAACTGTTTTTGTATCAAATGGTATAACTATTTCATCTGGTAATGTAATCATATTACAGTTATGCTTAGGTTGAACTCCGTTGCCTATATCAAGCAATAACTTAGAAAAATATGGGTCAAATTGAGCTCTCATATTCTGTACCAAGTGTAGCTGTATAAAATTTGGCCATAAGTATGAATAGACTAAACTTGATCCAATGATTGCCTGTTTATTTCCTTTTTGAACTACTGGCAAAATTTGTCGAAAATCACCTCCTAAAACAACAACTTTCCCTCCAAAAGGCAATATAGAATCATTAACATCTCTGAGCATTCTATCCACAGCCTCTATTGCATAACGGTGTACCATTGGTGCTTCATCCCAAATAATCAAATTTGTCAATCTAAAAAAGCTTGCTAGAGCAGACTGCTTGCTAACAGAACAGGTCATACTGTGATTTATTTCAAGTGGTATCTTAAACCTTGAATGTGCTGTTCGTCCACCAGGTAATAAAGCAGCTGCAACACCTGAAGAAGCTGTTGCCAAACCTATAAGATTTTTAGATCGAATTGTGCTGAGCAAAGCTTTATATAAATAAGTTTTACCAGTTCCACCAGGTCCATCTATAAAATACAAACGACCTATATTACTATATACATCTGTAAGAATTTTGTCATAGGCAATTTTTTGATATTCATTTAAGTTATTTGGATACACAGTATTGTCAGTATAAATAACATTGTTTAATTCTTCATTAATAATCTTAGTTAATATGTCTTCTTGTTTCATATATATTTCAAAAGGTACAACATGGTAATCATTTATATTTTTATTATTTGTTTCTAATATAGAATTTATTTCATGTAATGCTTTTATTTCTGCACTTGCAATAGACATACCATCGGATAAAAAATCTTCACATAAAAATAGGCGAAATTTTTTCCATAAAACATCTGGATTATTAGGAGAACATAGAATGAGTATTGTAGCAAATAATCTACGAAGAGAAGAAGGCATTTGATAACTAATAGCTTCATCTAAACAAAGCTCACAATAATTATTGTCTTGTAATAAACCAAGTGCTATAGCTGTTTCACGAAAAGACGACAAATAAACACCATGAACCATTTTTAAATTTTCAAACGACGTTGCTCCTTTAACATGATTTAATACAATACGTAAATAATATCTTTCTCCTTCAGTTATAGCAGATGTAACTATTCTACCAATAACATTTCCTTTTTTCCTTCGACACCATATTTTTCCTTGGCTGTCCCATACAAAAAACTTTGGAAAATCTTTATACAATAATGTTTTTGCAAATTCATCTAAAAGATTCATATGAAAAAATTCAGTTAACATTGTGCGTTGTCTAGATTCATTACTAATTACTGCCTCTAAATTTTCACAGTCCCTATATGTAATCAAATGGTTATTTTCAAGATGTAGTTGTAATGAGATAACTGAGGGAGACATTTCATACAAAACAAATCCATATATTCTCCACATTGCTTCAGGTGGAGAAATCCAACGTCCATTTTGGTATATCTCAATTTCATCAATAGGATTTTCATTATTAGTATTAGAGATTGAAAAACTCACACGATCATAGCCTTTGTACACATATTTATAGAGGTATTTAACAGCTTTAACTGTAGAACATATTTCCACATTAATATGGCAATCAAACTTCGCACATAAATATGGATTGTAAGGTACGACCCATCTATTGTCTAATAAATGTCATCGAATCATAAATGATCGTCTATCATTTAACCGTCTATAGGTTGGATAAGAATTATGGCCAATATAAGTATTTGAAATATATTCCTTAGGATATTTATTCTTACAATGACCTGTTCTATCCATACAAACATTATGAGGATTCAAATGACCACATGGACCATGCATCATATGTTTAACAACAGTAGAATGAAGATGCGGATGTTTTAATTTATCTGGAATTTCACATGATACAATAGAATCAATTCTATCAATATTATTAAATTTTGCACAACTTTGTAAGATTAGTAAGAAATGAGCATGTGGAAGTCCTCGTTTCTGGAATTCTACAACATAAATATATGCAGCAACAGGGCCAAAAATTTGGTGCTTAAATAGATCAACTTTAAGTTCTTCTAATTTAGCTTTGAATATTCTAGCAGTTAAATCAGGTCTATTTTGCCCTATATCATTATGCCTTAATTCTTGCTTTATTTCTACCCAATTAGGGTTACATGTTAATGTTAAAAATAAATCAGGTTTACCAAATTTTTGTACTAATGCCATAGCGTCTATATATCTTTTTTTCATATCTCTAGGACCTCCAACAAAAGAAGAAGGTAAAATAATCTGACGACCAATTTGTGCACCTCTATTTTGACCATTTTCTACACTATCAACAACTCCTTGATATAATTCAGCACGAATTTCACTTTGATTTTGACGAAAATAATCTAATCGACTTGTTTCAAGTTTAACATACATATCTACTACATATTGCTGTAGAAGTCTACCAGCATGGAGCAAAACATTGTTTTGTGTATCACGTACCTGTAATTTGAAGCAATAATATTCACGACAAGAAACTTGTAAACCTTTTTTATTCTTCTTCAAAACTGCACAAGAAAAAAACACAAAGAAATTTAATAAAAATAAATATTAGATTTAACAAATTTAAATAAACAAACATAATGGTAATCATTACCTGTTTTTTCTTTCTCTAATACATCAGTTGCACAACTAATGTTTTCAGTAGAAACGAAATTCTCTGTTGCACTATGAATATTAGCTGTACTATTTTTTGCCTTTTCAATACCTTCATGCCAACCAGTCTCACCAAAGGGAAATAATAGTAGATATTGTAGAGGATCATAACATCCATAATAGTAATGTATTCTGTGTGAATGATTAGAGTGACAATAAATTGATATATCACGATATCTTATATCTGCAGATGGGTCCTCATCAACCCAAACTGCAGCAACTTGAGATACAGAAGGTGCATTATACACTCTTTGATCAAGACCAGCATCACATCTTATATGAATTTTGCAAGTTTGAAGACTTTCAATATCGCTTAAAGAACGAAAAAATCTAGAATATGGATTAATCTTTAATAGATTCACTAATATATGTAGTAAAGACGATGAGAAATTGTTAGATGTATTTAATCTATTTTGTATTTCATTGTCTGTATCATAAAAGTATAACTGTAAATATGATGGATTACTATCAATATTTAGAATTGGATTTATGTAATGATATACTTGTCCTTGTACTCTAAAAGTGTAAATACCTTTGTAGTTAGTAGATTTAGATAAATCTTTATCAAACTTCACTCCAAAAGAGGTAAAAGCAAAATGGTTATTATAATTTCGTACATTATTTTTAAAATCTAATGCTTCATCTGAACTTGAAGTATATAAATCATATAAAATAGAAGGTGAACAGTTGATATGCAATTTGATTTTTCCATCGGAACAACAAAAACCTTTACTTTCTTTCTCAAACTTTTTTGCAAGACAATGAATACAATTTGTTGGAGTACGTAATACATAACTTTTTGTGGGTACATATCTCATAGTAATATTCGAAATACAAGGAGTTAATTGGAATTCATGATTTTGATTTTCATGTTGTTGATAATAAATATCACTTTCCACAGTAGAATCTTCTAAATTGTTAGAGCCAACAAAGGAAATTCCATGACCATCTTCATTCAATGGTCGAGCTATAAAAAATATAACAAATAAAAACAATATAAATAAATAAATCGAAACAATATATGTATAATAGCTAAAACAATAACAAAAAATATACTTTGCTCACCAAGTAGTTGTGAATTATCTATTGAATTGACATCATTGGATTGAATATCTTCAAGTAACTGAATCCTTGTTTTTTGAATCTTCTTGTTAGATTTATAATGCATATGCTCAGCATACGTCTGTCTCTTTTTCTTGTTCTGTTGTTGTTTATTTGAATCAACAATTTTTTCGCCTGTCATCTAATATATTTTTTCATAAAACAAATATAAAAATTAGTATAATTCAATGTATAAAAAAATACAAATATAATATAAACATTATGAACACAAAAAAAAAAAAAAGATTAGTGCATAGATGAAATCACAAAAAGGGAATAAATTACTATTGATTTAAAAGCTTCAACAGTGATTTGAATTCTTATATTGAAGTATAGCCTATAAATATATAATACTAAAAAACAAATTTTGTTAATAAAGATATAATGAAAGAATAAACCAAATAACACAAATAACAAAGAACTTCAAATTTCCAGCAGTAAAAAATTACAAACCTGTAAATTTAAGTTGCTAGCTTGATGTATAACAACGAATGAAGAAATGATCAAACCAATAAAATGGTTTTCAGAACTTCTGCAAACTACGTTCAAACTCAACAGGTTAACGAAGGAGATGAGAACTATAATTTGAAATAGATGAAACAAGCTACAATGATTCAAAGTGATAATAAAAGGAATTCAACAAAATTAGGACTGATTTAAACAAAATTAGATGATGAAACCAAATATAACTAACTAAAGCTCTATAGGGTTTGATAAGAGTTCAAATAAAAGAGTAAGACTCAGAAGAAACAAAAATAGAAAAGAAGCAACGATTGTGTATATATGTCTCGTAAAAATCGAAGAAAAGAAAAAGGTAAAATCATACTTCCAAAACAACGCCGTTTAGTTCCAAAACATGAACAGTAGACGTATGTATATAATTTTATATGTTATTAATAATAAGTAAAAAGATAAGGACAAAGAAATGCGAAAAAAAAAACAAAACAATTAACTTTTATTTTGTACATGAGTACACGTGTTAAGAAAGGGTATGAATTTCAAGAAATAAAGTCAAATCATTTGTCCTAATTACCTCGTAACTTGAAAACACATATTAATATAAAAATGTACGCATCTTTTACAGAATGAATTCTAGATATAAAACACAAATGTTGAAGTCAAACATTGCGGCTGGCATGTAAAATAAAAGTATAGAACAAAAATGTAAAATCTAACGGAGGCAAGAATTTAGGTAGGAAAATTGACAGATAATTACTCGAGCAGATCGAGAAAGTACGTTTGAATTTGTCGAGTTAACCGACAAAAGAAATTACATAAATAGACTAAATCAATATTAAAGTTTACAATCATTATTAACAATAATGAAAGTGCATAATTATATAAGAAATTATATGAAAACTACATTTATCATAAAAAATTAGAATCATGATAAAAAAAAAAATTCAACTACACCAAGATAAAATAATTAACACAAATTTTATATCATATACTACAAGGATTTAATATAATATATAACAAATTGATAATATATTATAAAATAATTATAATATAATCACCAAACATAATTATAATCTAACAATTAATAACAAATATATTATAATAGTTCATAAAATCTAATATAATGTAATCAATAATCATAATTTCATATAATCAAAAATAATTTTATGTTATATATAATTTAATGTAAAATCTTATCATAAATGGTAGCGTAAATTTTTTTTATATATATCCCTAATTTATCAATCGACTAAAAAAATTCAAAGTCAAAATCTAATCGTAAAATCTTCACTTTATCAAAAATCTTTAAAAAATCATAATTTGCAATGTCAAATTCATCAATAAATTATATAATGAAAATTAAATTTTCCAACATAAGAATTAATATAAAGAAAAATATAGTATCATATATTGTACAGATCTAATAAAACATACAACAATTTCATAAAATATATATTTTATTATAACATATTAAAAAAAAAAAAAGACCATGGATACATTTGCTCTAACATAAAGAGGATGTGAACTAAAATTAGAAATGAAAAAAATAAATAAATAAATAAATTCCTAAAATCCCACAAAAACAAACAAAAGGGAAAAGACATCTGTTTTCTTCAATTCTTTCCAATGTGTCGAGTTACTCGACAAGTGGGATAAATAGAAGGTATTTAATTTTCCCACATTACCGAGTAACTCGACAAAGTAGAAAAAATGAAAAAATTATTTAAATAATTTATTTTTTCATGCTTATATTTTGTCATGAAAAAGTCCAAAAAAGCAAAAAAAAATTTGCGGGACAAATGTGAGGAAAAATATAATCATTTTTATTTGTTTTTTCATATTATGTCATGAAAAAGGCTACCTAATTATATTTTCATATTACATAAAGAAATTTCATATGATATATAATTTAATATAAAATATTATCATAAATGTTACAGTAAAAAATATATACACATGCGTAATTTATGAATTACGTAAAAAAATTCAAAGTTGAAAATTGTAAGTTATTGAATTACTTACATGCAAAAAAAAAAAACAACAACAAAAATAGAAAATTTAATAATTAATATACATACAAAATTATAATAATAATAATAAGAAGAATATGTAAATACTCAATACCTCGACAAAAGTGAGAAGGGAAAAAATTGTAAATGAAAAACAATGAAATCATATAACGACTACAATTATCATAAATAATTAAAATAATGACTATAAAAAAATTCAACTATACTAAGATAAGATAATTGATAAAGGAAGGGGAAAAAAGAAATTTTTTTGTCCAAGATTTCCCACTTTGCCGAGTTACTCGACAGGTGGGATAAATAAAATGGGTTTAGGTTTCCCACTTTGCCAAGAAACTCGACAAAGTTGAAAAACATAGAAAAAATATTAATATATTTTAATTTTTGATTCTTATATTTTATAATGAAAATGTCCAACCAAAAAAAAATAAAAAAAGAAAATATTTTTTGTAAATAAACAAAATTAATTTATAATTCTTGTCATTCTTGAAATTAGTTTAAATTTCCAACTTTTCATTTCAATTTGTAGCCTTCTTTGTATGATATTTCTTTTCAAATTAGAATATTGATTTTAGTTTTTCAAATAGGGAGGGGATATACTGTATTTCAATACGTGAATGTTGATTATGTATAAGCTATGAGTTACATGGTATGGACACTCAGTTTCATGACAGAATGTGGTAGAACTTGAAAGGAAATGGACAAAATTTCAGTTCTATACTTTGTTTTTTGATATTATGTCATGAAAAAGTGTACCTAATCATATTTTCATATTACATAAAGAAATTTTACATGATATATAATTTAATATAAAATATCATCATAAATGTTAGAATAAAAAATATATACA
The DNA here is from genome assembly GCA_030279155.1 of Forsythia viridissima. Taxonomy (NCBI): domain Eukaryota; kingdom Viridiplantae; phylum Streptophyta; class Magnoliopsida; order Lamiales; family Oleaceae; genus Forsythia; species Forsythia viridissima. The sequence continues at coordinate 50,835,802 of CM059037.1, read as the reverse complement.
CATGCGTAATTTATGAATTAGGTAAAAAAATTCAAAGCTGAAAATTGTAAGTTATTCAATCACTTACATGCACCCAAAAAAAAAAACAACAAAAATAGAAAATTTAATAATTAATATACATAAAAAATTATAATAATAATAATAATAGTAATATGTAAGTACTCAATACCTCGACAAAAGTAAGAAGGGATAAAATTGTAAATGAAAAACAATGAAATCATATAACGACTACAATGATTATAATAAAGTAAAATAATGACTATAAAAAAATTCAACTATACTAACATACAATAATTGATAAAAATATAGTATCATATATTGTAAAGATCTAATATAATATATAATAAATTCATAAAATATATATTTTACTATAACATATTACAAAAAAAAAAAACACATGGGTAAATTTGCTATAAAATAAAAAAGATGTGGACTGACAGTGGAAATCCAAAACATTAAATAAATAAATGCATTGCTAAAAATATACAAAAATAAAGAAGGGGAAATATAATATTTTTTTGTCCAATATTTCCCACATTGCCGAGTTACTCGACAAGTAGGATAAATAAAATGTATTTACCTTTCCCAACTTGCCGAGCAACTCGGCAAAGTTGAAAAACATAGGAAAAATATTAAAATATTTTAATTCCTAATTCTTATATTTTGTAATGAAAATGTCAAACGCTAAAAAAATAAATTATTTTTTGTGCGAGCAAAGTGGCGAAAAAATTGAATAAATGGAAAAAAGAATTAAATATTTTAATTTTTGATTCTTATAATTTGTAATTAGAATGTCCAAACAAAAATAAAAAAAAAAATTTTTGTGTGTCAACGAAGTGGGGGTAAAATAATATTGAGTTTTCCTTTTTGTATATTCTGGCTTGAAAAAGCCGAAAAATAAAAACGAAACAAAATAATTTTTGACAAAAAAAAAAACTTTTCCATTGCACATCCATAGAAAATATTAAAAAAATTGTAAGTTTTAAATATCAATGACTACAATTATTATAATAAATGAACACAATGACTATAAAAAAATTGAACTATAATAACATACAATAATTGATAAACATATAGTATTATATATTGTAAGGATCTAATATAATATATAATAAATTCATAAAACATATATTTGACTATAACATATTAAAAAAATAAAAAACTCATGGGTAAATTTGCTATAAAATGAAAAATATGTGGACTGACAGTGGAATCAAAAAAATAAAATAAATGAATACATTGCTAAAACTGTAAAAAAATAAAGAAATGGCAGAAATAATTTGTTTTGGCCAATACTGCCCACTTTGCCGAGTTACTCGACAAGTGGCATAGGTAAAATGTGTTTAGTTTGACCACATTGCCGAGCAACTCGACAAAGTTGAATAAATGGAAAAAAGAATTCAATATTTTAATTTCTGATTCTTATAATTTGTAATTAAAATGTCAAATATATATATATATATATATATTTTTTGTGTGTGAGCAAAGTGGGGGAAAAATAATATTAAGTTTTCCTTTTTTTATATTCTGGCATGAAAAAGCCCAAAAAAAAAAAATAAAAAAAAATAATTTTTGACAAAAAAAAAAACTCTTGCATTGCACATCCATACAAAATGTTAAAAAAACTGTGAGTTTGAAATATCAATGACTGAAATTATTATAATAAATTAACACAATGACTATAAAAAAATTCAACTATACTAACATACAATAATTGATAAACATATAGTATCATATATTGTAAGGATCTAATATAATATATAATAAATTCGTCAAATATAGTATCATATATTGTAAGGATCTAATATAATATATAATAAATTCGTCAAATATATATTTTACTATAACATATTAAAAAAAAAAAAAACTCATGGATAAATTTGCTATAAAATGAAAAGATAATTTAAAAATAAAAAGATGCCGGATCCAGAAGAAAGAAACAAGTCAACAATTGCAGCATTTTGACTAAACTCTAAAGAAATAACGAATCCCCACAAAACAAAGAAAAGTCAAAAAAAGATAGCCACTATTAATAGGTTAAACAAGCGTAAAACACAGAAAAGTAAGATTTGGGCAAAATGAAGGCTAATACAACATCAAAACGACGTCGCGTTGGTTGAAGGGTGAATAGTAAACAGGCCATAGACACTTATACTATAGTATGGATATATATATATATATATATATATATATATATATATATATATATATATATATATAATATGATAACCGTCAAAAATTTCACGCACACACTTTCCCGTCATTTTTTCTTTCCAGATTTGGTTGTTCTGCAATAAATGTTGCATAGGAGTTTGTTTTTTTTAAATGGTTTCACACATTAATTTAGTAAGAGCATCTCTAATGCAACAATGTCAAGGCACAATGTCTAGTACCTTTTTTGACAAATGGCCAAAAAATGCTTATGTGGCACAATTAATACTAGAAAGTGTCTAGCACAATGTCTAATTCTAGACATTGTCCTTGACAATGTCCACCATTAATTTAAATTTTTTTATCCAATCAATACATTTCTCTCTCTTTCTTTTTTCTAAAAAGCTAATAATAATTTGCCACGTTTGCACAATGAACATTGTTGCATTAGAGAATTTTTTTGATATAATGTCAATGTCTTTTGCCACATATACATATTAGACATTGTTGCATTAGAGATGTTCTAAGTTCCGCCATAAATGTTGCATATGAGTTTGTTTTCTTTAATTGGTTTCACACATTGATTATTTATTTATTTTTCTTTTTCTTGCAAAAAACAAAGTTTAACATTTAATATTACATACGATTAATGTAAAAACTTTTCAGATTCTTTAAGATTTCAAAAATTGATTGTTTATTTATTTATTTTTTCTCTTTTTTTTTGCAAAAAATGAATTGTAACATATAATATTATTTATGATAAATGAAACAACTTTTCAGAATTTTTAATTTATAGTACAGGTTGAAGAATTTAAATAAGTTATGTTTTAAAAAAAATGAAAAATCAATGCACGAGAACTATTAACAATAATGCAATAGTTTTCCAAAAAAACATTTATTTTCCCTACAAATTTTTTATGCTTCCTATAGCGGGTTTAAATAGGTTGCTGTGTTAAAAAAAAAAAATCAATACACGAAAAACATATAATTATGTTATATTATCAAAGAATCTGATTTATTGATTAAAAATAATAAGTCGGTTAAACTAATAAACTAGATATGATAATTTCAAAATTAAATTCATACGATTCAAAGAAAGCTTTAGTTCGACTATAAACGTGGTTTTCAAAGAGGTGTTTCAAAATTTGAATTAGCTGTATTGTTTTTTTTTTCAATATCAATGTATAATTAAATGTTATTTATATAATTTTTTTTATTTGAATGTAATAAATAAACAACATATTCTTAAAATATTTTAAAATCACTATCATAAAAAATAAGTGTCGTGCATCGCACGAGAGCTATACTAGTTAAAATTAAGGGTAAATAGCACAAAACGTCCCTACCTATTGAGGGTATTGTGGAAAACGTCCCTACCTTCAAAATTTTGGCATTTTCACCCTTACCTACTGGATTTCCTGCACAAAACGTCCTTCAGTCCAAAAATCTAGGGGTAAATTAGTCCAACCACTTTTTTCACATATATATTACTTCTTTTAAAATTGGGGGGCTTCCCATGCAATTTCCAAAATTGCACGGCAGGCCCCCGTCCCCAATTTTGAGGCTTCATGGTTCTTCTTCATCTTCTTCACGGGCATCTCTTTTTCACGCCACCAATTCTTCTACGTTTTCCGAAATTCTGCTTTCCCTGCACATCAATTTACGCCCTATGTAAATCCCATTTCTTGATATCCTCTTATGCTTCTTCTTTAGCTCCCTCAAACTCGTGCAATCGTCCCGATTTCTTGGACCATCTTCTTCAACTATGCATCAATGGTGGATATGATTTTCATCATGTGAAACCAGTTAAGCAAATACATGCACAACTATTAGTTACAGCTTCAATGTTCTCTGCTTTCTTATCTGCTCGACTCATTACTGTTTATTCCAAGATAAGTCTTTTGAGTGAAGCCCGGAAAGTATATACTAATGCGCCAGAAGATTGCTTTTCTAATTCACTATTTTGGAACTCGATTTTGCGGGCTAATATTTCAGCTTTTGAATACAGTAAGACTCTTGAGTTATACTTCCGGATGTGTGCACTTGGTTTTCAACCTGATGGGTTTGGTTTTCCTTTGGTTATAAGGGCCTGTGCGACGAAGGGTGGTGTTACGTTATGTAAAATTGTTCACTGTCATGTTCTGCAAATGGGTTTTGGAAATAACGTGCATGTTAGTAATGAGTTGATTTGCTGATCCTGAGGGGTAATACTAATAATGTGCTTGTTTCTCATGAGTCGGGAGAGAGAGGCGTTATTTTGCAGCGAACCCAATTTGGGGACGGGGGCCTGCCGTGCAATTTTGAAAATTGCATGGGAAGCCCCCTAATTTTAAAAGAAATAATATATATGTGAAAAAAGTGGTTGGACTAATTTACTCCTAGATTTTTGGACTGAAGGACGTTTTGCGCAGGAAATCCAGTAGGTAAGGGTGAAAATGCCAAAATTTTGAAGGTAGGGACGTTTTCCACCATACCCTCAATAGGTATGGACGTTTTGTGCTATTTACCCTAAAATTAAACAAGCAAACTAAGCTATATCATTCACCCTAACTAATTATTTAACTACACATCATCGAATTACACACAAACACAAATAAGTAATTTGAATTGAGCACATCACTAGAAATTAAAATTGAAAAGAAAATAATAGTTAAAGACGACACATTGAATCTCGAAGCTTGGACCTCGATCTTCACCTTTTCTTCTTCTTCAAATTTCAACTTCAAAACCCTCTCCGAGTTGCGCTATGCCTTCTTAGCCAATTTCATCCCCATTTCATCTCCTCTTCATCTCTGTTCCGACTCCATTCTTCACTTCCTTCCATCCTCCATTCAAAACACCACATTTTTCCAATGGTTGTCCAAACTCGTCCCAATACCATAGTCCATTCTACAAAACCAAAAACACGAGAAAATTAACACAATTCGAAAATAATTGATCACCAATCGTGCAAGATAAAATAAAAAATGAGTATATAAATACACTTATCATATATCTAAAGTTTGGTGTCATTACAAGTACCAAAATATCGAATTAGTCAATAACTTATATAGTGATCAAACAATGAATCCTAATTCATGTCTTTATAGAAAATCCTACAACCTAGACATAACTTTCAGTAAATCGCAAAACAAGCCCCTAACTCATAATATAATTAATAAAATATGCCCAATTAATTGAAAAGACACTAAACCGTTATATTCTAATGTCTCTACCCGACCCACTTACCCACTGAAAGAATTATTTCTGGACCAACCATCATATCACTGTTTGGAATATGTTTGATCTATATATCACCAACGAAATTATCTGAGATTAGTCGATTAGACCATAGTCTTATATTATTCCTTAGCTGATCTTTTGTCTTATGAGAATTTCATTAAACATTGGAAATAACATTTTGTGCTTGGGAATTTTGCCAAAGCAGGAAAAGAGGAGGATGTCCTTAAAGCTATGTAAACTCACCAAATTAGGTATAATGGGTAGCTATTTCATTGAGTGCAATCATCAATTAAGAATAAACATTGAACTCAATTCAAGATATGATCTCGAGGGTATTGAGATGGCTTTCATTTTACACAAGATCAAGTATGTCGATTTCATGACTTTAAAAAAGATAGTTTGACTAGGTTTAAAATCGTAATTAGTTTGAAGAAAAATTAAGTCGAACTTGAATTTATTTTTAAGATAGCTACTCCAATTTGACATGTAAAAAGAGTGTTATAAAACTAAGTTTCAACTTTCAATGACAAGCAAACTAAATTTCAACTTTTTTTTAAAACTCATTTGTAATGTCAAGTCGACTTTGAGCCTATTAGAATTGCATTAGAAATAAGTCATTATATCGTTGTTTCTTACAAGCTCTATGAGAATGTTTTGTACTCAAATAGACAGTACTACAATAAAATAAAAAATAAAAAATTGGACAAATCTACACCAGACGTGAATTTTATTCACATGTCAAGTTCAATATATTAAACGCGTCAAAAAGAATAGAGTCAAAAGGAGCATAGTGGCATCTTCCGAAGAGATATTTGGGATTTTATGTCATATATGAAGGAAAAGTACCAAATATTTATTTTTATGCAAAGTAACCTAGTACATAGGTCTTTAGGAATCATTCAAAAGTTGGTGCCTTTAGTACCAAGATTGGAATTCGACAGTGGAGGGATGCCATGTTTAATATCTATGTTGTATTCATGTTATTTTGTCTTTGTCATTTGGTAGCAAAAGCCTTCAATATATCATGGTACGATCTCTTTATAAAAATTTCACGTGTGACCATTAATAGAGATAAATAAAGAAAGTTGGCCGCATTTGAAAGAATGTTTTAGCAGCAATAACCACTCCTTGTTACTAAGACTAAACATATTTAAGAAAGAGAAAGGTGGTCGTCTTAAGAACAAATCTGAATTGTAATAGAATATCATTAAGAAACGAAGACATTTACTTAGGTATTAGAGTGTATCAACTATCCACTCCTTCTATAAAGATGTTGAACAGACTCACGCGTACATTTTTATAAAATCAAGACTTTAACTCTAACTCGACAGTTGACGTTGAAGCTCTAACAATTTTGAACGTCATCAATGGTAGTATTGGATAGAAACATGTTGGAATCCTGTGGTAGGAGTCAAGAATGGGATGGTTTGAATGTGAATTAAGATGAAACCTTTATAGGGTTATACATATCAAGAGCTGTATTGATTCTTAACACACAGTGACCGACAATAAGATATGTATATTAACTTTATCCATGCATATAGTGATATGGTGATGCAGATGTGAACAAGAACATGTGTAGAAAAATCTTGGACTTCAAAAGATAAAAAGAACAAAGAGAGTGGAGTGGGGGAAAGCAAAAAAGTCTTGCCAGGTGGCATGTGTGTTGTGGTTGGTTTGAATTGATTAATAGTTTTTTTAATTAATAGTTTAAAATATGAGTTTAATTGATTCGTCAATATTTATAAATATTTATAAGCTGATTAAACATTGATTTCATCCACAAATTTTATAGGATCCATTACTTACAAACTACAAAAATATTTACCAAACATACTTTAAAGTCGTGTTTGACGGTGCTGAATTTATTTTTTAAGTGTTTATAAGTAATGAGATCCATCGATTGTAGATAATAAGTGATAAGTAAATTATAAGTCCTGTAAAATGTGTAGATAAACCATATATTTGACTAACTAAAATTATAATTTAAACTTGGTCGAACAAACAATAAAATAAATAAAAACTTTGGGATTTATTTAATATGGGGGTGACACTGAGATATTATATTTTCTTTATAAAATAAATTTACGCTTTCTTACAACACCGTTATTATGGTTTAGGCTGATGCTTAAATTTTAGGCTATCAGAATCTTAGATAACTTCTTCTTTGGTAGTAATTATAATTAAATTAAATGGTCTCGCAATTGGTTAGATAGAATTTTATGCTTTCAAGACCCATATTTTTGTAAACACTTCTTCTTTCTTTGTAAAATGGTCTCTTTGTTTTCTAAACAGCTCCACTAATCATTTTCTTAATTGTGTTTAATATAAAGGGTGAGGAGCTCCTTTTATGGTTGCCAATAGAGACCCATATTCACTAAACTTTCGACGTAGGACAAGACTAAAAGGCTAAAAAATCAATAATTCAACAAATCTCCACTTTGGCGAGTTGGTCGATCTCATACAACTTTCTTGATCTCACATATCTTCTAACAAAAGAAGTTAATTATGTAGTACCTTCAAAGTTGCCCACAAGCGCCACCATTTAGAAGCATTTGCACAATGTTGATCAAGTCCAAGCAATATTTGAACTTGATTGTTGTTAACACCTCAGTCATCAATTCATCATATATATATAGGATATTCAGTAGTCCTATCTTTAGAAGCAATATTTTTCCTCCTTCCATAATTTATTGCACAAAGTGATAACAAACGTTGATGTGCTTTGGTCGTGCATGGTAAACTTGGTTGTTTGCCAAATGAATTGCAATTCAACTATCACAACACAAAATGATGTGATCTTATGCAACCCAAGTTTTCCATCAACCTATTGAGCCAAATAGCTTCCTCAACATCCTCTGTAATTGCTACGTACTCTGTCTGCCTCTGAAATAAGGAGCAAGCACCGTACTTGCCTTTGGTGTGTTGGGAATTGAGACCAATTCCTTTATTGCCCACAAGATCCTTGTTCAGAGAAATATAACGAAACAGAAAAATATAAAAAGATAGAGAAAGATTTACGGACTGTCAAAGCTTTCACTATATGAAAAATTATTACAATCATATAGATTTCACCTACCCAAATCCCCAAGTATCTCATGAAAAATAATATCCTAAGCTTTACCACACCCACCAATTTCTACTCTTTGTACAACCCACAAAGACAATAAGAAAAACAACTAGAATGCTAGACTTACAATTTTTCTCTCAGAAAACTCTTGGGTTACCACCACAAAAGAGAATAAACCACGTTAATTTATAGTTAACGAATGACCTAATTTTCTTACAAGTTTAAACTACCAAAGAGTCCAAAATTTGGAAACTTGTTCAATTTCAGTTGACCTGGATGTCTTCTAAGTTTCGACTACCAAAGTGTCCAAGATTAGGAAACTTATAATTTTAGTCGACTTAGATGTCTCCATCTTCTGATTTTGGCAAGTTTTGAGAAAATATCCCAACAGTCTCCACCTTGACGAAAAACGAGTCAAAATTCAATCATCTTTTCTGTAGCACTTCATCTCGATACATAAAAAAAACGGTACACTTTGACAATCCCAATTCTCAAAACAGAGAATTAACATACTCCACCATATAAGTATAATCACTTAGAATTAACGAATTCTAAGAATTTCATCGGCTCATGTCGAATAAATTTGCTGAAATATTATGGTGCAACTCCCTTGCTTGACTTACTTGGAAGTTCATCAGCCATCGACATCAATTCTACCACACACCTTGCATTAATATCAAGCCAATGCCCATGTGCAAATGTGGACCCGCTAGTAGTAACACATCCTCTATCATGGCAACTAGCGCATGCCACGAGGATGTAAATATTTACTCAAGCGACATCATCATCTCCCATAAAGAGAGACATATTGTCCGTATCTGATGTCGAGCAGTTAGCCGAATTTGCTCCACCTTTTAGACAATTTTTTCTCACGTGACCAGGTTTTCTACAATTCCAACAAGATACTTTCCTTTTAGTATCTTTGTCAGAAACAAGAATTGGGTTCCTTTTCAAAGCCTTATGCAGTCCAGATTGAATTCAAACATCATTGACTTGTACTTGCCACAAGGCAAAATTGATTCTTCCATCAAATTTCTCTACGTCATATTTAATAGACATATCTTCTCTTCTCTGTGTGCCAACACTTTGAACGACCTGATTCTCTGATACCACTGTTGGGAATTGAGACCAATTCCTTTATTGCTCACAAGATCCTTGTTCAGAGAAATATAACGAAACAGAAAAATATAAAAAGATAGAGAAAGATTTACGGACTGTCAAAGCTTTCACTATATGAAAAATTGTTACAATCATATAGATTTCACCTACCCAAATCCCCAAGTATCTCAAGAAAAATAATATCCTAAGCTTTACCACACCCACCAATTTCTACTCTTTGTACAACCCACAAAGACAACAAGTAAAACAACTAGGATGCTAGACTTACAATTTTTCTCTCAGAAAACCCTCAGGTCACCACCACAAAAGAGAATAAACCACGTTAATTTATAATTAATGAATGACCTAATTTTTTTACAAGTTTAAACTACCAAAGAGTCTAAAATTTGGAAACTTGTTCAATTTCAGTTGACCTGGATGTCTTCTAAGTTTCAACTACCAAAGTGTCCAAAATTAGGAAACTTGTAATTTTAGTCGACTTAGATGTCTCTCCTTTCAACAATTGATGCATCTTCTGATTTTGGCAAATTTTGAGAAAATATCCCAACATGGTGTGCATGTATATACTTTAAGCTTGCAGTTAGCTAAGGAATCATGAATTAATCAATAGTGAAAAATGTTTTCATTTTCTTAACTTCTATTTTCTTCTATAGAGTGAAAATGTTACAGAATTAATTTTCATTTAACATTGTTCTCATACACAAGTAATTTGAAAACAAATGTGTTTTTCTTCGAATATTTTGATTTTGCAAGAAATGCGAAAGGAAATTATAATATTGTAAAAGCATTGACTTTTATTGTGTAAAAATGTTGCTTTCAAATAATTTCTTTTCTCTCTTCTTTATAATTCTATATAGTGCCTGTTTGAAAGAGATTATAAACCAGTTTATAAATCAATATTAGTTTATTTGAGTTGAAATTGTTGATTTTTCAAACCACTTTAACGTAAAATGACAAAATCGTCATTTTTATTTTGAAATGACATTTTATTGGTTAAAGATAATATGGTCATTTCAAGTTAAAAGTAGGTTGAAAAGTAAATAAAAAAAAAAAAAAAAAAAAAAAAGAGGCTGAAATAAACTAATTTTAGTTTATAAAACGTGTCAAACGGGCACATATACTATACTTTCGTTTTCCTTTTCTGAGGGCTTATGTGCTACTCGAAGTCGGGCACTGCCCGATTTCGGGCAGCAGACAAGTTATGTTCATTTTCTCACTAAAATCCAAACTTCGTTGAAAAGCACATGTTCTTTCGAATTGCTTATTTATTAGGAAGATGTTAAAGTAAAAGACGAGTTAATTAAGCATATATCCAATTCTAAACAAGGTGAAATTAATTTCGTAAAATTGTCACTTTATAAAAGTAAATGCTTTCACAATTTCCTTAAGGAAAGCAGTTTCAAAGCACCACTATATATCAAATGGACATGCTTTTTGTCAACTTCAGAATACGTTTTTTAGAAAAACAAATTTATTGTGATTCTCTTTTTTATGCTTTCAGATTGAAAGTTAAGAAAATAAACACTAATATGTGTGTCGGAGTGTGATAGGCCCCTTTTTACGTACAAGGTTATATCACTACAAGAAATTTCACTTTTAACAATGAAATTTTTTGTCGTACAAAGTCATATTTAGGTTGTTTCGTTGAAAAATGGTTGTCGAGAGATTTTACAAAACTAAAATTTTCGTTGTTAAAAGTGAAAGTTCTTGTAGTATATGGACTCGTAGGTATCATTTTGTAGAACCAAGACTTGATTCTAACTCGACAGCATAAAATCCTAACAATTATCACTGGGTGTCGTCAAAGCTAGTATAGGATAAAACCGAGCTTGTGAATCCCTAATTCTTTAGGTGGGTACGTAGGATCAATGCGTATGGAGAATGGTACAGTTTGAATGTGACTAAAAGGTAAATATATTAGGAATTGTATTGATTCTCCACTACATAGTGGCCCAAAATAGTGAAACTTTTAAAGATATTTGTATAAGTTTTAGGAATACATAGAGTGATATGGTGATGTAGATTTGAACAAGAACATGTGTGGAAAATTCTGTGTGTTCAAAGGAGAAAAAGAATAGGGAGAATTGTTAAGTTGTGTAATCTAATTTGTTGTGCTATGTAGAACTGACGAACTTCACAGTAAGGTCGCCATGGAGGTTGGAAGGAGGGCTCGAAAGGCCCACGTTATTTTTATTTTCTTAAATATGGGTGTTTTCGAGATTTTTGCTTAGAATAAAGAGCTTTCATTAGATAGTTATATATAGGATTGATTTCTTGTAGACAAAAATTATCATTCATTATAGTGAAAATACTGCAGCGACTGAAGACATGATATAATCTCACATTGAGACAAACATGTATAAATTCTTGTGTTCTTTATTTTTTACCTTTTATTTATTATTCTAATCCTAACATGATGGTTGGGTGTGGGTCATACTACTAATCAAAAGAAAGTAAAATGATAATTTAATCAGTCGGAAAAATTGAGAACTTAGAAAAATACAAAAATTATATTTATTGTAATATTACTGTACTCCATATCATCATGTTCCGGATGTAATAACTAGTAGCGCATAGTAGCCATATCGATAGTCACTTAGAGTGCTTTAATACCCCTCCATCACCAAGTAATTTTAACTAAGGAATTATGAATTAATCATTAAGGAAGACAATGTATTCATTTTATGGACTTCTATTTATTTCGAAATCTCAAGTATAAAGAAGAAAATCACAATAAATTGTTTTTCTATGAAAATGTTTATAACTAGATAAATGCATAATAAAAAAAGTCGTATGGTCTAACAATAAATGAAAGCATTGTTCCTTAGTCTTTTATTTATTTTCGAACTTATTTTTGTTTCAATTTAAGCACTCACATTTTATAACAAAAACGATGATGTCATTTATAAAGTACGTTAATACATTGATTTTGTCATCTAAATTAGCAAAAAGATTATTCTTTTGAAAGACCAATACATTGACAAAGCATGACTTTTATTTTTATTTTTAGAAGAATCAACATTTTTGCAATTTGTACAACAAGACTAATGCATTAATATTAAAGCTACATAATCATTTATATCGTATAAGGTAGAATTTTTGTTTTTTGAAATATGAAGCGTCTAAATTAAAATAAAAATATAAGTTCAATGACTAATATATGATAGAATTTGGTAGGTAAAGACCTCCGCTACTACATATAAGAAAGGGATCGCTTGTCGAAGGACATAATAATTAATAATTCTTTAACTCAAGGTAGGATGTTCTAATAATATGTTAGAAAATATAAATAATTATTGAGGCTAAATTAATGAATTTGTATAGTTTTTCTGTGTAAAGATTATAAAGAGTAAGAACTGGTAAGGGAGAGTACTAGGCACTAATTACACTACAAAATTATTAACAAAATTAATCTTGAATATAAAATATGAAAGAGAATATTATGAAATAATTTCCATAATATCTAAGTGGATTGCAATTAATTATTGAAGAAATTATGCCGAGATGTAACTTTTAGAGAGACAAAGTGTGTCGATCACTTTTTCGTTTTTCAAATAATGTATAACATTTCAAGTTTTTTGTCAAATTCTTCTAAAGATCATATGCTCTTTTCTTTTTAAATGTGTTACCAAATTCTCTCGCTTGCTTTCGTACGAATTTAGAACCATCTAGACAAAATTGAAAACGGTTACTAGTTCATTTAAATGCTCTACTTTTCATCGCTAATTTAGATATAAATTCTATGAAAATAGAGTCATCGGAGGATGTATTTCAAAGACCAGAAATGTGGATCCAATACTTCAATAACCTGAAAAGAGAGGACGGGGAACTCTTCGCCGTTGGTCCTCTGGTGTGAGAATTAGTTGTTCTTCTAGACAGAGAAATAACGTAAATGTATAAGCTGATAAAAAAGAAAAAGAATTCCTTAACCTTAATGCATTGGGATCAACACCCTTATATAGAAGGTAATGTAGTAGACGTGGCGCCATGACTTTGGGACACATGTTGCACTTTCGTCCATTGGATCTAAGATTAGACCTCATTAGTACAATGGTGCCCCGATCTTGTGAATGTGTCCAAGTTTCGAACTTTGGATCTAGGGGTGGCGTGCATCGATATAATGTCTTTAAAGACCTTTGACAAAAAGCTACAGAGAATACTAAGATTACCTCCAAGTATGAGTAGACGTACGGCCTTTCGTAACCAGGTGGCATGCTACCTGGGACTGGGGTTGTGGCCAGGTAGCTACCCAACCTCGAGGCCATTGGAGGTCGGGTACAGTACCCGGGCTTTGGGACTACATCTACCCGGCCCCCCTTTTTGTTACCGGGGTAGTATGCTACCCGGGCCGGAGAATTGTGCAATTGTAGCGGCGGTTCGGGTATCACTTGACCGCTGGCAGTGTTGGTAGACATTTAACCGGGGTGAATTTTGTAATGTTTCCTTTGAGAAGTATCAACAATTATTTTGCACTTCTCAATTGCCATATTAAAAAAAAAAAAAAAATTTGACCGAAGACAAATTTCATTTTGACAAAAAAAGTATACTAGTCCAGGAAAAATTCCCTTAATTATATGGCATGCCGGACTACTGTTTCATTACGAGATCCTTTATTATTAGTTTTCATCTTTTAATTCAGTCATTTTTCTATCACATACAAATATTAATTAACTATTCTAATTCTATTGATTCAAAATTAGATTTTCTAATTTACTATTCATATTTAGTAACACTTTTTCTGTAACCATTTTGATTTTGTAATTAGTTAGGAATTTTTAAGAGACTTTTAGTTGGCGATCTTTAATAAAAGTACTTTTAATGTAGGCCTTTGTTTTTCACCTATTCACAATTTTACAATTTATAAAGGAAATAGAAGTAATTGGAATATGATGTTTCTTTTCATATTGTTTATTGTTATTAATGTACATTGAAATAAAAATAGTTATTTGAAATATTTCTAGAGAAATAATTAATACTTGTAGTTCGAATACCATGAATTGCCCGTCGTAAATTACTCTATCTTAAGCACTAAGATTGTGGAAGACAAATGTGACCTTGGCCTAGGTCAATAGCCACTGCCAAAAGGGGGCTTTTGGTCGACCTCAACCACCAATGCTTAAAAAAAACTCTCAGTTGAGGACGACTATGAGTGCGCACCGTCCAAAAGGTGCTTCTAGTCAACCTCAACTACCATTGCCTAAAAGGGACTTTTGCACAACCTCGACTCCTAGCACCCAAAAAGTGCCCCTAGGCCGACCTTGTTCGAAGTCGATTGCCTAAAAAGATCCATGCTCAATCGCATCATTCACCTACATTTTATACCGGCTATGATGTTAGTGGACACCCAGTTCTTATATTCTCTCTACATTCTTTGAAATAAATAGTGACGTCCGTCCTTCTGCACCTAACGATCTTCGTGCCACGTCACAATGGCAAGGGTCTATCTATAGGTAATAAGAGTAATTCCTAATGCATTCTTTACATATTTTCTAGCATTTACATTTTACACATTTTTTTTTTCTCGTTAGAGTGGCAACGCTGAAGATTGCCCAAAGGTGTAGCACCGTTGCTAGTGGAGGGAAATCGGACTAACATCAATAATCATAGTTAATTTGTTCCCATGCAGCAAAAACATAATTAGAATTAAATTGAATCTACATTTCTATATAAACCATTTATAATATAATATTTCCAAAATTGTCATTTTAATATAAATAAATAAAAAGAGGTAGAAATGAATAAGGAGCTACTAAAAAATTAGAGCTTAAATGATGATCAAATACATGAATGTGAAAGCAAGAAATCATCCAACAAATAGAAGAGCACAAAGGAAGGTGCAAAACGAGAACCATGTTTTCAAAGAAATGACTCTTTGAATTTTATCTAAACTGCGAGAAGGCCTAAAGTTGAATGCCATCTTTAGAACATATTCAATGCAATCGTGGATTGCACTAAAAAATGTGCTACATTACCTTAAATTACTTACGTGACAAAGAAAAAAGTGAAAAATGTGTAGCACATCGTCTACATTTGAACGGTGTGCTAGACATCCTCTATTTATTTAATGTCTATTAAAATATGTTTTAAGCATATTTTATTTTAATTTTTTTTTTTAATTTATCTCCATCGAAATGTGTATTAATGATTCTTTAATTAATTTTTTAATTTATCTATCAATATTTCTTGTACATGTAAACTACAATTTTTCTAATTCACATATTTATTAGAGATGTTATTCTCTCTATTTCTATTTTATTTATCACATATACAATAATCTACATTGTTGTATAGGAGATCTTATAAACCAATTGCATTTGGAGAATTTTTGTTATCAATTATTAATTTATAGAAATGATATTGTAAGTAATAAATGGATAACGACCTCTATTGCCATGTCAGCAAAACACATCACAGAGACAAAATCTAGGTGTCTCCACAAAATTGGCCCTTCAATGTGTGGTCCACCGACAACCTAGGATTGACTCCAATCTACGGACATCCATCAAAGCTATATAACAAACATTAGTTTCTCTGTAAAGAAAACCAAATTTAACGTCCACCACCCCCATGCTCTTCATTTCTCTTTCTTCCCCTCTACCCCATTCTTGAAGCAGTGAGTCTTTCTCTCTCTAGTTTTATTTCTTTCTTTCCTCTCTCTCTCTCTGGAGTTTTCTTTGCGCATTCAACGCTTAGAAAACAAAGTGTTGAGAGAATTAATGCTGTCATCTGTTGTTTCTTAGCTTTTTAGGGAAGCAGCAGCTCTTTAAGGTTTATAAAAGAAATATAAGACGAAGAACAATGTTGCAGAACTTGGTTCATCCACAAGAACAGCTCCCCGTTGTAATTTCTCTCCATTTTCTGCATTTATTTATATTGCTCTTTCTTTGATATATATATATATATATATATATATATATATATATATATATATGATATATGTTTTAATTAATATATTCATATTTAATTTTTATATGATATATGTTTTTCCCAGAAACCCTATGTTCTAAATGGTATTTTTCAATCTTGTGCAGCAAGAATTTTCAAGCCCATTTTATGAATTTCTAAATTTGCAAGATTCTACAATATTTCCAACTCATATTTTGTTTATTGAAAATTATGAATTAATAAATGCATTAATGCCAATTAAACTATAATTAATTCTCACTTAGAACATATTTTTCTACCAATAGTGCTTTAGAAGTTCCCATTGTTTGTCCAAAACTGGTTTTTTAAGTTCAAATACTATGAATTTCCATTTATGTTTAATATGCCTTTCATATTGGAACCTCATTACTTGGTGGATGTCACGTGGAGCACAAATGCACTTACCTTTTTTGTGTTTTACAAGATATCTATGACCAACAAGATCCTTTTCATGAAAATTATGTTGTTTTGATCAAATTTAGGTACAAAGTTTTCAGTGCATGGAAAGCAAAATCATCTAGGTAGATATTATGTTTGCGTTTTCTCGTATAGGTATACACATTCTCAAAGAAAATATTCGATTCACGTATGTGTGTGTATATAGGAGGTCATGCTCACTTTTTGCCTAGTGATATTTTTTATAGTCATCAAAATTTAATTTTTTTTTATTTCTTTTTTCATTTCTTTTGCAGGAAGAAATTTCGAGCCCACTTGGTGCTCACATTTTGGAATTTTGCGAGTCTGAATTATTTCCAGAAACTCTGCAAAATTCTGAAGTTGCTTCAAGCTCAAATTGCTGCTATGAAGAGCATTCTTCATATCCTGCACATCTTTCCATTACTACAGATATGAGTAATTTCACAAATAACATAGACCTTACTCTACAGCATGACATGAAGCCGGTGGTAGCAGCCCCCTCCACCACCAGCCCCTCCGAGCCCACCGTCACCTCCACCATCACCCCCACCACTAATAAAAACAACAGCAACTTTTCCATAATATTCGACTCTGCTGAAGATATCGAAAACGACATTTCTGCATCAATAGATTTCACTCCTTCTCCAACTTTTTCAGTCCCTCAATACTTCAACAACAACAATAATCAAGAACAATTCGACTTTTCGTCACTGAATAACCAGATTTCAGTTGGAGATGTTGTGGATGGATCACTGTCTCACTACCCTCATGAGCCACCGCCGCCTGTGCCTCTCCTGGGGCCACCACTGCCACTAGCTTACGACGACGAATGCTTGTCTTCTATGCCTTCTTACATGCGGTTGAGGTCTTCTTCGCCTTCTTGCACAATTATGGATCCCATGATCGGACAGTACCTTCCTGCAGGCAACATGAATCCACCATTTTCTGCTGAAAATTCTGGAATTCTTACTGGGGGTGGTTTGCTTATGGGCACTGAACTTCCATCTCAAGAACTGGATTTCCAGGGTGACAATGGTGGACTTTTCCTCCCTGACACCATATCTAGGCTCTTTAACTGTTCTAGTGACCTTCAGGTACTACATAACTATGCTCAATACTCGATAAGACTAGACAGTACCAACAGTTAATATTTTAAGATTCTTGTTTCGTTTTGAAAATTAAGGCACTTAGTAACGAAAGCCAGCATATGTCCCATGGAGGTCCAAATTCTACTCCTTTGGCATCAGAGATTTCGAGCTTGGAAGATTCTACTTTCAAGGTGGGCAAACTCTCTGTTGAAGAAAGGAAAAAGAAAATCCATAGGTACATGAAGAAAAGAAATGAAAGAAATTTCAGTAAGAAAATCAAGGTCTCTCTCTCTCTCTACTTTAATCATGTAATTGCATTTATATGTTTATGTCAGTTTTTAACATCCATATGATGTATGTATCTTGTATGTATAGTGCATACCATATTTCTATTTTTAGCACCTAGTATATGTGTACTGTGTGACAAATGCCATAAAGCTATTCACTCGGCTAGTTTAAGGTTTTACTTGTTTCTATCTCAAATGAATAGCCAACCGGATTAGTAGGAAGCCATTTTTTCTTTCTTTTTTTTTTTTTTTCAAATTTGTGTTTCTAAATCCACAACCTTCCAAGGGACTGAGACCACAAGAATCTATATGTACAACGAAATTCCAACTCAACACGACATGAATAAGGAAAAGATTCATATGAGAAGTAGGGTTTATTTTCTTGTCTAGTCTTATTTAATGTAGCATATGAAACATGGTTGTTTATCGTGTTTTCCAATCCCATCTAGCATAATCACATATCAAACGTGCTCCTAATGAGTTTATTTCATTCTTCACTGGTTCAATCACTTTATTTCCATCAATTTTGCTAGGAAAATATGCATACAAATATAGTTTATACGAATTGACAAATGTATTTGCAGTATGCATGTCGCAAAACACTTGCAGACAGCAGGCCTCGTGTTAGAGGAAGGTTTGCAAAGAATGATGAACTTGGAGAGGCTGCAAGAACTGCTGGTAGCAACCATGAAGAAGACACAGATGAAGATGTAAGTCTGTTTGCAAATCAGATCCCTCATCATCAAGGCAAGGTACAATTGAAACATAAACTTTTCATTTCTTTCCACTCCCGCATCCCGCCTCCCGTCCCCTACACCAACAGCATATAAAAGTTGTATATTTTACCTCGAGTGTCATATAAATAATAATAAATCTTAATACCTCGCAACGAGAATGAATATATTTTAAGCCCTTAAAAAGTTAAATAAAAGTTTTTTTTTTGCATGTAGGTGGTGGTGAAAGAAGAGGATATGGTGGATTCTTCAGACATATTTGCACACATAAGTGGTGTAAATTCCTTCAAATGCAACTATCCCATTCAATCTTGGATTTGATTAGAAATTCTCAGTAGTGAAGACTTTTCAGCAATTTTGCAGGACCCACATCCACCCAGCTGCCTCACTCTGCAGGATTATTTCAAAATCTTAAAATAGTAGAGAAATGAATAATGGGGTCATTATTATACTTAATTAATAATGGTTTATTTTATAGTTATAGTTATTATACAAAAAGTTGAATAATAGTGTAATTTTTGTATATACTAATGTAAGTCTTACATTATACACAATCTCCAAAGTTGGAATCTGCTTAGGCCATCTCTAATCTATATTTTTAAATTGGTGCAATTTTTGTACTAAAATTGTGCAACTTTCACACCATATCCACATGTCATCTCCAATCCATTACTTCAAATGTTGCACTAAATAAATAGTGTTTATTATCATATATTTATATTTGTAATTTTGAACAATAATTTAGTTCAAAAATTAGTTAATTATATAGTGTATTTATAATTTTATATTAAATATATAAATTTTAAATTACATTTAATTTCCGTAATTATTGTATTCATTAAAAAAATTAAGAAAATGCACAATACTAAATATCACAATTTCAAAAACATTTAACATAATCAAATTTATTACTTATTATTCAATTGTTATTTATTATTCAATTTATTACTCCTCATACAATTTATTGTGTCAATAAAAATAATAATCAAGTTAAAATAATAACAAATCACTTTATATCACAACAAAATTAAAATCCAAAGAAAAAAAGACACAGAAGAAAAAAGAAATGTTTGCTTCAGCCAAGAAGGGTAAATGTGGAATACTTTTTCATGCCAAATTCATCTCCATTGTTATAGTGCTATGTCATATATGACGCATCACTATTCATCTTCTCAAAATGGCGCAACTATTTGGTGTCCGGTTGGAGAAACATCTTGCTCCATCTTGGTGTTTTCACTTCAATTTGGCGTTAGGTTGGAGATGGCCTTATGCACAAATGGAACAGAGTACTTGTTGTTATTGTCTTAACTTATAAGTTGTATTTGGTAGTTATTTCTTATTTATTTTTAATAGATGAAATTAATTTGAGGATGTTAGATCTTATATAACCTTAACCAGCACCAGACCATAACAAAGAACACAAGAAATTATTTCGTCACAAAAGTCCGGATGTTCAGTCAAAAGACCCACGTCACTCGTTGAGCATCCCAAATAGGATAACGCTCCAATCACTAGGCAAAAGCGTCAAAAACAACAGCAAAGTACATATTACAAGCCATCATTTTCTCTCACTCAAGAAACCCTAACAATATACAAGAATACTCTCAGATGCAACCACCATACTGTTCATCACACTAAACCCAAAAAAATCTTTCTTACACTAATCTATACACTCAGTATGTATGAAAACCAAAGGTTTTCATCAAAGATCAAAAGAAAAAAGAAAAGAGATGAAGCTTTTCAGAGAAGAGAGTTTTTCATCAGAGAAAAAGAATAAACATATATGATACACTAAACCAAACAATGCCCTGCACTTCAGTCTTCAGCAAATTCGAATTCGAAGGGCCTGGAAGAATGAAGATCAACCATCCATTTAACCATGTGTCATCATCTGAGAGAAGTCTGAAGTTGAATTAGCATTCCACTCACATGTGAAACAACTTTTGGGCTTTGGATTCTATCTTCCAAATTTGGGCTTTGTTTGAACGAGTGGACTTTAAGTGATTTGGGCTAAATGAGCAGCATTACCCAACATACTCTACCTTGCTGTCCTATTTTCCATACCAGTAGTGATTGAAAGCTACCAAACCATTTGATCATTTGCTCGTTACCTGCATATTAGAGAAAGAAATTAGCCACAATCAATATTTAAGAAAGATAGACAGTTCTTAAATTTGTTTAAAGGAAGAATTTTAGTTCCCATATCAGATGGATTAATCAAAGTTGAAATTTTTTTCAACTTTATAATTCCTTTTTCTATTACATCTCTGATGAAATGAAATTTTACTTCTATGTGCTTAGTTCTCTTCTTCAGTAGAGGACAAAGCAACCAACTTTTGAAGTTGGGATTTCCAGCTTATACAGCAACCATTTATGGTATAAACATAAGAGGAAATAGATTTTCTGTTGTCCTTATTTCCAGTAAAATCTGAATCAACAAAACCATTAAGGAATATCCCATATTTTTCCTTTTTAAATTCTAAACCCAAACAAGCAGATCCTTTTAAGTATCTAAAAAGCCATTTCATTGCTTTCCAATGATACTCTCCAAGATTTCCCATATACCTACTTAACACACTTATAGCATGGGCAAGATCAGGTCTTGTACAGACCATTAACTACATTATGGATCCTACAGCATTAGCATAAGCAACCTTAGCCATTCTACTAAATTCTTCTTCAGTACTAGAGGACTGATTTGATGATAGTTTAAAAAGATTGGCTAAAGGCAAAGATATAGATTTAGACTCAATCATGTTAAACTTTTCTAGAATTTTAGTGATATAAGAGTGTTGGTTTAATAATAATAAATCATAAGCCATATCCTTTTTTATTTCCATGCCAAGAATTTCTCTAGTAGCACATAAATTTTTCATTTCAAACTTACTGTTTAGTTTGTCTTTAACATATTGAGTTTCTTTCAAATCAGAGGAAGCAAGTAACATATCATTCATATAAAGCAACAAATAAATTGAAATTGGACCACCATTACTTTTAAAATAAAAACAAGGATCAAAACTATATTTATTAAAACCAATACTTTGTACATAAGAATCAAATTTCTTATACCATTGCCTAAGTGCTTGTTTTAAGCTATAAAGAGACTTATTAAGCAGACAAACTAAGTTTTTATTTTCAGATTTCTCAAACCCTTCAGGTTAAGACATGTATATAGTTTCATCCAAATCACTGATAAGTGCGTTTTATGCACTTATTTTGGCCTTTGAATTAATCATTTATGCCGTCATATAGTTTCTTTTCTACCTAATCTAGTTTATTATCGTTCTATTTCAGTTTTGGACGCGTTTGTGAACAATTGGAGAAGATTGGACGAAAAGAGCAATAATTTAGAGAACATCTCATAAGTTCGAGGACTCAATTGCACTCAACCTAAAGTTGAGGGACCAAACTGGAGATTATGTAAAGTTGAAGGACCAAATGAGATGTTATGAAAAGATGGGGGACTGAAATGACCAAGACCTAAAGTTGAAAGACTGAATAGAAGGATGTTGAAACAAAGAGGACCAAACTGCAAAACTCTATAAACTACAAGCTGGGCGATTGCCCAACTTATAGTTGGGCGAGCGCCCAGCAGATGGGAACAGAAGCATAGACTAAACAGGTCTCCTGGGCGATCGCCCAGGGTAATTTTTTGCTGCGATTTTTTTTTTTCTTTTTTAGGTCTAATTTCTTTAGGTAACTTTTGGCCCACGAGTTTTGTAATCTTTTAGGATGTTTTGGGGTACAACTAGGGTAGTATAAATATGAGTTATATTCTCATATCAAATGGTTGGATTTTTGGGAGCCGAATTAAGAGAAGACGGAAGAAAACGAGAGAAGACAATTCCTTGACGATCAAGAACTCTTCGAAGATTTCTTCTCCTAAGATCCATGCCAGATTTTATGAATTCTTTTCTTTATAGTTTAATTATGTTCTTCTAAGTTTCTCTAACCAAGGTAAACGATGAAACCTTGTTTAATTAAGTGATTATGTCGTTATTCGTTTAATTCCTTTTTAGAGCTTTAACGTTCATGGCTTGTTCTTGATTAGATTAATTAAAGATAATTTCTTTTATCTTAAATATCATGTATTTTTGATAGTTAAATATTGATTTAATTAATCCATGCTTGGTGATTAAATATATTCTATTAATTTCTTTTGATTCTTCATCATCTTTTATTCGTATTGGGATACATAGAATGCTTAAATAATCTTTGATTCTTTGTTTTCTTTCAATAGAATTTGATATGAAAAATGCTTAAGTAATTTATGTTTGAAGCATAAGGGGAGCCTAAATTAGATCTTCTTCTTCTGGACTTAATTGATAAATTTTTAGGGACGACAATAAATTGATTTCGTGTTGTCGTATGTTTTTGGGAATTAATTAATAATTGGATAATTACTAAGTTAAACAATGGTGGATTCCGAAACCTTGGTATTTTACACAACTTGAATTTTCAATTCATCTTTTTAGCATATTTCATTAGTCTTTCAGTTAACTATTCCAACAACAATCTTTTCGACTCAACTAGTATAGAACAATAATTAATTCATATTAAATTATACCTTCCTCATAGCAGTCTCTGAGGGATCGACCTCGTTATTACTTTTCTATATTCCAATAAATTCGTACACTTGCGAGTTAATTAAAATTTGACATCAATCACCATATAAAAAGGTAGTTTTTACATCTAACTAGTCCAATTCCCAATTAAATTGAACCACTAAGGCAAGTAAAATCCTAACGGAAGTGTACTTGACAACAAGAGAAAAGATTTCATTGTAGTCAATACATTCCTTTTGTGTAAAACACTTTGCTACCAATTTGGCTTTATATCTTGGAACTCTATCTTCAGTTCCCCTTCCTTAATTTTGTAAATCCATTTACAATTGACAATCTTTTGTGATTTAGGTTTACTAACTAAGGACCAAGTAGAATTTTTTTATTAAGGAGTTCATTTCTTATTGCATTGCAACAAGCCAAAGCTTATAATCTTTAGACTTCATAGCCTCCTCATAAGATACAGATTCAATTCTAATTGAAGGTTGAGCATTAAGAACAAGAGCAAGATCAGCTTGCAGGAGGTCTTATATTTGTTCTTCTCTCTCTATCCCTAGCAAGCTGGTAGTTGTCTATGTTAGAGGGAGCTAAAACTTCATCTTCCAAAGGTTGAATTTCAAAATTAGTTTCTATGTCAGAATAATTTGTTCTTTTATCCTCATCAGGAAACTCCACCTCAAGTTGAGTGGGGTTTAAAAGATTTGAAGTATTTAATTTTCAGCATTCTTTTCCACAAATTTTTTATTTTCAGAAATAGAAAAATTTAAACAAGGCATGTCTTCTTCATTAAAAACAACATTTATGCTAATTATAACCTTAAAACCTTTTGTTCTTTAACCCATAACCTATAACCCTTTACACATTCCCCATAATCAAGAAAAACACATTTCAGAGCTTTAAGCTCAAATTTACCATTATTTTGATGGGCATAGGTAGCACAACCAAAAAATTTTAGGTTAGAATAACCAGGGTTAGAGCCATTCCACACAAAGTCAGGAGTTTTAAGATTTATAGCACTAGAGGGGAACTTGTTTATTAGGTAAGTTGTTGTTTTTATAGCTTCTCCCCAAAACAACTTTGGAAGACCAGAATTATGAAGCATGCATCTAACCTTTTCTAAGATTGTTCTATTCATCCTCTCAGCAACTACATTTTGCTGAGGGGTATAGGTGGTAGTCATATGCCTTAGAATACCAGAATTCTTACAGAAGTTATCAAATTCTAAATTGCAGAATTCTAGGTCATTGTCAGTCCTTAAGATTTTTATTTTCTTATTTGTTTAGTTTTCAATCTGAATTTTCCAATCTTTAAAGACTTGAAAGGTTTCAGATTTAAATTTCAGAAGGAAGGTCCATATTTTTCTTGAGAAATCATCAACCATTAACAAATAGAACCTAAAACCAGTAAAAGTATTTACAGGGGCAGGCTGCATGTAAATATTCTAGGACAGACTTGGATTTGTGAGTTCCAGTTTTAAAAGGTAGCTTATTTTGCTTTCCATTAACAC
This sequence comes from Forsythia viridissima, assembly GCA_030279155.1. NCBI lineage: Eukaryota > Viridiplantae > Streptophyta > Magnoliopsida > Lamiales > Oleaceae > Forsythia > Forsythia viridissima. The sequence continues at coordinate 50,810,721 of CM059037.1, read as the reverse complement.
ATTATTCACATAAAGTTAATTTCTCAAATTTATCTTTGTCAAACACCCCTTCAGATTTTAAAATTTGAAGGCCTTTATCACTTATATTACCAAGTCTTTTGTGCCAAACAATAGACTTGTCATTTTGAGTGATAGAGGCTGCAAGGTCAGTGCCTTTTAAAGGGAGTGCTTGCAAAGTATAAAGGTCATTTTCTTTTAAGAAACTGAGGATTTCAAAATCACCTTTACTGATTATCATCTTACCATTAGAAATAGTAACATTGAAATTTTGATAATCCAAAATGCATAGAGAAATTAAGTTTCTTTGAAGGTCAGGAACATATCTTATTTTTTCTAAAATAAGGACATTGTTGTTATTCAGTTTTAACATGGTTTTTTCAATCCCTGTTATACTACAACATTTATCATTTCCTATTGTTACATGCCCCCCTTTTATTTCACAGAATTCACAAAACCAATTTTACAAAACCAATTTTTATTAAGACTCATATGAAAAGAACATCCAGAATCAAGAACTCAATCTTGATTAATTGAATTAGAAACCACAAAGACTTGACCATTGACAGTGGGAGCTTCATTGTAAGCAATGGCAACTGCTCCTTCAATGGGACTCTTTTCTTTTAACTCAGCTATACTTTTGAAGCAATCTTTTATAAAATGATCAATTTTTCTACAAAAATAGCATTTCTCTCCTTTACTTGTCTTATTTTTAGATTTAAACTTCTCATTTTCATCAAAACCTTCTTCTTAGCATTATTAAAAGACTTGTTGCTTAGAGTAACATTTTCTTTTAACATTTAGACTTTTCCCAACTACTTGATTCTTTTGATCAATCTTAAATTCTAATTCCTTATTTTTAAGACAGCTGGAGATTATTTCAGTGGTAAGGTTTTCTCTACCATATTCAAGGGCATTTTTAACATCTCTGTACTTTCACCTAGAGAGTTTAAGAGAGCAACTACTATTTGACCCTGAGACAACTGTTCATCACAATCAAACAAGTATTTTATTAACTTGTTGAATCTATCTAAATTTCCATTTAAGCTAACATTAAGATCAAACTTGAAGTCATAATACTGTTTTAAAAGATAGCATTTATTTGGAAGAGTTTTAGACACAAAAAGAGACTCTAACTTATCCTAGAGTTGAACAATAGTTTTAGTATCCCCAACTTGCCTAAGGACACTATTAGAAAGATGGAAAAAGATAGAATTCCATGCTATCTCATCCATATCATTTTTCTTAACTTCATCAAGATCTTCAGGCTAAGAGATCAAAGGTCTTAGCACATCTTTGTTGAAGTAAGACTACTTTCATCTTCTGGTGCCAGAGAACAAAGTCTACAGTGCCAGACCAGACCTCTAACTGAAACTTATTTTAAGAAATTCTTATCTCTTTTTATTAATCAAGAACACTAACCTCCCAAAAAGATAACAAATGAAATAAAAAAAAACAGACAAGTTTGATACAGTTTATAGAGAATATCAACAGTTTAGAAATTATTCAGAAAACAATTACTAGATCAGATAAAAGAATTTAGAAAACACTAAGATTACCTTTCTTTAAGGCAGAGAAATACTAAACCAAGAAAAAATCCATCAGATTCTAAGATCCTCTCAGGAAACCTTAGACAAAGGAAATTTTTGTTGTTAAGGTGTTTTGCCCTTCACACAGATATTTGATCTAGCAAGAAGGATATAAGATAGAAGAGGATATTACCATATTTTCTCAAAATAAATAAGACGAGTGCAAAGGTACTCAAAGAAAAAACCGAGTTGTTGAAGAAAATCGTGTTCTGACATATTTTCACCAAGAAGACTTTTGATCTAGGTAGATCCATCCTAGTTCTCAACCAGATCTACGAACTTTCGCTAAGAAAAAACAGATCCAAGTTTGATTTGAAGGCTTTCTTTTCAAATGAGGGTTTCCGGCTCTGATACCACTGTTGGAACTTATATTACCCTAACCAGCACCAGACCAAACTTAATAGAAAGCAGTAACAAAGAACACAATAAATTGTTTCGCCATAAAAGCCTGGATGTTCAGTCAAAAGACCTACGTCACCCGTTAAGCATCCCAAATGGGATAACGCTCCAATCACTATGCAAAAGCGTCAAGAACAGCAACAAAGTACATATTACAAGCCAACATTTTCTCTCACTCAAAAAACCCTAACAATATACAAGAATACTCTCAGATGCAACCATCATGCTGTTCATCACACTAAACCCACAAAAATCTTCATTATACTAATCTATACACTCAGTATGTATGAAAACCAAAGGTTTTTATCAAAGATCAAAAGAAAAAAGAAAAGAGATGAAGCTTTTCAGATAAGAGAGTTTTTCATCAGAGATAGAGTAAGCGTATATGATATACTGAACAAAACAATGCCCTGCATTTCAGTCTTCAGCAAATTCGGATTCGAAGGGCTTGGAAGAATGAAGATCAGCCATTCATTTAACCACGTGTCATTATTTGAGAGAAGTTTGAAGTTGAATAAGCATTTCACTCACATGTGAAACAACTTTTGGGCTTCGGATTCTATCTTCCAAATTTGGACTTTGTCTGAACGAGTGGACTTCAAGTGTTTTGGGCTAAATGGGCAGCATTACCCAACAGAGGATATGATTATAATTAAAGAATGTACAGAAAATATGTAGTTCTTTTCCTTGGCAGGACATATATGATATTTGTGTGATATATATACTTAGGGGAATGGGAGTTTGTCTTTTTATTTTTGAAAAGTGTGTTTACTCTCTTTTTCTAGCGATTTATATAATCAATTGCTTTAGTTCTTCTTTGTTTGCTCCATCGGGAATTCACCATTAAAGATATAGATCATTTCTAAATATGATGTAGTGATTGTTGAAATTCAAAAATGAGTAATGCACATGGTCTAAACTTGGCTCTGACTTAGAATTGACGAAAATTGTACCAACACTTTAATCTATACTACATCTAAAAGTCTAGAAAATAGAGAAACATTTTTTGAAAAATACGTCCTCATTAATATTTTATATTTCCTAAATTGTCCTTCAGTTAATATTATAATTATATTCTCAAATTAATATTTGTAACCACATTTAGTCATTGGAAGTTGAAAATGCTAAATCTCTATTTATTACATTTAATTACTGAATTTTGAAATATTTCTATCGAATTATGACAATAGATTTGGTCAGTTACAAGATGAATAGTTATTTACCTTCTATCAACAATGTATTCAACTTATTTTAAGCTTAATTTAAAGTTTAATGTTGATCCATTTGAAGATAATTATGTAGTTTGTGAAGTCTATAAATATTTCATTTGAAGATTTGTGTGTTGTAATTATGGTTTTTATTACTTCACGTGAATAATCATTTCTCAGTGCTCTATTTTTTATTTTCTTTTTCTTTTTAACTTCAATAATTGATATAGATGTTATGAAACTAGAAAAATACAGAGAAAAAATAAGATGAATAGAGAGAGTCAAAACTCAAGTCTATTAATTTATTATAATAATGACCCTTATTTATAGGGTTCCAAATGGAGTTACAACTTGATTAGAATACACTCTTCTGGAGTAAGTAGATAACTACATAGACATCTAGATACAACTAAATAGTCATTCATCATTATCTATAATTTTGCAACAATAGATATCATTTTTATTATTCTTTTTTTTATGTTTTTGAATTGAATTGTTATCTATTGCTTAAACTAATTTTTCTTCACTATTTATGCTCCTGCATAAGTCACTTAAATCGTTAGAATATTTAGTTTTAGTAATATTACTTTACTTCTCCATTACCATTTGGATAAGTTCACGCGAAAACATGTGGGCATAGGATTGTGCAAATGAGAATGTTTAATTTTGTCATTTTTTTGATGTAAATGTTATTTTGTTTTATTTTATATACTGATTGATAAATCTACCTATAATTGTTAACTTGAGATGCTACGAGCCCAAATTACATGTGATATTTTGGGTTAAAGTTTCTTCATAGTTGAAGAATTGTATTAAATTACAAAGATTTGTTATAAGTCATTTGCTATTTTATAAAGCAAGAAGATTCAATAGGTTTGAGTGCTCGATACATTTAAAAACTTACGTACAATATCTTTGATTCTTTTTGTTTGCATTTTTTAATTGACATTATTTGACTATATTACAAATCTTAAATAATAGAGTTTCATGCTTTCACTGGTTACATAATTGTAAAAGGTACTTTGTTTGTTTTGTTATTCATCTAAATTGAAATGAATGTATTGATTAGTAGTTAAAATAAATGTTAATCATTATTACATACGAACATAGCTATTTTTGCGATTGAAGACTGTAACAAACGGTATATTGCGCTGTATTTGAATAGAAATTTAACTTACAATACTGTTACTAAATTACATACAATGCACGTATTACATACTAGTATCTAATGTTATGTTTGGTTGGGAGCGAAAAAAGGAATACAACACAACATGAAGAAAATAGTGAAGGACAAAAAAAAAGTGCATTTTTCAAAGAGTTGGAATAAATTGGTGGATTATGTGATACAAAGACGTATCAAAATAATAAAATAAACAATTATAATAGCGTCGTTCAAGTGAGTCTTGACCTCTAAGCTAAATTTTCGAGAAACCCAAACATTCAAATGCATATAAATGCTAAATAATTTCATTTTCCACCCCATTTCCTCTCTTTTACACTCTATAAATATTAAATAGAGATTAAAAATACATAATGACTCCCAATATTGATTCCTAAATATAGTAGATACACCTACCCACTAATACGTAGATGATTCTATAACTCTTATAATAACTAGTTATGACTATTGCATACTAAATTAATAATAAATAAATTAAGATCTTACAATTATAAATAAAAAATTCAAATAAAATTGGCCTAAAAAAAATTAAAGAATATAGGAAAACAACATTATCTTCAAATGTGAATTTCTTGACAATTTTACATTTATTTCTTCGTTTGCAATTATGATCAAGTGTAAGAAGAATATTTCTTCATTTGAAAACCGCTACTTGCTTTCTTAGATGTTGTGGGTCATAAGAAATCAACCGTAGTGTTGGCACCGAAAGAAGCGGAACATCTATTGTGTTACGATATGCATAGAGTTAGATTTGATGTCTTTGTTGCTCGATAAAAATAGCGATTTAACATCTAACATTGCAAAAAACTTGTTCATCTTGTACAAAAATTCCACCCTCTCTCCAATTGTTACTAAAGCGACAAACCCATACTCGATTCTGATACCAAATAATGCGAACGCATATTAAAATAATGAAATAAACAATTATGATAAACTCGTTGGAGAGAGGCTTGACCTCCCAATCGAGTTTTCTAAGAACTCAAACTTTCGAAAATACCGTTTCTTTTGTTTTACACACTATAAATAGTGATGAAAAATACATAATAATTCCCACTAATTCCTAAATAATAGATACACCCACCTACTAATACATAATGAATCTATAACTCCTATAACTAGCTTTGACATATTCAAAAATAATAATAAATTAATTAAAATCATACAATTATAAATAAAAGATACAAGTAAACTAATTGCCATAAAAAATAAAGAATAGGCTTTTAACAAGATGTACTAATTAAGAAAAGATTTTACAAATATTGGAAGTTAATCAATTTTCGTAAGACCCTAATTGCTATACAAAGCCATTTCATCTTCCGATCTATGATTGAAATTCACCATAAGTAATGATAATCGTGAGTTCTTTATCAAAAATTGAATTTCCAAATACAATTTTAAGATGTCAATTTGAAAATGCAGAAGCTTGTTAACATAAACGTCTTTGAAAAGTGTAATTTTAACATGTGCGTGCCAATGTAAATATGCGCCACGTTAAATCTGTTGGTATTGTTGCCTCATAACTAAAAGAATTTATGTTGCAAATAAAAAACAAATTCACATAAATAATGACAGTAAGATAGAGAAAATATGTATTAATTGGTAACAAATTAGAATGGTTTCTTTTATCTCAGTTGAGTCAATATTGGACTCTTGTAGAAGCTATTTTTTCTATAAATAGATGGTGTTTTTCTTATTTTTTCAGTAAATGAATTGATGATTTTTAGATGAAAATTTGTAAATCTAGCATCCTAAGTTATTAATTGTCTTTTTGTGGTTTGTACAAAATGTAGAAATTGGGTGAGTGACAAATTTTATGTTATTTTTCCTACGATAGTAGAGGGTTTGGGTGGTAGAAAATTATATATGATTGTATTGTCTTTTTGTGGTTTGTACAAAATGTAGAAATTGGGTGAGTGACAAATTTTATGTTATTTTTCGTGCGATAGTAGAGGGTTTGGGTGGTAGAAAATTATATATGATTGTAACAATTTTTTCACAGTGAAAAGTTTAGGCAGTTTGTAAATTTTTATTCATTTTTTTTTTGTATTTTTTCTATCTGCTATGTTTCTTTGAACAAACATCTTGTGGGCAAAACGAAGAATTTGTTTAAGAGAGTCAAGCCGTTCGGAGTGTTGGAGTATAGAGAAGATATGGCAAGTGTCAATTACAACGTAAAGAAATTTGATGGAATAATCAATTTTGGCTTGTGACAAATACAAGTTAATGATGTTTTAATTAAGTCTAGACGGCACAAAGCTTTGAAAAGAACACCAACCCATAGTTCCAACAAAGTTGCTGAAAAATCCAGTATGAACAACACAGATTAATTGAAAATATTTGAATTTGAAAGTTGCAAGCATGATACGTCTTTGTCTGCAAAAAAATGTTATAAATATTCATGGGATATCTTTAGTAAAGAAACTTCGAATTTTTTTTGAAAAATTGTATCAAACAAAAAGCACTTCAAATTGGTTATACCTAAATGAATAGTTTCATTCTTTACAAATAGATGTAGGTACAAAAATTTCAGACCATTTGAGTGTTCTCAATATGATCGTTTTTGAATTGGAGGCTATTCACCACAAGCAATGTTATCTAAAAGTCGTTGCTATAAGTCGAAAAATTTCGTCGCTATAAATCCAAAAGTCACTGCTATAATGTTACAGTCATCGATAAATATTGTCTTTATATGTTAGTAGGTGTAGTTTTATTGTGATGACATTTTGTCGTCCTATAATCGCAGCTTCTGTAGCGACGACTTTGTCGTCGCTATAGGAGTCAAATTTTTAATAATTAAAAAAATTAATTTTATATACTTGGTGGACCCTGACCCGACTTGCCAATTATGGGCTTGAAACCCGACCCACCAAAGGCCCGACCCAATCCACTAATCTTTGTGAAGCATTTTTATTTTAGAATGATTGTATAGTGATTTGAACTCTTAACCTAAGGATTGTGAAGTTACAACCAAACCATTATAGACGAAGGAATTTTTGTGGTTATATTTATTTTTATAATATATTTTAGTTCAATGAACAACATTTTCTATAATTGCTTATAAAGTAAAAAAATAAATATTAGTGAAAAATCAAATTCCACATCGAAGATTTCAAAAAAAAAAAAAAACTCACATATAGAGACGACAATATCGCTGCTATAGGTAGATTTTGTCGTCGCTATAGTTAAATAAAAAGCGGCAAAGCTTCCCGCCATCTTCTAAAACAAAAGTGACGATTAAATTGATTTATATAGACGATAAATGTTGTCGCTATATCTCTCCCTACACTATAGCGACGACATGAGTTTGTCGTCGCTATATACGCAATATACGCTATTGTATAGCGACGACATAATAGTCGCCACTGATGCCGCTATTTCTTGTAGTGATTTGAGTTAAAATTAATGATGAGGATAAATTATTAAGAGTTAAAACTAATCTGGTCACTTCCATCTTCATATGAATACTTTCAAACCAATTTTGACGTATAGGAAAGAAAGAGTGAGTTTTGCAAAAGTTACATGTAAACTAATTTTGGAAGAAAAAATGTTGAGTGAAGGAAGTATTATTTCATCTGAACACTTGTCACTTGTAGCTCAAAAACAGAAGAAGAATAACTCCAAAAAAGAAAGTAATTTGTTGGAATTGTGAACAACCAAGTTACGTCAAGCAAAACTATCCAAAAGGTAATTGCTCAAAGCCATATAATGACAGTGTGTCTCTCTTTATGGAAGATGAGGATATAGCTTGAGTAAGATATTTTTATTGTCATGACATGTCACTAGTTGTAATGATAGATGATGTGTTACTCTACATATTTGTACACGGGTATTGACATATATTTGTATACGGGCATTGGCTTGACATTGATGCAGATGTGTGGTTGAATTGATGTTAATGGCTAATGAACTTTCAAAAAAGCAAGCAAGGGGTTTGAGCCAATGAAATTTTTTAAATTTGTAAATTCTAAGTGATTATGCTTTTGGTTGAGTAATGCTCTATTTTGAGAATTTGAACTCTCAATGTTTACTAAGTTTTCTCAAGTATTGTGATCAAAAACTGTAAAAGAGATTATGGAGTTTTGACTTGTTTTTCAGCAATGTGAAGATTGTTGGGATTGTTGTTTCAAAAATTCCAACATAAAAAGACTTCCATTGCAAATAAAAAATAAATTGGCTAGATCAACCATCCGAGCAATTCATTTTGTGTCCATTTACTGACGTGAGAGAGAGATACATTAACTCGTAGTAAATTAGAATTGTTAATTATAATGGTTTCTCTAACTTGATCGATGACAAGACCCGTCTCAAATCACCCTAGTGGATCCAAGACGTGCTGTGTGCCAATAATGGATGCTAGCGGGATGCTGGACCCACTATTAAGGCTACTTAGATTTTTCTATGACTGATTGACTTTTTTTTTACTAAAAAGATTTTATAAAAAATTTGACAAAACTTCCCCTGTAAATTGGATTAAACCAAACATGAAAAGTAACAAATTTCCAAACACAATATATATAATATCAACGGGTCTACCTGCCCCCCCCACCCCACCCCACCCCACCCCACCCCACCCCACCCCAAAACCATTCTTCAAAATAAAATAAAATTAAACAATCTTAACTACTGTAATAAACAGTGCATAAATCGAAGTAAAATGCAATGAGTCCATCTAACTTCTACATGAGTTACAAAATGACTCATATACAAATAAAACGAACATATACTCCAAAATTAACAACTACATGGCCTAAAGAATGAGTCATAAAAACTAATGGATTGTGTGGCTCCGACTCGGCTCAACATGCTCTCCAAACTGCTCAAAATTCAACTGTTACCTGATAAGGAAAACATGGAGAAATATGCGAGCTGATAACTCAGTGAGTGGAGAGTTTACAATTAATTATAATTTTCAAGAAACTAATTTCTCATGTTGTATATGCTAAGTAATGCAGACTGTAAAATATAAAAAAACTGGATAATTTGGTATTTTAATAAATCTGCAAAGAAGTACAATCTGATAACAATATATGCAAACATGTATTTCTGCCAACTAAATAAGCTGTTATATATTGAAAAATCACACAATGATACTAATAATCTGTAATTTGGAATTTGAAATCTATATACTGTTTATTCTGAGATATATACACTAGGATGAATCACTGTTAATCTGTATTCTGAAATCTAGTAATACGTGCATAGACTGGCTGAGCACTTCTGTACACGGCCCAAAGCCTCTCAGTGTACGAAAGTGGTCCCAAAGACCTCTGAGATTAGCACCCTTATACACGGCCCAAAGCCCCTCTGTGCATAAGAGTGGGTCATGAAGACCTCTGATAATACACCCTAGTACACGGTTAAGACCCCTCAGTGAACTATATGTACACGGCCAATTAGAGTCCTCAGTGTAATATAGAACATAGCCAAGACCCATCAGTGCACTAGAATAGGTAAAATCATGGGCACTTTTCTGGTAGATTTCAATATCACATATTTCTCGCATTCCATTTTACAAGTAATCAATTTACAATCTTTGTAATTTCACAAATACTATAACGTAATAAACATTTAATTATAATCAAGTAAATAACAAATAAGCCCGTAAAATCACACGTAACATAATAATCAAATTAATTGTCATTCTCTAAAAATATTTAATTTTTTCCACTCACATAGCTAGTGACCGAAACCTAGTTCGGTTGATAAGTCTGACCAATCTCCATGTCACCTCCTGAAAGTTAAAATAGCAATTCAGATCAAACTTAAGTTGTCTCAATTAATTATAACTTGCTCAAAGTAAATCCACATTCAACATACTAGACAAACCCCCACTTTACTTCTAAGTACTACGGCTGGACCTCTTTCAAATCTATAAGAAAATACTTTATAGTGGCTAATTCATTCTCCCTTTAATTTATAATTAAAAAATAATGCACATTTATACCAAATCTCCTTTTCAATTAACTTCATAGTTGTCCAAAATTGAACGTATATACATAGGTATGCTAAACTTTAAATAACTTCACCAAAACAAGCCTCTTGAACAAGAAATAAACTAACATTGACTTAATAAACTTAAACTTGTTTAAATCTTGAATTTAATCCACTAGTTTCAAGAACCCTAAAAATTCAACCATTAAATCTATTATTAAACTTGAATAATTAGCTCATTACACTCAAAACAATCATTTAACCTTCATAATTTTCACATTGAAGTCAATAAGCAAAAACCCTAATTTCTAACCTCATTTCTAAAATAAGAAATTTCTTACTTACCTTTTGAAATTACAAAGGAAATGAACAACCCCAAGCATTAAAAGTTGATTTCGGCCGACCCCTTCTTCTTATCTTTCCTTTTCCCTTTCTTTTTCTGCCGACTCACTCTCTGTGCGTTTCTGTGAAGACAATGGACCCAAATTCATATTTCAATTTAGCATATTTGCAACTTATGTCCTCAACTTCTATGTAATATTATTTAAATCCTAAAGTAACCATATTTTACAATATAGCCCCAAATAAATTTATTTACTTAAATTAAGTTCTACTTTGACTATTTGACTTGGACTTGACCAAAATTCCAATGACTTTGACTAAATAAATTTTGACTTTGACTAATTTAAAGCGGGTTGAAATAATCTTACCCTCTTCAAAGAATTTCGTCCTCGAAATTCGATCGACTAAGTATGAAATAAATGAAGAAATTGAGCACACATCTAATCATCACTCTCTCATGTAGCCTCTTCTATCGTATGATTCTTCCAAATGACCTTAACTAGTGAAACAATTTTGTTTAGCTGGACTTGCTCATTTTTGTCCAAATTTCAATTTGCTCTTCTTCATAAGTTAAATTCTCTTTTAATTCCACTGGCTGAAATTCTAAAATGTGAGAGAAATCTAGAATGTACTTGTGAAGCATAGAAATTTGGAATATATCATGAATTATAAACAACTGAGCTGAGTATAAGTTTAATTGATAAACAACTGACCAATTCTCCCAATAATCTCATTACAGCCAATATATCGTCGACTCATTTTTCTCCATTTACTAAATCTAAAATACTCTTCCATGATAATAATCGCAAAACTTCATTCCCAATTTAAAATTCAAGATATTATCTATGATGATTTTCAAGAATTCAAGTTATTTGTTTAACCAAATAACTTTCTTCACTACTTTGACCCAATAATTTAGTGTTCTGCATACTTAACCGAAAAAAAATATAGTCATCGCAGACTAACTATTATTGTACGTAAATTCTATTCAAGGCACGAGTATTATAATATCCATCACGATTATTCTAACTATGAGGAAGTCCCAATAAAAGTGTAAAATAATACGATCCCATTTCGTTGGAATAGAAGTGTGCAACAATCTAACTAACTCCTTATGATAAGGTTTACTAATAAGGTGCATTGTATGGGATTTGCTTTTTCTAGAATCTCTTTCCACGATTCTGCATTACAAGGAAAACACATCATATTTTCCAGAACAATGATCTTAATATCTCTAATAGTATAATTTGTTTACATACCATTACTAATTTCTGCTTCTATTGTACTTAGCTCATGATCTTATATTAACTTTCACTAGCACTATCAAACAAGTAAATTTCACTTAAATTAGCCAACAATGCTCCAAATATGAACACTGATAGTTGAGCATGAAAACTCTAAGTTCAATAACTAAATGACAAACTATAATGATAAATTGTAAAACCACACATCCTTCTAGTGAAAACATCTCATTAGTTTTTCCTTGAGACGGTGACTCCTGCAATTATAATCTTTTATCGATTTTAACAATTTTCATTACTACAAGTTCAACTCTTTTTGACCAAAAATATACTTTAAACTCGTGTAATATATAAATATCTGACATTTCTCATTATTTAGGCAATAGCTACAAATCCTCAATGTCAACACTTATAGTTAACTCTAGATTATGAATTGAATAAATTCAATCAAATTCCTTCAACTGTCTAGAAGCATAGATTTTAACTTTGTCATTCTAGAACTGAACAATCTTAGGCTTTGACTTGAAATATTATAGTAAATCACAAACCCTTCACATTATAGATATAAGAGTAAATATTGTAGTAAAAACTAATAATTTCTCTAGCTCTTGGAAACTTGTTTGTCATTCTATAGTAATTACAAAGTTAATGTTCTTTCTAAAAAGTTAGCCAAATGAAGAGCTACCCTAGAGAAACTTTCAAGAAGAGATAATAGTTAACTTTTAACCCATGAAAATTTTGTACTTATCATATTAAAATAGCGTTATCATATCAGCACTGCTCTATTCTTCTAAGTTCACAACACTCATTGTTGAAATCACATAACCTGAAATACCTTCCCGTCTAACCAAATTTTGCATTTGTTGATCATCATAGCCTTATAATACACGGATAAGTCATTGATGTACTCCATCATATATTTATCTCGACAACTATAAATTATTATACTCCTAAGATTCAAACATACATCCGAAGAAATACTTAGTAAAAAAAATTACCATAAAACATCTCATATTTGATCATTCCCAATAAAATGTAATGTGACATAATAATTCTAACAATGGTCATCGGAAGATCAATTCACTTCGTAACTCAAATATACTATTGCCTATTATATTGACATCAAACCAAACATATCTGCTCTTGTAATCATATAATCTAGCTACATGAATATTATCATACCATATGGCCTCAATGTTTAACTGTATACATACGTAAGATCACGAATAATTATCATCATTTTTATCTTTGTTGACCTTTTAAATAACCAAATATCGTTGATGCTACGTGTACCAAATTCACAACATTTAAAAATATCAACATATCTATCCTTACTTGTTTCTTTCCTTTCTTAAGATATCAACATATCTATCCTTACTCGTTTCTTTCCTTTCTTATTCCTTAATTCATATGGCCTAACTCCCATCTACACAATACATGTATACAATTAAGGTTAATCTCATATCACTTTACTAAATTTTTCATGAAAGCATATTTGGTCTATCCATTTTTCTTGTCTTTTAATTCTTTGTTTCCAAATCTATCACACTTACATTCACTATACACGAGGGATGAAGTCAAATAGCTATTCTCTTTTCTCGGATTCTCAATAAAGCTACCAGCCAATTTAATTTCTTATTTTTCTCGTCTAATTGTACTTTTCTCGATTTTCAAACCTTAATATACACTGTACATAAAAAGATTATTTAATCCCATATTTCATTCTATTTTCTTTAATTAAGCTTTCTTATCTATTTTTCTTCTTCAGCTTTTGATCCATCCAACGTCATTTCTTTTCTCATACCCTCAAAATTATACTATCATTTCTTATATTCTTGCTGCTGGAAAAATTAAAGTGATGGTGAAGACTTCATACTAAGAATACAATTTCTCAATCACTGAAGTCATCTCTTTAATTATCAACAACACTTCTGAATATGTTATTCATTTCATTTCTCTAATTATCATTTCTTCATATATTTTCAATTAAATCTATCAATCGGGTAACCATTTTAAATACTATCTGTAGTCCTATAATTTCTACTTCTCTTGATTTACCATTTTTCAATTGTACATTATGCTACAACTATTTTACTAGAATCTATATACTGATTATTCTAAGATATATACACCAGAAAGTATCATGAATCACTGATAATCTGTTTCTGAAATCTGGTCATATGCACGTAGACTAGTTGAGCACTTCCATACACGGCCCAAAGCCCCTCAATGTACGAAAGTGGGTCCCAAAGACCTTAGAAATAAGCACACTTATACACGGCCCAAAGCCTCTGTGCATAAGAGTGGATCATGAAGACCTCTGATAATATACCCTAGTATACGGTCAAGACTCCTCGAGTGAACTATATGTACACGGCCAATTAGACCTGTAATATAGAAGACGGCCAAGACCCACCAGTACACTAGAATAGGTAAAATCATGGGCACTTTTCTGATAGATTTCAATATCACATATTTCTCGCATTTCATTTTACAAGTAATCAATTTACAATTTTTGTAATTTCACAAATACTATAACGTAATAAATATTTAATTATAATCACGTAAAATAACAGATAAGTTCGTAAAATCACACGTAATATAATAATCTAATTAATTGTCATTCTCTAGAAATATTTAATTTTTTCTACTCACAGAACTTGTGACCGAAACCCAGTTCAGTTGATAAGCCTGACCAATCTCCATGTCACCTCCTAAAAATTAAATTTGAAATTCAAATCAAATTTAAGTTATCTCAATTAATTATCACTTGCTCAAAATAAACCCACGTTCAACATATATAATTAATAAAAGATAAGGTTGTTGAGGTGTGCAACTTTGACTCATATATTATCACATATAATCTATTCTCGTTTAAAATTAATATGTACGTGTTTGAATTTATTTTTTAAATATTGTTCTTGAGTGTTTGATTATTATTATTATTATTAATAAAAAAACAAAACGTGTTAGATTGTTAACATTAAATAATATTTTTGGATGAGTATAGTTCACGAAAGTCCCCATCAAATATATACTTTGTATTTAATTATTCATTTTAACAATAATAAAAAAAAAACATTTTATTATTATTAATCTCTATCAAAGATAGAAAAGTGGAGAAATAAGAATAATTGAGAATCTTAATTTACTAAAAGTAAGATCGTTGACTCATATAGAAACACAAGAAATTTACCGAGAATATAATTATTAATATTAATAATAATAAAGCATTTAGTTCATTAGCTGTTAACCACGATAATATTATATTTGGACGAGTTGAAGCTTTAGCTATTAATTATAATAATAATTTTATTATTTATTTAAGACCGTCATAATATTATATTTGGAGGAGTTGGTGCATTAGATGTTTACCAGAATGATATTATATTTGGCCGAGTTGGACATCAAAGTTTGAGATTTGTTATTTATATTTTCTATTAAAGAATTTCTTAAAATTTGGTAGGTAGAGAATTCTCTAAAAATTATTTTCAATCTGAATACTCTATGATTTATAGAGACTTTTAAAAAAATTTAAGTGTCCGTTTGTGATTGATTTTGGAACCCAACTTATGATTGTTTGACAATCATAAGTTATTTTAAACATTTGGTAAATTTTTAAAAAATGATTATAAAAGAATATGTAATTTGACATCAGATTTTGAGAAGCAGCAAAATAATAGCTTTTCAAATTCTGCTTTTAGTTTTTTCACCTATTTATTATTAAAAAACTAATTTTGACCTTAATCAATTAAAGTAATTCTTTTTATGTCATATGTTTATTATTATTCTAATTATAATGCATCTTCATAAATAATTTAAATTTAAATTTAATTAATTTGTGTACAATATGACTGTTTTTCTTTTGTAATTTTTATAAATTTTAAGATTTAATAGATGTTTATTATTTTTATTTTAAAATAATTATAGTGAATGTATTATCTTGAAAAAATATTTAATAATATTACATATTGTTATAAACGTAAAAATAAATTTTACAATACTATGTTAATAATAATAGAAAAGAACATTATTGTAATTAATTTACATTTTAGTGATTTTATAGAGCCACATCAATAAATCATTTTTGTTTACCAAACGCTTAAATACTGATTTTGAAACATATAACAACTTTGAAATAAAACCTTACTAAACACTTATCTGATTCTTTCTACAACTCAACAAAAACTGATTATCTTAAAAGCATAGCAGTACCAAACCAAACCAAACCTAATTGAATATCTCATAATTTTTTTAAATTTTTTAAAAATCTATAGGAGTGTATAGTGAATATACCAATACACCATTTTTAAACACTCGTGCGGTGCTATGAATCGTTAATCTTATTCGAATGGTTTGGGAACTCAATCAACACAATAATCTTGTCCAAGTGTATTATAATATAAGATGGTTAAAATTGCATTAAAGTCTAGAAAGCAATGGCTTAAGATCCCCATACACATTTTATGTTTCTCCACGGACAATTTGAATTAATACATCTCTAAAACATCATTCCGCATAGAAGAGAGAAATTGTTATCAAAATTGATAGAAACAATAAAGAAAAACAGAAAAGCAGAAAAGTTGAAATGAGATGAAGTAAAGTATGTCTTGCAAATTTCTTTACGACATATTTCGTCTCTTGCAAAAGTGCTAACAGGACCAAATGACATATGTCTCCCAAGATACAATGCTTCTTCCAAAATCAGTACTGCACTAATACCAACTTGTCAGTCGAACCAACAAATAACTGCACTCTTATCGAAAAGAAGAAAATAAACTTCAGAAATTATTTTAAGCAGATTTTGGAGAGAAAAGAGAATGGATATATCCATTCATCAAACCTATTCATCAATTCTGAATAGCATGCGTCACTAAAGCGTCCAATGTGACCTTTGCGACGTATGGGGCTGGGGCCGCAGGCATGGGCGCAGGCAAAGCACCACCATTGTGAAGACTAGATGGAGCTAGCCTTTTAAGGCACAAGTGGCTAGTTATGTTGTAGGTGGACTAGTTGTATTAAATTACAACTGAAAAAGTTATCCTAATGTATAAACAAGACAAGTTTCTTGTAAACTTTCGATGTGAAATTAAAGATTTTTTCAATTCACCCAATTAAATTTATCTTATTTGATGATTCAATCCAATAGATTCAATTAAATCCAACATGGACTAAATATAAACAAACGCAGAATTGATTGTAATTATAATATTTTGATTCACAAGAAAACAGATTCAATTCGGATAGGTTATGCATCCCTAATTGAACATAGAAGCTTTATATTTTAATTTTGCACTGAAATCAAATTATACAAGCATTTTGCTAACAGTAGTGATCATAGACTGGCTTTTGTAATACGAGAGGATGGTGTAAACAGTTTGCAAAACTGTTACAACCAATGCAATACTAACAATGTGCCAGTATTTTGTCCAAGTTGGGGGAGAATAATCACTAGTCTGAAGTTTTAGACGGCGAAGATTTTGATTGTGGCTTTCCTTTGGAGCTAGTCTTTTTAGGATTCCTGGCAGCTTGAATTTATGTTTATGATGATTTCCTTGAATGATTTCTTTGTTGCCAATGAGTTTGGCGTCATCAGCCGTACATATTAGCTCGCTCATAAACAACAAATAGGAGCTGACCTCGTGTTTCCTTATGTCAGGTGTTTGACTGATCTCATAGTTTCTGAGACATTGAAACATCAACTCAGTATCATCTCCAACCAAGAAACGAGGCAAGTAAAGAATCGGAAATAACTTGCAACGCCACATACTATCTGTGAATTGGATTCCTCTGCTTCCCTTCCCACTACATAGTGGCCAGAAATGTATACCGTTTTTTCTCAATTCTGTGGCTGAGACGTAAGATGTTTTATTATCAACATCCCCTGAATTACTTAGCTCCTGCTGACCTTCCAAGTCGTTCTCTTCCTCTTCTTCCTCTTCTTCCTTCTCTACTTCTTCCTCTTCTTCACTTTTTGGCCCGAGTACCAGCAACTGAAGGCCATGGAGCAAATCAGAAGGTTTCTGCTGCTGCAGCCAATAAGCTCTTGATGCAAATACCTTCCTAGAAAGCCATTGCCGTAATGGTCTAGAGTGGAGAGTTTCTTGTGCAGGCAACAATAACAATTCATACAAAGCTGTCCTACATAGATCCGACGGTTTCTCCCATTTCCCATTTTCTATTACTTTCTGAAAGAAGCTTTGCTTCATTAACTCCTTCAGCACCACGAGTGGAATTTGGTTTCCAACCAAGAACATGACCTCAATCCATTCTTTAATATCATTGTACTTAAGTTTTTTTAAAACAAAAATCTTGTGGCCAGGAGGATAACCAAGTTGTTGGGCACCTCCAAGGACATACAAAGCCAGTTGGAGGAAAAAACAACCATCTTTGATCATCATCCACCGAACCTCTGGTCCTGAAAATTGATCTACCACGCCATCATCATAAGTAGCTCTTGTCTTTTCTTCTATCTTTCTCATCGCTAAAAAGTAAATTTCAGTGGTCACCGCTGCCCTGTCGGGGGAGTTTTTCAGTAAATGCTGCCAAGCCTCCTCCTTATAATCGACTTCCGAGGACTGGTCGTTGCAGTAAAATGGACCAAACCTCTGGTGAGATTCTTTAGGTTGTGGGATCTCTTTGTCACCTATTTTTTTTAACATACATATCTTGCGAATTGGCCATTTGGTCTCACTCAGAGAGGTTGTGTCAGTCTTTCCAGGTACGTTCCTCATGCCAGATCCATGAATTTTATCCCTAGACTTCAACCTCATCTCATGAGTGTATTCTTCCCATTTCAAAACAGATGACAATTTCCTTTCTTCCATGACGGCCTTATGCCACTGAAGAGCCTTTCCTTCCATATGAAATGAGGCCAATCTAACCTTTATCTCATCAGGGGTTTTACACAATTCAAAGAATTCATTGCATTTGTATAGCCACTCATCGAAACCGTCACCAGAAAACTTGGGAAACTCAATTGTGGGCAAGCCTGTACAGCAATAACCAGAGGGGTTATTTCTTTGAACTGATTCTTCAATCTTTGTAGCTATAAGAGCAGTAACTTGAATACTCAAGTCTTCTAGCGACTTGTTTTGACTATGGCGTCGGAATTCTTCAATCGTCTTCTCATGATTTTCTGAAGCTTCCTTGAGAGACTTCACTGTTTCCTCAAGTGCTTTGATATCTTGTAGAGGCATGCTTTCCGCCATGGAGGATTAACCAAGAATGCTGAAAAATGTTGAAGATAGATAGACTTCAGATAAAAAAAACCTTCACGTTACATTTACAGTCCTATTATGCGATTATTTAATTAGTGCTTGATTGGTCCGTATTAAAATATACTAAAAAATTTGAATTAAAATTCGACAATTAATTTTTAGCAATATATGAAACAACCCATAAATAAGTGTTTGAAATAAATTTTTAGCAATATATGAAAATTTTTTAATTTTTCAACCATTCATTTAATCAACCTTTTATAAAAAAATTATTAAAAAACTCTTTCAAACAAGTTCTTAGCCTAAATAAGTGTTTGAAAGAAAGAAGATAACTGATAACAATGAGTTAATAGCTTACACTCTGGCTTATGGTAATGAAAAGTATGACTAGGGTGCATGACATATATAGAGTTTCACAAGTTGTTACTTTGTACTCTCCGTCATCGGACGGAATACTTTTTTTTTTTTTTTTTTAATAACTTTTAAATGGAGGTCAGAGTGTGCTCCCCTTTCTTAATCTGTATTTTTTTTTAGCTTCGTCTTTAATAAAACATACCAGTTATATTATGATAAAATTAGATAATACAGTGTGCAGCAAGTGTTAAGAGTAACAATATTATCTGTGGATGAGTTGGTGACAAAGGAAGGTCTCACTTCCTCAAAGAATGCATCTCTATTCTCTATCCAAAAGAAGTTAACTAAAATCACTAATAAAAATAAGGTTCACTACAAGACAAAATGATATTTAACCATACATTTCTTTTGGTTGTTAATGACCAAAATTGTGATTTTCATTGTTTAAAGTTTGCTGTCAAATTCAAATAGTGAAATCATCGTAAAAACATTTTAATGAAGACTTTTTTTCCCCCCTGGTTTTCACGATATATTTAACCATGAAAATAATTTTCCTTGTTGAAAGTCTTAAATAAATATGACCAAGTTTTTCTCCTACCTAAGGGTGAGCGCGATTCCATTAGATTTGATTATGAAGAGAACCGAACTGAAATCTAGAACCCGGTTATTTTATAATGGAACCATTGGTTGTAATTCGAACTAGATCTGAACCAAATGGTTCAAGTTTAAATTTTTAAAATATTGATGCAAATAAGAGGTGGGAGGTGGGAGGTGGGAGGTGGGAGGTGGATCTTGAATATTTGTGAAGAAGTAGAAATGTGTCTAAACGTGAATATCTCACACTCTGAATTAAATTAATTTATTTTTGTGTCAATTTGTTTTAAGGAAATTTGTAAATTATTTTATTGGGTTAGGCGGTCAGCAACATCAACAATATTAATTATTAAAATTTTAGAAAAAATTAATTAGGACCGATTTTAGGTCTAGAACCAGAACAAGAATTAGAATTGGTCGATACTTACGTGGAACCGAACTAGTCGGTTCTCATTTGACGCAGTTGGTTCCAATTCTTTTGCCCACCTTCCTGCCACTTGATAAAAAGTTCTTTTCCGACCATATCTTTATATTTTATGATGATGTATTTTGTCATTAAAAGTTGATTCAACAATTAGTTATGTGCTTCAACAAAAGACACTGTAAAAATTAAATTACAAAACTTTTGAAGACAATGTAGTTGATAATTTTAATTAATTTATAAAGTTAATTAGAATGTATAGATGATTTGTATGATTTATTTAGTTAGGAATTAATAGGGTACGATTGTATAATTGTCCTACTTCAAATAGAATTGTACCTGTATAAATAAGATTAAAATGTATGGAATAAAACCGTTCATCCCAATTGTCAATTTGGTATTAGAGCAAGAGAAATTTCCATTATTCTCTTTCTCTTTCTCTCTTCAAACCCTAGCAGTCAGCCTCTCCATCTTGGTCATTTGTCGAGCTCCTGTAAGCCCTAACCCTGTTGCAACCCATCTTTCTGGTGAGCCTCAGGTTCTGCACTAACAAGTCTTCTTGCTGCCGATAGATTTTTGGGTCTTCTACTATTGTTGGCTGGTTGTTTCCTAGCGTTCATCTATTTTTTCCTTGTGTTGGTGAAATTTCAAATTCTAGTTGCCAAGATGTCTGAAAAAATTGGTACAACCTCTTTCGACAACAAGACTGTCTCTTTAGTGATCATTTTTCATGAAACTTCCTATCTAATTCATATAAATTAGATGTGGCTAATTAGTGTATGGTATAAGATTCTCGAGATGCATATCATTGGTACAAAGAAAATGTCTATATCATACGATGGAAGGCTATGTATGTAGAGAATGATCCGACTATGATTAATAGGAGGGTGAATATAATTTAGTCGAGTCTTGACTTATAAATTTGACAACTCACAATCTGATGTCATATTTTGTTCAATGTGAAAAGGCTAAAGAGGTTTGTGATACGGTTAAAATGAGCTATCTTGATGTTTATGATTTTTTTACAGGTATTATGAAGAATTGTTTAAATGAGTTAAGGTGGTTGGCCTTTTGCTGAATATTATAACGAACTAAACTCTATATTAATAGAAATCGATTATTGAATGCCTAATGGGATGACATGTGCAATTGATATTGAGAAATAGAGGAAGCGCATTGCTAAAAATTGGGTCTATGTAATTTTTGATGGTCTTGATCTCACATTGGATCAAGTTATTAGTCATGTTTCGGCAACATCTCATCTCCTAAGTCTGGAAGAGGTCTATTCAGAGGTGTAGAGGATAAGTACTATGGGGATAGAGGTCAATTATGATGCTTTAGCTTTGGCTTTCTAGAAGAATAACTCTCATCTAGATAATTCATCAATTTCTACCGGGTCCTGTACTCACTGCCACTACATTATATAAACATTTGATGTTTTCTAGAAGCCTACATAGTTATCCAGAGTGGTTCAAGCTTAAATAAGTCGAGAAGAAGAATAAGAAATTTGCTCAAGTTGCCAACGATGACATCTCTCCATCTTTTGCTTTTCATGTATTTCGAGTATCCTTTTATGAAGGTAATTATGGTTCGGTTTTTTATCTCTACTACCTATAACGGCTGGTTTATTGATTTAGCAGCCACTGATTATATGACTAGTAATTCATTTCTATTTGAGTCACTCATATCTTCCCATGTTAAGTCTGCTAATGATGCAAATGGGACTCATATGCCAATTTCGGGGATTGGGAATGTCTCATTCTCTCTATACCTTTTGTTTTATTTGAAAAACACAAATTAATTCAGACACCAAGTGTCCGTTTGGTTTGTGAATAAAACTGTTTATCTATATAATAATTATCTTGATAATAATTATTCGGATAACAGGTTGATCATTATCCTATTTGGTTCAATATGTATGATAATGGAAAATTTTACTATTAAAAAGTTAGATTTTCGTAAAAAGACAATTTTAACCTTATTTTTATAGAAAATTTGCACCTTTCGTCCCAACCTTTGTAAAATGCAACAAAACTTGGAGGCTAAAATAAGTTTAGGGTAAATTTGTTACATTTTGTAAAGATTGAGGACGAAACGTACAAATTTCTCTATTTTTAATTAAAAGACAAAAAGTAAACAAAAAAATAAAAGAAAAAAATGGGTGGAGCGGCAGAGGCGGTTGTGAGAGGCAGCGGCCATTATCCTAAAATACAGATGTCCAAAAATAGATTTGTTTTATATTATAAAGGTATGCTCGTCTTTTAAAAAAATAAGTAAATCCATATTCGTATAAAAAAATTGTCGTTCTCTTTTCGAGGATAAAAATTCTTCTCATTTTTCACTTAAATTTTTATCCAGATAAAAGTGTATCTGGACATTAATTTTGCCCAAATAAAATAAGACAAATTTTATCTGTTATATTTAACTATTGATTATATACCAAACGGGCATTATGTATAGAGGAGAAAGAGACACAATAATATTTTTGGGTGTTTAGGGGTTTTGGGGTATGAGACATATTGTGTTATTGTACAATTTTTCACATAGAGAAATATTTGTCTCTTATGGCCAGTCATTTTCTTCGATTTCAGAAATTTGCAGGTAAATTCTTGTGTTCGTATAATTATTCTCTATTTTCTCAGATGAACCCCTCCAATTTGTACCTCATAGGATGGGGAAACCAAACATCCACATTGGTTCTTGGTGGAGGCCAAAAAACCCCATCTAGTATTTTGATTATTAAAAAAATAAAAAGATTCTTTTATATATCTTGTCGACCGCTCAATCTCTTTCGAAAGAATTAATTATAAGAGATTTTTGTATTTACACAGTTTGGTTATATAAATCAGGCATATATAAATTGGAACAAGCCAACTGTTGAATAAGTTTTTTTTTTTTTTTTTATTACTGATCATTAATGATGGTGTACATGTTGTATTTTTATCATATACAATTGTATCTTTCTCATGTTAAAGATAAGGTTAGGTATCTGCAATTTGTTTACTTGTTCCAACATATGAACGTGCATTTGGAGAAACACAATTATATTTTCTTGAATAGAAGAATAAAAAAAGACTTTGTACTGTCTTCCCAAGGGAAGATTCTTTTTTGTATGGCATCTTAGCAAAAGTAGAAGAATTTCCTTGTCATTCTTTTTTTTTTTTGGGAGATTATTATATATTATATATATATTTGTAAGACATGATGGTGAGTATTTACAACTGGGCTTTTTTTTGAATAAATTAAGGTAGTTGGAATGCATAAACAAAAGAAAAAGATACATAAAATTGCTCGTCTCGTATTATAGATAAATAAATAAATAAATAGTTGCCGTGCTCTAATTTAAGTCTAAGTCAATCATATAATTTAATACATTGTGTTAGGTGTTGACGCACGAAAAAATTATTTGAGGATAGATATTGGTCCTTTCAATGAAAACTTTATAATAAGTATATGGTTCAGTATGTGATCTCAAAATAATTACAAGAATTTTCCTTGTCATTTCTGAACAACATTTGACAGAAGAACCTTCATGCTAAACCTCTGATTGCCTAAAACAGATTTCCCCGGAGATCACGTTTGCAACTCAAAGTAAGTTCTCATGTTATGTGCAATATTTGGTTACTGTCTTTAAATTCTTAAATAATACAAATTCAAATTGACCTTTTCATGGGTTTTATGACCATCAGCTTTAATTAATCAAGCTTGTAGATTCTTATCTTTAAGATTAGTATGGATACTCTGTATATATCAATTTTTGTAAACTTATACATTGTCTGGTTGCCTGCATATATGTGCCTTTTTGTTGGGAAGAAATGCACTAAATAATGCTCAGTGGAATATTTCTTTTTCCACTTTGTGTAAATCAAATAGGATTATCAGACTCTTTTATTTCATGTTAAGGTGTATCAGAAATCTACTAATTTTGGTATAGTTGAAAACTTATGTTCATACAATACTGCATCTCTTGATTCCACTTCAACTGAGTTATTAGGTTCTATCATTAGAAACATATTATCTTTGATTTTTTTTTTTTTTTTTTTTTTTATTTATAGCCTAAGATGATATATTCAATCCCCTTTTCACCTAATTTTCTTAACTAACCAAAACTCATAAACGTGTATGATTGAAACTAACTCAAATTCAACTCATTGATTCCTATTAATACCAAATTGAATTGATAAAAATGGAGAAATTCCAAGAACAATAATGTTAATAAAAAACTAACGTGTATGATTGAAACTAACTCAAATTCAACTCATTGATTCCTATTAATACCAAATTGAATTGATAAAAATGGAGAAATTCCAAGAACAATAATGTTAATAAAAAACTATCGCCTTAAAAATGAATGAAAAATATCTTTAAATACTGAACTCTTAGTTGAAATAAAACTCTAAATGAGAAATAAATGCAAAAAGACGAAAATAGACACGACAAACTAAAAATTACTATTTTAAACTAAAGAGACGAATTCAAACAACTAAAATATATCTTCTGATAAGGGTAAGTCTCGAATGCGATTCCCCTCACCTGTGTCAGAGACCCCTTAACCAGGACTAAAATATATCTTCATTAGTGGCAAAGCTGTTTGTCTTGACCGACTCGTTAAGACGATTCATAAACATATTATAATAGAAAATCTGAGTCCGCATGCGAATTCTATGTCTGTTTCTTTGAATACCTACAACCCCTCGCGTCCAAATATGATAAAACTTGATTATCTACACAATCAGAACTCTATTCAATATATGAAAAGCCGTTAGTAAAGCTTCACCAGCTAATAATCCTTACCCAATTTCGAATTACATAGCATGGCATTAAGCCATTAACCATTTCAATAGAGTCCTATTTTTCCTTTTTGCTATGTTCTTTCGTTGAAGTGTATACACAGTTGAAGTTTCTTAAACAATACATAGAGTTTTACAAAATTCACGAAAGTGATATTCAGCTTTATAAACTTTATATTTATATAACATTTCATCTTTAGTACACATCGAACAAAATAAACATATCAAATAAGAAAAATCATCTACAAAAGTGACTAAGTAATTCTTGCCTCCTCTATTAGGAGTGCTATGCAAATCACAAAAATTACTGTGCACTAATTATAACAAATTAGTTTTTCTTTCTATTTTAGGAAATTGAGTCTTTGGTATCTTAGTATGAGCATATACTAGACAGTTTGTCATGTTTATAGTTACAGATCAATTTTAAAATACTTATATCATGCAATCTTCTATTGGTCACATGTCCTAAACGAGAATGTCATATCGATAAAGAATCAACAAAAAAAAACAAAATTTGTAGCCATTTTATTATAATGGTAAGCTTGAACAATCCATATATCATACATGACGTCCTTTCCAACAAACATTCAATCTTTAGACAATACGAATTTATTACACTCAAAGACAAGTTTGAAGCCAACCTTATTAAGTAGGCTTCCTGAATACATTCCTAACTTGTGGTACATAATGTACACATCAAATGTGATAAGATATTTTTTTTTAGAACCAATTTGACATTGCATTCTCCTTGGATGGCTGTAGTAGAAGAATTCACCATGTAAGAACTTTATCTTCTTCAACTGGTTCATAGGTGGTGAAGACTTCGATTTTTACATACGTGCCTAGTTGTATTAGATTCAATCCACTACTAAATTGCATCTTCTACAGCAAAAGTTTAACTAATCATGGCCACAAAGTTTGAATTGAACATCATGCTTTTGTTTATTTAAAAGGCGACATTCCCTTTTGAGATGTTCCGATTTGCCACAATTATAGCAAACCATTTCTTCTTCTTGAAGTCTCTCTTTAGCTAGAGTCATGCTTCCTCTTCTTGTTATTCTTAGAAGAGTGATGATTTGCTTCGTTGTCTCTTTTAGGCTCTTTCCTATCCTTGACCACGTGTGACCATTATGTTCTTTAGAATTATTTATTGTGAATTCTTCTTCTATACAAAGTTGTCAGCCTAATTATTCAATCGAGATGTCATCTTTCTTGCACTAAAAACTTTTCTTGTAATCTTTTGAGGGAAGTGTGAGTTTGTTAATGATAGATAAAAAACTGTAGATTCATACACATCCTATTGCAATCTCCTTGGAGTGGTCATGTTGTGATATTGGTCTAACAAAGCATCAAACGTTGTGTTGCAGATATGACCAGTGCATATATATATATATATATATATATATAATCATCTTGTTCTCATTTTTTATGAGATCGTGAATTTGCCAAAGGTTCATCTTCCATCTCTTTGGGCTTTGGTGCGGTTAAACATAAACAACATCCAAAGTTTGAGAAAAAAATAGTTTTTTTCTTTTTTTTGGCAGCTTTTGAAATTTGCACCATCGAATCTTTCCAATTGACGAAATTTACTGTAAAATCTCAAAGTGATGACATAGGTGATGCAATTGCAGAAATAGAAATATTTTCTTAAGATGTTTATAGGATATCTTCAGCAATAATTTGAAAACACGAATACTCAATTCTTAGACACATTTCTATGAAAGAATAAAGAAGAACAGAGAAAGAATAGAGAAGAAAGAAAGAACAACCAACTTTATTAGACAGAAGACATTATAAATATACTGATACAACTGATTTATATAATAAGGTAAATCTAATATATATTAAGTAAACCAATTAACCAATATATTCTAATATATTGGGACAATCTTATAATATATATGAGAATCTTTTAATATATATTCTAACATCCCCACTCAAACTCACGATGCTACAACAATAAGCAGCGAGAGTTTGTCAAGCAAGAAACGAAAACGATGGACCAGATGTAACATTGTGAAAAAGTCAGCAAGCTATATCAGCAAGTAACCAAGGCAACCACAGCAAGTAACCAAGGCCACAACACAATCTCAATAGTAGTAGACGACATAGCACGATACTCTGCTTCAGTAGAAGAACAGGAAACAAACATGCTCTGATACCATGTGATAGAATAAAGAAGAACAAAGAAAAAATAGAGAAGAAAGAAAGAACAACTAACTTTATTAGGCATAAGACATTATGAAAATACTGATACAACTGATTTATATAATAAGGTAAACCTAATCTATATTAAGTAAACCAATCAACTAATATATTTTAATATATTGGGACAATCTTATAATATATATGAGAATCTTTTAATATATATTCTAATAGTTTCAACCACACATTTTATCAAATTTTACAAAAATATGATTTTAATCATAATAAAATACCCCCTGAATTTCTATTCAATTTTTCATATATCTAATCAAATAAATGACGAATCTATATATAAATTCTTGTCACACCATTTCCAATAAGTTACAACTATTGATAAGTGTCTTTTAGAACTGAAATACATCAAATAAATTTGAAAACAATCTAATTACAATAGCCAAATTTCAGCCGGGAACAAAAAGACACCACACCATTGGTATCGCTTTTTGCGCAATTTATTTTCTATCGTTATTTAAGTTTAATTGCTCGTGTTCTCAAGTTGGAATAATTGTTCTTTTTGAATTGGGTTAATTATACTCTTCCAAGGGTTTTTTTTTTTTGTTTTTTGCATTTTCTTAATTTTCATTTGTTGGATTCCAAGTGTAACAATTATAGTAAGTTATGTTAAACAAAAAATCGATTTTCTATTGAAAAATCGCGTGTGACAATTGTAATGTATTAAATTTTTATTTTTTTTCATCTTTAAATTCTTGAATTATTGTTTTGTTTTAAAAAATTTATTCAGTTAGGTAATGTGAGAAAAATTAATGGATATCTGAAGCAATTAAGCGTAATGTTGTATATGGTAGTGAGAAAAAATTCCAGCGAAAATAAGGGGAAAAAAAAAATTCTGAAACCTTCAAATAAACCGGTAATGAATGACCTTCATGTCCACACATTGTATTATTAAATCTCAATACAAGCATAGCCCTGATTAGTCAATAACTCAAAACATTTTCTCTGTTGTCATAGGTATGCGTGGATGGCAGTTTTTCTGTATGATGAGTGGAAATTGTTTATGTCTGGTATTTCTGGAGTTGGTAGTGTTGTTCAACAGAATTTCTACATTATCTCTTCTTCATCGTGAAGAAGTAAATACAATGCCTGATGTTCAAGCGAAGTTAAGGCTGTGTAATTCAATATTAAAGGATCTATATGGGAGGAAAAATAAGGAAGACCGCAAAAACGAATTGGAAATACACATCAGAGATGTTGTTTGTAGACTTGAGGATGTCCTTGAGATCTTTTTCTTCAGATATAATTCCAGAGGATTGGGAGAATATCTTGGGACTTTCATTGATAAGGTCAAAGCCACGAGGGAAATTATGTTTAAGGTCAGAAAAATTGAAACCATGATGTCCAACATAACTAAAGAAAGACGTGAAAACCGTTTCTATACTCTTGTCAACGAAGAAAGTGTTGTTGGGATGGAAGTGGACACTCAGAATCTTACACTCCAAATAGTTGATGATGTTCACCAAGTTATTTGCTTATACGGCATTGCTGGCATAGGTAAGACCACTATGGCTATGACATTGTACAAACATCACATAGTTCGAGTTCATTTTGAGGGTTTTGCTTGGATTTCCATGAACTCGAACATTGCAAGAACTGATGTTATTGGTATTATACTGGACCAACTGGATCCGGAGGGGTACAACTTATCAATGAATATACCAGATGCAGAATTGGCTACAAAGCTTCACCAACTCCTGCAAAAAAAGAGATGCTTGATTGTTTTGGATGACTTAACGTCAAAGGATATTTGGAAATTCCTGCATAGAGCTTTTCCATCTGGGGAAACAAGTAGCAAAATATTGGTCACAACTCGGGAAAGAACAGTAGCTGCACATGTGGCTGGAGATGACCGAGGGATTATTGATTTAATGAAGTCTTTAAATCAACAAGACTCGTGGCCGTTATTTCGGCAGGGAACATTCACGGGAAATCATGCAGGTAACTTAATTTGTCTTCCATACAAGTTGTCCAAATCTGACTTGCATTTTATTTACCATCTCTATCCGATTATTGACCAGGATTGTCTATCTGCCCTATCTTTTATCATGAGCTTTGCTTAATTAATATTTTACCTAGCATGGTGTGAATCCTTGCAGAGCGGGACTTGAAATTTTCAATACAAAGGGAGAAAATTAAGCTAAAGAAAGAGAAAAAGAGGGTGAGGATGAAAGAGAGAAGCAATACAAGAAAAGAAAACGGGAAAATAAAGAAACGTGGTGGGGGAGGCGCGTAGGAAAGAGAGAAACCAGGAAACGAAGGGGGAAGAAATGGAGGGAACGAGGAGGTTTTAAGAGATTAAAAATATGCTAAAAGCTGAAATTAAAGTCAAGAATTAATTTTAACTATATATTTCGTAGACTCATACCTTTTATTAATTTTTTAATCACACAATTCATCAATATTTATATTTATCAAAATCTACTAAAAAAAAGTTTTAACAAACAACCGCTAGATTTGTGGAAGATTGGAGAGAGCAAGGATAAACCTTGCTTAACAAAATGACTTTCTTCTAGCCCTCAAATATTTTGGACATGAAATAGCTGCCTCTTGAGCCTGTCCTCAAGTCCGACTCTGAGTATATGACAGAGTACATAGTTAAGATTGATGACACTATTTAACTTCTATATTATGTTGAAAATATTGATGATACATGACTTCCTAACAAGGGTTGTATTAGTAGAGAACAATTAGAACCCCTTTTCACTTATATTTGTGGCCAAACTTATTATTCAACACTTCCTTTATTAACAATTGAGCTTTTTTTTCTTTTTTCTTTTTTTTTTCAGGCAACAGCATAATTTTATGATGAATAAACTTAGAGGAAATGTCTCCTGAAAAAATGAATTGTTTCCATTACTTTTGATTTTCTCAATAATGTCTAAGTTTTTATATTTTTTGATAAATATACTATTCTCTCTTCAAAAGTGTTCCCAAATCACCCCTCTTCCTTTTGTAGGAATTTTAAAATATCTAGACATTCTTGTCATACTAGGTAGAACTTACGAAAATTTCTAATCCAATTAGACACCCTCTTCTTTTTTGCACAAATTTCGAATCATCTAAACATTCTTGTCAAACTAGGCAAAGTTGTTTGAATTTTTTTTTTTTTTTTTTTTTTATCTATTTAGACACTATTTTTCTCTTCCTTTACGCACAATTTCCAAAACATGTGGGCATTTTCATCAAAATGGGCTAAATTGAAAAAAATTCTAGTCTGTTTAAACAAACTCTATTCTTTTTTCATGAATTTCAAAAAGCATCTAAGCATTCTAGTCAAACGGGATCCACTCAATTTGGAAATCTAAAGAAGATAGATTTAATAAGATTTTTATTGTTATTATCTTTATATTAATTTTCATTTATATATATATATATATATATACACTCCATTATGTTATGGTGGCAGCCTTTGCCCATTTTCATAGCATAAAAAGAACCCCGGCCAACCCGATCACCGAGGCGACTCGCCCCATTCTCCATTTAGGGCGGGGATTCCTCGCTTAATCGGGTTTTGGAGAAGCAACAGGGCCGGGAGAAAGGATTTTGCCATGGGGTATTTTCTCAAAATGAAAACTAAATCCTACTATTAAAACTATAGAAATAGAAACTAAGGGTGCGTTTGGTTTACGTTTCAGTTTTCAATTTTGAATTCATTTTCAGTTTTCTGTTTTAAAAGTCTGTTTTAAGATTAGTAAAAAATCATTTGGTTTGTTATTCAAAAATATTATTTTCTCAAAATAGAAAACTAAAAAACACATTTGGCTTGGAAAGCATGGTCGGTGAAGAATGTTCTTCAAAGACCAAGGGTCGGTGAAGAACACAAATTCATATATTTAAACCTACAATTTATTTAAACTAAAATTTAAACCTCAATGCATGAATTTCAACTTAAATGTATACTATCCAACAATATTTTTTACTCAAGTTTAAACATTGTTCCTCAATTGAAATCATCATGTTGGCGTAAGTAGAGTTGTTAGCAGCAAACCCTAACTTCAGAAGTTGGTTAAAAAGAGGAAAGTGGACGTCGGAGCTCGCTACTAGAGATCTATGAGTAGATGTCGAAACAAAATTGTGAGTGAGATAGCGGATGTTGTTGTGAAATCGATCGTGATTGAGCCCTTCGTTTCTTTATCTTTCGTTCGTGTTAGATTTCTTGAGTTTGAGTGAGTGAGATATCTGTTTTGAGTTTAAGTCTCACATTTTGAGTTTTTCTAGTGTTTTAACTGAAAATATTAAAAAACTGTTTTGAGTTTAATGTTTATATGTTTTTATCTTATTTTAAAAATGCATTTTCAAAAATAATTGATCAAACAAGTATTGTGTGTTTCTCAAAATTAAAAACAGAAAACAGTCCAAAAATAGCAAGCCAAACGCACTCTAAATTTTTGAAAATGATGAAACATAAAAAGCATTTTCCAGATCCAAAATAAATCCATTTTTCAAAACTAGTCTAAATGTTCCCAGCCTCCACAGCTGACCGCATCCTATAGATTGTCATGACGCATCATTGCCACTTTTTCCGTCTTTCTTCACATTTGAACCACCTTTGCCCATTCTCTTGTATCTTTTTTCATGAGTGACAAGATGAGCACTTTCTTGTTTCTCATCAAATTTCTCATGGTTGAGTCTTTGGTCTTCTTGAACACACATGGTCAAAAGTTCAAACTGACCATTTTTTCTTATGTGTATTGTAGGATATTTTGAAAGTGTTCCTTGTTGAATTTGGAACATAAAATGAACTTATTTTATTATATAATTTACTAACACAATTTGGACACACCACTAAATATTATTCTACAGCACCTCACTTTAGTTGATATCACTCATTACTCACACTACTTTCTTACACTACACTCATACCCTATTTATACTTGGTTAAAATATTTCTTTAAATATTTATTAATGGAGGTTAACAAAACACTAGAAAATTCTAGTGCTAATAATGAAAGCTACCTCATTGTTCTAGATCCTTCTTGATCTATATAGCACAAGAGAAAGTTATAGAGAACGTATTTTAAAGGAAAAATCTAGAACCTTCAAATAAGTTGGTGATAACCTCCAATTCTCCCATTTAGCACCAACTATTTCATTGAACTCTTTCTTCTCATCATTCTCAGCCGTGTCCTTGTACTTCTCTATCGATGCATCAGGTCGTCTCTTTACCTTTTATACCCATTTGCAGGATATATGCTTTTTCTTTAGAGCCACGATCTCTTCTTCCATTGCCTTTCTCAACTCTTTGTGTTAGAATGCCTCTTCAAATGTCTCTAGCTCTTTGGTATTTTCATATTCTTCTACCACTGCATTAGCGTACTTGGGATTTGGCCTTCGTTGTCTAGTTGATTTTCTTTGTTGTGGTTGAGGAATCGTTGGTATCTCAACCTCTTCTTGTTGACTCGGCCTATTCTCTTTAGGTGTTGGTTGATGCACACCAGTTTTCCATGGACGTTACGTTGCCCTCGTAAGCTCTTCTCCGTCGCTTGACTCTTGTAAATTTTTCATTTTCTCAGGGATCTATTGTACTTCTACGATTTCTTCTTGCAACTTATCTCCAATTTCTTTTGAATCTGGTAGTTCTACCCTTTACGGTGTCTACCAAGAAGATGCTTTGTCAAACACCACGTTACGCGATGTGTAGCAACAGTCGCTTGTAGGATCGCAACACCTTCATCTTTTTCTTTGGCTATCACATTTCAAGAATATACATCTAATAGCCTTTTTGTCGAACTTGCTCCTCAAGTGACTAGGCACGAACACGTAACAGACGCAACCAAAGACACGGAAGTGACTAACTGTGGGCTTAATTTTCACAGTTTCTCAAATTGTGACACGAACCTTAGCTTCGGTTGCGGAAGCCTGTTTATCACATGAGTTGCTGTCTTCATACACTCTGCTTAAAACCTTCTGGTACATTCTTTGCTTGTAGAATACTTCGACATGTTTCAACAAGATGTCGATTCTTCCTTTCGGCTACACTGTTCTACTGTGGAGTGTTTGGACATGTCAATTGATGGTGTATCTTATGTTCTTGTAGATATTGGGAGAATTCTCCTGATGTGTACTCTCCTCCATTATCCCTGTGTAAACACTAAATCTTATCTCCGACTTCTCTTCCTACTTTTTCTTTAAACTCTTTAAATTTTGTAAATGTCTCAGATTTTTCTTTCAAGAAGAAAACCCAAACGAACTTTGAGAAGTCGTTGATGAATGTCACCATGTAGCGCATACCTCGAATTGATGGTTGCTTGACAGGTCCAAACACATCAGAATGTATCAACTCCAATGGTTGCTTTGCTCTATAATTTAACTCCTAATATGTTAGCTGATGTGCTTTACCATATTGACAACCAGCATACACCATGTCGTCTCTGATCTCGAGCTGAGAAAGGCCTTTGAGCATCGACTTGTTCATCATCACCTTCAGCTTATGATAG
The DNA here is from genome assembly GCA_030279155.1 of Forsythia viridissima. Taxonomy (NCBI): domain Eukaryota; kingdom Viridiplantae; phylum Streptophyta; class Magnoliopsida; order Lamiales; family Oleaceae; genus Forsythia; species Forsythia viridissima. Next base: position 50,776,798 of record CM059037.1, on the reverse strand, counting down.
CTTACGTGTTATAGTCTTGCATGCCATCAATCTGCCGTCTCATTCTTTCGAGTCTTATCTACGTATGCAGACTCTGCTGACATTACATAGATGGACTTTAGTCTTCGTCATTCCATTACTGGTGTACCTGAAATTTTTACATTTTGATACGCCTTAACATCTTTCGGTAGAAACAAAACATAATTACCTGAGGATGTCAGCTATGCCACTGATAGGAAATTTTCTTAATTCCTGGCACGTGATAGACGTCTTGTAACTGTACTTGACTAGGACTAAAATGGGGTGTGATAACTGCCTTACCGATATGGGTTATTAGCAATCTCGAGTTGTTGGCAGTTACCACCATCCGGCCTCCCTTATACTCTGTTGTGTTTTGTATATTCTCCTTGTCGCTTGTCATGTGATTGAACATCATGAGTCGACAATCCAATCATTTTCATAATCTATTCGTCCAGGGACGACCACCACCGGTGCCGATTCTTCCTCAATGCTTGAAGTGCACACCTCCTTATGAGTTTGCTCAGTTACTACGAGCGACACTTCCACATCCCACTCTTCTTTATTATTATATTTTTCTCGCTCGTTGAAAGTTGTCATATTACCTTCGGCTGGCTTTTTCCTTAATCGGCAATTTCTGGCATAATGACCTCGTTTGCCACATACAAAGCACGAGCCATTAGGTCGCCTATATCTCTGACCTCTCTCGTCGCGATTTTCTTGAGCTCTCCTTATTTGAGAACCTTCTATGCATTTTTCTTCTTTATTATTATGTCGAGGGGATCGAACTTTTCTCTTATAGCTAAACAATGATTCGTCTTCTTTCTTTAGTGAGACTCCTAACATTTGCTTAGTCAATGCTTCTTGGTCGACTAGCAAATTTTCTAGGTTGACCATTGAAGGTTGCTTTGGCCAACCTTATATTGCGACAATAAAGCCTCTAAATTTGGGTTTCAATCTATGTATGATTATTCTTCTCATCCTAGACTTTGAAATTTTATTCGAAGAATCTAATTCAGAGATTTCACAACAGAGATATTTTACCTTGTTGAAGTATTGGTTTATTGTCATCTCTCCCTGAGTGATGGACAGTAGTTCGTTCTCCAGAAGTTGCAATCTTAGATCATTTTTCTTTGAAAACAGTGCTGCAAATGTGTCATATGCCTCATTCGGCGTATTTTGGTCCCTTATGTACTCAAATAATTCCTCACCAATTGTTGTCTTTATCACAAACATGGTCTTACCTACTTTAATCTTCCATTTCTTCAGAACTTCGGCATCCTTCGGCGGTGTCACTTCACTACCGCCAACTACATCCCTCAAGTCTTGACCTTGGAGATAAGACTTCATGCATGTCTGCAATGTGGTATAGTTTTGGTTGTTGAGCTTCTTCACTCCGCATATCACTTGTAGGTCGCTTATCGTGACTTGAATAACCTCCTCGTTACCAAGCAAGCTTTATTGAAGCTTCACAATCTCAATTTGTGCACGATCTACAGAAGCTCGAAAATAATATCCACTCGACTGCCTTGCTCTGGAAACACGTAGCCATCGATCGACCCGCTCTGATACCACTTGTTGAATTTGGTACAAAAGAACTTATTTTATTATATAACTTACTTATACAATTTGGTCACACCACTAAATATTATTCTACAACACCTCACTTTAGTTGATCTCACTCATCACTCATTACTCACACTACTTTCTTACACTACACTCATACCTTATTTATACTTGGTTACATTTTTTCTAGATATATCTATTAATAGAGGTTAACAAAACACTAGAAAATTCTAGTGCTAATAATGAAAACACTCTCATTGTTCTAGATTCTTCTCGATCTTAATGGAACAAGGAAAAGTTCTAGAGAACGTATTTTAAAAGAAAAATCTAGAGCCTTCAAATAAGTTGGTGATAACCTTCATTCCTTTCTGCCGGTAAATAGTTTTATAAAATTTCAATTTCTTAGGAATTTAGTTGAGTAGCAATGTCCCTCATTTCCATTATGTGCTCATGCACACCATTAGTTTTGTCAAAGCTTTTTCCTGAGAGTATTTTCATATGGTGCTAGCCAAAGCCTTATCAGAACTAACAACTATTCCTCAATGGCCTTCATGAAATCTTTTAATTTTTCAGAATTGAACCCCTGATGCTCTTGCTGATACAAGATTTGATGAACATTAAGCTTAAGCAATTAGATCGTTGCCAATGTTTATATTCAAGCTTTTCATTCAACGTACTTGATTCCATAAGAATCAGGTAGTTCATCCACACATTGCGCCATATCAATGTCATGTAGCCTAATAGTTAAAAAGATATTATCTTTCCAATTAGAAAAATTATCACCACTTAGAACCAGATAGCAATAGTAAGAATAACTTTGTGGAAAAAGGCTCGTCAAGCATAAAATTTACTTAAAATAGTTTAATAAAAAGACTAGCATATATATGAAAACTAGAAAAATTTCATGCCTGTGGGTATAGGAAAAAAACCATCTTGATAACTAACTGACTATCTTATTCCAATAAAATTACAAAGAAATAACATCTTGATGTAATCAACAAAGCACCTTTGGAAAATAAAGAGTTAGTCAATAAATGTTTTGGGATAGTGAAAAGACCTTGGAATAGTTAATGAATCTTTGGAAATTCTTTTGAGTATCTAGGAGCACATCTCATTAAATGTAGTAAGTATGTTATGAGTATAAATAGAGTCAAATATGCAGCTTTATAATTAGGTTTTTTCAAAATTAATATTATTACAAGTTTATCTAGAAATCTCTTTAAAGGCTTTTTCCAGATTTTTTTTCCCTTAAGAAATCTTGGCTCCTTAAGAAATCTTGGCTCCAAGAGTGTTTGGAGATTTACGTTTCTTTATTTGTTTTACATTAAGTGGTATCAGAGCCTACCAAGACCTATAATTACTACAAATTAATGGCTGGACTAGGAAATAATAGAGTTGTTGAATTAATTTCTAGATAGGAATTTTATAATTTGCAACAACATAATTCAATTGTGCTCTAGATTAGAGCAAGCTGGTATCTTGGGTGTCACTTTTCCTCATAGGGAGCAAACCAATAATTATCAGTCAAGAAATGAGATAAATCAACCACTGTAGAGCAATATCAACAAGCGTTAGAGGATTCTTCAGATGAGGAAAAACATATCCCTTTGCGGAGGCGATCAGCATTTAATCACAACCTGAATCAAGACAGAGAGCCAAACATTAGAATAGAGATTCCAAATTTTTTAGGAGAATAAAAACCAGAAAAGTCTTGGATTGGCTGAACGAGGTAGAAAGAATCTTCAAATTTCTTGACTTGCCAGACACCAAAAAAGTCAAGCTTGTAGCCATTAAGTTAAAGAGGTATGCATCATCTTGGTGGAAACAAGTACAAATGATGAGGATTCAATCATGAAAGGATAAGATACTGAGCTGGGCAAAGATGCAGTGAATGATTCGAAGTCAATTCCTATCTTTAAATAATGAAAGACTAATATTTCATAAATATCAATCTCTTCAGAAGGCCTACGATTTGTTCGGGTGTACAATAATGAGTTTTACAAGATGAGAACAAGAGTACATCTCTTTGAAACTGAAGTGCAAGTCATTCATCGTTATTTGATGGGATTGAAGCCAAGTATTAGAAGGATGATCGAGTTTCTGCCTTGTTGGACACTAGCTAGTGCTGTCCAATTAGTATTGATGTGGAAAATCAGCAGAAATAGTCAAGCAGCCAACTAGTTCATAGCATGGCAGGTCACAGCCAATCTCATATCAGTAAAAATAGAACATATTTGAATCAAAAGTTAGAAGAAATGGCTGATGATATGCAGCCACAAGGTCGAACTCAAGGCTAGATGCATAATACAACGAGAAACAATACTTCTAGAAGCAATAACAGCTCATCTCAGCCCTCGGGGCAAAGAATTATATGTTATAAATGTAGAAAAGAGGAGAACAAATCCTTTGAATGCAGAAAATAAGCAAACAATTTGCTTCTTATCGAAGAAGAAGTTGAAACAGAAGATTTTGATGAAAATGAAGATTTTGATAAAACAGAAAAGCATGACTGTAAAGGATTGCTAAAATTTGCAGAAGATGAAGTCACGTATGGAGATGATTGCCTTCCAAACCTGGTTATACAACATGAAATGCTAGCCCCCAAGTTAAAAGGTGACATGCAACGGAATAACATTTTCAAAACAAAATGTTCTTCAAATGGAAAACTCTGCATTGTTATCATTGATAGAGGGAGTTGCACAAAACCTTGTTTCAAAAGAGATGGTCACCAAGTTGAATATGAAGATGCTTCCGTACCTAAGGCCATATCGCTTTGCTTGGTTTAAAAAGAGATGAGAGGTGAAGATTACACATCCGTGCCTTGTTCTATTTTCAATTGGGAAAAACTACGTAGATAGGGAGGACATGGCACTACGATAATAAGCTGGTGCATCATGGAGAAAAGAACACGTGCTTTTTATAAAGATAGAGTCAAAGTGGTACTTGCCCCAATGAAAGATGAAGATTGTACCAAGTCAAAAGTAGAACCGGTAAATTTATATTTAAGTGTTCAATGCTTTCTAAATGAGGCTGAGGCTAATGGAGTTGCATTTGTGTTTCCGACTAAGGAAGATTTGAGAAACCATCAGAAATATCATAAAAAATGAAGGCTATGCTGGAAGAGTTTATGGAAGTATTTTATGATGATTTTCCAAACGAATTACCTCCAAAAAGAAGCATTCAACATCACATTGATCTAGTGCCCAGAGCAAGCTTACCAAATCAGTCCCATTACAGGATGTCACCAAGAGAGCACGAAGAACACCAGAAGCAAGTTGAAGAATTACTATAGAAGGGCTTTATAAGAGAATTTATGAGTCCATGTGCAATTTCAGCACTTTTGACTCCAAAAAAAAAGATGGCACGTAGAAGATATGCATTGACAGTCGTGCAATCAACAAAATTACAGTGAGATATTGCTTTCCAATTCCAAGATTAGATGATATGTTGGATGTGTTAAATATGGCCAAAGTGTTTTAAAAATTGATCTAAAATGTGGCCATCATCAAATTAGAATTCGTGAGGGAGATGAATGAAAACTGATTTCAAGACAGAAGATACGCTTTATGAATGCATTGTGATGCTATTTGGTTTGTCCAATGCTCCTAGCACCTTCATGCAACTGATGAATTAGGTTTTAAAGCCTTTTATTGGGAAGTTGTAGTAGTTAGACCTTCAAAAATGACTGCCAACAGGAACCCCACACCTTATCTGCCAACGTGTACTTTACCAACACACTTGGACTGTCACGTGGGTCTATGAATCACCGAGGTACACTTAAAGTGTAAGAAGAAAAGGTATTTTGGTGTGAGAGAGACATGTTATGGTCGAGAAAGTGGCTTGAGGGCCTCTAATCACATATTTCCTAAGTGGTATAAGTGGTATGAAGAACACTTAAGTTAATCAATATAAAGGACTTTGATTTAATATGTTTTCTCTAAGCATATTTCTCCTCCTTGTTGTAGATATGACTTTGGTATTTATAGGCCAAAGACAATTGGCCAAGCCCTTTTTGATGTGCGAAAAGTGGCACAATCTTAACGATCCTCGTATCACATCCTATGTATTATGTTAGTGGTTTAATGAAGAGGTCTCTTTCAATGACTGTGTGACAATTCGCATTGGCAGGCTGTCCCATCACTCTTTTCAGGTCTGACTCGTAGAATGTTAGGAGAGGCTTTCTCAACATACAGTCGGAGGTCGGTCTTCGATCGCCTCGTCTTCTCAACCTCATCTTCTCAAATTTCATTGGCATAAAAGAAAAGCCTCTTCTTCCCAACCTCTTCAAAATAGAAAGGTCGCCTACTAGGCAACTTTGACTTTGACTAAGCTACGTGGAGCGCCACGTGGGACTGAGGCGTAACAGTAGTGTATTTTAATGATATACTAATATACAGCCCTTCGAGAAAATCTCATTTACATTACCTGAAGGAATTATTATAAGTTCTCAGAAAAGAAAAGCTCTATGCCAATACGAAGAAGTGCAGATTTTTCACATATTCATTACTTTTTCTGGGATATGTGGTTAATGCTGATGGAATAAAGGTTGATGATAGCACGGTTAAAACTATTAGAAACTGGCCAACTTCGAGAACATTGGGAGAAGTTAGAAATTTCCATAGTTTAGCTTCATTTTATCAATGCTTCATCAAGAATTTTAGTACTATAGTTGCCCTTATGTCTGACTGCATGAAAATAGAGAGATTTCAATTGAATAAAGATGCTGAAAATAGTTTTAACAAAGTCAAAGCAGATGTTGAGTTTTGCCAGATTTTAACAAAACTTTTCAGGTTGAATGTGATGCTTCTTAAATTGGGGTTGAGGCTGTTCTAAGTCAAGAAGGCAAGCCAATATCATTCTACACGAAATTAAATGACACAAGGCGGAGGTATAGCACTTATGATCAAGAATTTATGTTGTTGTTGAGGCACTTAAACATTGGGAGCATTATTTGCTGCAACGGAAGTTTATCTTGTATACAGATCATAAGGCTTTAAAGCATCTCAACAACCAACAAAAGTTGAACAAGAGGCATGCACGTTAGGTCACATTCTTGTAGCGATTCAACTTCGTCATAAAACAAAAGTCTAGAGTAAGCAACAAGGCAGCAGATGCATTGAGTAGAAGGACTATGCTACTGACTAGTATGGTTGCAACTATCCAAACTTCAGATTCTTTTTTGGGCCAATATGGAAAGACTGCACTAATGGCACAAAATGTGAATATCTGATCTATGATGGTTTCTTATTTAAATCAAACCAGCTTTGTGTTCCAAATTGCTTGTTGAAGGAGAAAATTACACAAGATATGCACGTAAGAGGATTAGGTGGACACTTTGGGCAAGATAAGACATTTGCAATGGTTGAACAAAAGTTCTTTTGGCCAAAAAAGAGGAAAGAATTAAATAATTTTGTCAAGAGATGTTGCACTTGTCAAGAATCTAAGGGCCTAGTACAAAACACTTGTTATTACACTCCATTACCGTTCCAAAAGCTCTTTGGGAGGACGTAAGCATGGACTTCGTGGTGAGGCTGCCAAGAACTCAGCAAAGAGTGGATTCCATCTTTGTAGTTGTTGATAGACTCTCAAAGATGTCGTATTTCATTTGCTGCAAGAGGACAATGGATGCCACTAACATCGAAAATATATACTTCTAAGAAGTTGTACACTTGCATGGGATTCCAAAGTCAATTACCTCATATCGGAATTCAAAATTTCTATCTCATTTTTGGAAGACACTTGGAACTAAACTTCAATATAGTATTTCTTATCATCCCCAAATAGACAGACAAATTGAAGCCATCAATAGAATCTTGGAAATCTACTACGATGCTTGGTCGGAGACAATCCTAAACAATGGGAAGATATTATAGCACAAGCTAAATTTGCTTACAACTATTCAAAAAATTGGACTACAGTGATGAGTCCTTTTGAGATTGTTTATGGGAAGCAGCTAATACATTTTTGAGACTTAATTCCCTTGCCACAAATGGGAAAGAGTCATATGAAGGGAGAAATCATTGCTGAGAAAATGCAGAGGCTACATGAGGAAATCAAGCTGAAAAATGAACAATCGAATGCTAGATGCAAACTTGAAGAGACGAACTAAAATTTTCAAAGAAGGAGACATGGTGATGGTTTACCTACGCAAGGAAAGATTTTTCGCTGGTTTTATTCCAAGCTAAGCAAAAAGAAGATTGGTCCATACAAGACAATCAAGTAAATTGGAGAAAATGCTTATCAAGTAGATTTATCTAAGTATATGGGGATTGACTCAATATTTAATGTCTCATATCTTTATGAGTACCATGGTGTAGACAAGAAGGATGCTGAATTTGATTGGAAAAAGTTTTGACTATCTAGGAGCATGACATCTCATTAAATGTACTTAGTATGTTATTAGTATAAATAGAGTCAAGTATGCAGCTTAGTAACAAGTTTTTTCACAATTAATATTATTAAAAATTTATCTAGAACTCTGTTTAAAGGTTTTTTTTTCTAGATTTTTGTTCCTTAAGAAATCTAGGCTCCAACGGTGTTTGGAGTATATTTAATTCTTGTTTCTTTATTTGTTTTACATTACCCCCCCTATAGGGTCAAGTTAGACACTTCATAATTAAGAGCACTCTTGCCAATAGGCATTGAGAAAGAGTTGGGTTGAAAATGATGATTTGGCATGGTTTTTCAAAAACTTTTTTTAAAAAAAAAATTATTTTTAATATTTTATGGGATCCATAATTTTTATCAATTTTTCAACTATAGATTTCATCAATTTTCTTCAAAATTTCTTAAAAACCTATTTTTTTTAACTCCACCAAACAAGCACTAAATTGCAATTACTTTTAACTTCTTTACATGATTATTATCATGTTTGAGATGTTGTGGCGACTCTCAGTCATAATGAAATTGAAACCTTTAACTTGTTTAAGGAAATACTAAGGAGTGGTTTTGCACCACATTCTTTATTTGTTGCACTATATTTTGATTGTATTTAAGGTCCTCAATATTTGTTAATTGTAGCACTTATGTCCCTAATTTTTTTCTCGTCGAATTATTATTTTCAACTTTCATTAATTAATACATCTCATCCTTGATGGTGTTTTCTGTCAAAATATTTTGTTTGCGTGCTTGATATTAGAAAAAAAAAATTTGCATTTTTTATTTATTGTTTTTTTTAAAAGAATTGGATGAAAAAATAAATCGTTTTACACCATCTGAGGGGATTTTTTGGATGAAAACTGTTATCATAGACAATATGTGTTAATTAATAAAAAGTTAAGGATGAGAATGCAACAAAAAAAGTTGGAGATATAAGTGCTACAATGAGTAAAAATTGAAGATTTTAAATACAATTAAACTGTGGTACAACAAATAAGTAATGTAGTGTGAATATAATTACCCAATACTAAATCTAAAATACAGGGCATGGATTAGGCTCTATTACCATTAAGGAAAATACCAAATCCAAAAAAAAAAAAAACAAGGCATAGATTAGACTCTAATACCACTAATGTAAGAAATAACTACTAAGAGTGTCTCTAATAAGATTGTTCTTATTATGGATTGCAGTAAGAAAACGTGTCATATCACTCCAAAATGCTTACAAGTTAGGAAAAAAGTGAAAGATGTACATTCGCTATTTAATTTTTTATAATTCATCTTCATAGAAGTGTGTGTGTTAGATATCATCGATTTAACTTTTTATAATTCATCTTTACTTGGTCCCTACATCTTTTCTTTTGTACATGTAGACTACAATTTCTCCAATCCACAATCTATTTGAAATGTTCTTAGTAGTACTGTAACAGAAAACTGAAAGGCTTTTTCTCTCCTATTTATATTGGCTAGACTGGGGACCCTACCATAATTATATAGCGTAATTGCTTTCTCGAGTCAAGATCTGCTGTCCCAAATGTATGTCTCATAAGCTATCCCACCAATTAAAAATATACGCATCCATCTAATAAATATAAGTCAATCTTAATAGTAAGTATAAACACATTAAATAATTGTATAAATATAATATTAGTATATCAATACATATAATTATTTTCTAATAAATTGGGTGGTATCCCATAAAGAAGATAGTCAATCATGATGATACTCACCTTAGTTAAATAGTGCTAGTGGACCACCTTTAAGAAAAAGCCTAACACACCAAACACAATTGGTACTGGAATTGAAGAAATGTCGGATCGTGTCATTTCAATTTGTTGTTTGCTCCTTGACAATGCACTCTCTCGAAGAAGCCTTAAAGATCAATGGAAGCTCTGATATCAAATGTTAACCTTTCTGTGAAAGAACATGAAAACAATCCGCACCAGGAAACCAAAATAGAACATAGCAAAGCTACGGAAATTAAGAAGTAGACAAAACGGGCTCTTACAACTTTGTACAAAACAGGAACTAGCAAACTTGGCTGCACAATAGCCTTTCATTTTCAGTTATTTTCGATATAAAATATATTTTGGTAAGTTAATCAGTATGGTTTAAGGTATCAACAAAACAACATTACTTCTACTATGCCTGAAATAAACATGCGCTGAGTTGGAGTTTTCGAGAAAAGTTTCAACTCCTTCAGGGAGTTTAGATAACCAGTAACAAGATTGGTCAGTTTATCATTGTGAAATCATATTATGAGTTGATGCGTAGACACGTTTTTTCAAGAATATTCAGAATAATATTTAGGTTATTCTAATATTTCTAATAGTTTTTGTAGAAGTACATCCATTTAAGGAGATATCAAATGAAATATTGAAGAAATGCATGGGCATACTGTCAGTTATAAAAGTGATTTCAATAACGTTAAGAAATAAGAGTGTGCCTGAATGAAACTGGTGCTTCAAAAACTCAAGGATGTACAAGATAGAGTTGCACGAGTTGAACAACTTGTTAAGGTGTGGAGCCAAATTAGTCTCCAAGTGTTTTAGAGATTGTCTTTGTAATTAGGTTGTCTTAGTATTTCATTATAACTAGAAAACATTAATTGATTTGCCTTAGAGTTTCATTATAATTAGAGAATCTTAATTAGAGAATCTTCGTTGGTTTGTCTTAGAGTTTTATTATAATTAGGAAACTCCTATTATGTTGGTATATATATGACTAGTATCTTATAAAAAATTAATCATCATTTATTATAGTGAAAATATTGCAGCGGCTGAAGAGAGGACGTAATCTCACATTGAGGCGAACCTGTATAAATTTTCGTATTCTTTATTTTTTATCTCTTTTATTTATTACTCTAATCCTAACAACTGGTATCAGAGCGAGGTTCTAGGGATTAGAATTCGTGTGTGAGTGCATGAAGGAGAGAACCCAACTCACCAAAAATGGAGAGAAAATCCGAGAGCAACAGTATAATAAATTCGCAAAATCTAGACAGCCAGCGCAGCAATAATCCAACACTGATATCTCAACACTCCGTGGTGCGATCGTCGTGAAATTTGGAAGCAAGTTCAAAACTTATTGAAGATCAAATCTAATGGTTAAGATCAAGATCCAACGGTTATTTCAAGAGAAACTATTATCCGAAAAGTAACGAATTTGAGAAAAGTTCTCAAGTTCTGATTGAGAGCGATGGCTGGCGATGATCGAGCATCAACACTTGGAATCACCAAGTTTGATGGCGTAGATTTTTCACTCTGGAAGATGAAGATAGATGATTATCTTTATAGTAAAAAGATGCACCAACTGTTGAATGAAAAGCTAAAAACTATGAATGATGATGACTATAACCTTCTTGAATGACAGATGTTGGGAGTAATTTGGCTAACATTGTCGAAGAACGTGGCTCATAATGTTGCAAAGGAGAAAACCACTTCATAATTGATTACGGTATTATCTGACATGTATGAGAAGCTCTCAACGTGCAATAAAGTTCATCTGATGAGGAAGCTATTCAATCTGAAGATGGTAGAAGGTGCTTCAGTAGTAGAACATCTTAATAAATTCAACACAATAGTCAATTAATTAGTCTCTGCAGAGATTATGTTTAAAGATGATGTTCGTGTCCTAATTCTCTTGGCCTCACTACCAAATAGTTGGGAGTCTTTAGAAGCGGTTGTTAGCAATTCCATAGGGAATGCGAAATTGAAACTCTATGATGTTAGAGTTACAATTCTTGCTGAATAAGTTCGTAGAAAAGATGATGAAGAAGTCTCGTCATCCAATTCTACCCTAATTATTGAAAATAGGGACAAAGGTTATGAAAAGAATTCCAACAAAGGTAACGGTAGAGGAAAGTCAAGGAATTTCAGGAACAAGTCTGAAACGGACGTGGTGCTAAATGTTGGAATTGTGGTAAGTTTGGTCACCTGAAGAGGAATTGCAGAGAACCTAAGAAGAATGAGGAAAAGAACAATAATGATGTGAATGTTGCGACTGAAGACGTAGAAGATGCTTTACTCTTGTCAGTTGATAGTTCTATCGATTCTTGGGTGATGGATTCTGGGGCTTCCTTTCACACAATTGCACACAGTGAGAACATGGAGAACTATGTTGCTGGAAATCACGAAAAGGTATATCTTGCTGATGAAAAACCTTTTGACATCATTAATATTGGTGATGTCAGATTAAAGATGCTAAATGGGTCTTTGTAGAAAATTAACAAAGTGAGGCACATACCAAAATTGATACAAAATCTGATCTCTGTTGGACAACTTGATGATGAAGGGCATGATGTGAATTTTGTTGGTGGCCATTGGAAAGTAACAAAATGAGCCATGGTTGTTGTACGAGAACTAAAATGGGAACTCTTTACATAACTACCAATCTCAGAGATACAGTTGTTGTTGTTGAATCCACTGCTAATTCTGATATGTGGTACTATAGCCTCGGACATATGAGAGAGAAGAGAATGAAAGTGCTTCAGTCTAAAGAGAAGCTACCTGGGTTAAAATATGTTGAACATAGTCTATGTTAAGGCTGTATTTTTTGCAAGCAGAAAAGAGTTAGCTTCTCTAAAATTGGAAGAGAGCCAAAAGCTACAAAATTGGAGTTGATTCATACAGATGTATGGGGACCTTCATCTGTTACTTCCTTTTGAGGTTCAAATTATTATGTGACATTCATTGATGACTCAAGTAGAAAAGTATGGGTTTATTTCTTGAAAAAGAAATATGATGTCTTCGATGTTTTCAAGAGGTGGAGAGCGATGGTTGAACATGAAACAGATTTAAAGGTGGAGTGCTTTCATTCAGACAATGAAGGTGAATACATAAATGCAATTTTTTAGATATACTGTGTTGAAAATGGGATCAAGATGATGAGGACTATTCCAGGTAAACCTCAACAGAATGGTGTACCTGAGAGGAAAAACATGACTCTAAATGAGCGTGCAAGAAGTATGAAATTACATTCAGGATTGCCAAAGATGCTCTAGGCATAGGCTCTTAGCACTGCAACATATTTGAACAACAGGGGCCCTTCAATACCATTGGACTACAAAATACTAGAAGAAGTTTGGAGTAGAAAAGAGGTAAACATTTCCTTCTTAAAAGTGTTTGTTTATGTTTCTTATATTTACATATATTCTGTTTCTACAAGTAAACTTGATGCCAAATCTAAAAGATGTTTTTTTATTGGCTATGGTGATTTGGAGCTTGGTTATCGCTTCTGGGTTGAGCAAAGACGCAATATTATCAAAAGTAAAGATGTAATCTTCAATGAAGCAGCCATATATAAGGACATAATGAAAGCAGACCCTGAAGTTAAGAAGTCTAAAGTGATTTCATTGCAAGAACTTCCAGTGATTGAGGCAGAGAAAGCTGATGGTGAAAATCAAGAAAATATAGCACCAGAAGAAAATCAGAGCACCCATGTGACTAGGCTCAGGAGATCTAACAGAACAATTAGACATCTACAGAGATACGCTCCAGCATTGTATTATATTCTATTAACTGACAGTTGTGAATCAGAAAGCTATAATGAGGCAGTTCAAGCTAATGAATCAATCAAGTGGGAGTCAGCCATGAATGATGAGATTGACTTATTATTGACCAATCAAACATGGTAACTGACAAAGTTACCAAAAGGAAAGAAGGCTTTGTAAAACAAATGTGTTTACCGAATAAAAGAAGAACATGATGACATCAAGAGATATAAAGCAAGACTAGTTATAAAGGGATTTCAATAGAAAGAAGACATTGACTACACTGAAAATTTCTCTCCTGTGGTGAAATTAACTACCATCAGAACAATATTTGAACTAGTGGTAGAAGAAGACTTGTACTTAGAGCAATTGGATGTAAAGACAGCATTTTTTCATGGTGATTTGGGCGAAGAAATTTACATGAAGCAGCCAGAAAATTACGAAGTATAGGAAAATGAGGAAATGGTGTGCAGACTTCAAAAGAGCTTGTATGGCCTTAAACAAGCTCCGAGACAGTGGTATAAGAAGTTTGACAGCTTTATGGGTAGTAATGGCTTCTTGAGGTGCCAGACGGATCATTGTTGCTATATGAAGAAATTTAGTGATTCATATATTATCTTACTCCTATATTTTGATGACATGTTGATTGAAGGAGCTTGTAAACAACAAATTGACAAGTTAAAAGATGAGTTGTTCAAGGAGTTTGCAATGAAGGATTTAGGTGCTGCAAAACAAATCCTTGGAATGAGAATTACTAAGGATAGGGACAGACGTGTCTTGAAACTGTCACAGGAAGAGTATGTGAAGAAGGTGTTGAGCATATTCAAGATGGATGAATCTAAACTAGTGAGTACTCATTTGGCTAGTCACTTCAAGCTATCCAATGAACAGTCACATTCTACAGAGCAAGAGCGAGCCTACATGGTCAAGGTGCCTTATGCCCCTGCTATTGGAAGTCTTATGTATGTTATGGTCTGTATGAGACCGGATATAGCATATGCAGTGGAAGTTTTGAGTAGATATATGAGTAATCCCAGAAAACAACATTGGGAGGCAGTAAAGTGGATTTGTAGTACTTCTTGATTTTTAGATACTTGAGAAGTACTACAAATTTTGCCTTGTGTTTCAAAAAATAGGCTTAGGATTACAGGGCTTTGTAGATGCTGACATGGCTGGAGACATTGATAGCAGTAAGAGTACTACTGGATATGTATACACATTGGATGATACAGCATTTAGTTGGGTGTCTAAGTTGTAGAAGATAGTTGCTCTTTCCACTACTAAGGCAGAGTATATTGTCGTGACCGAAGCTAATAAATAGATGATATGGTTGCAGTCTTTCTTGGAAGAATTGGGTCACAAGCATGGTAAGAGTGTTTTGTATTGTGACAGTCAAAGTTCTATTCACTTAGCAAAAAAATTATGTTTATCATGCGATGACGAAGCATATACAGTTTCGTTATCACTTTATCAGATCGGTTTTGGATGATGGAATCCTAGTGCTTGAGAAGATTCAGGGCAATCAAAATCTTGTTGATATGTTAACAAAGACTGTTACAATTGAGAAACTGAAGTTGTGTGCAACTTCAGTTAGTCTTCTTCATTGAAGATTGGAAGAGGTGTACCGGCCGCTGTAGAGGAAAGAGTTGATGATAGATTAGTCTCCAAGTGGGAGATTGTTAATGTGTGGAGCCTAATTAGTCTCCAAGTGTTTTAGAGATTGTCTTTGTAATTAGATTGTACTAGTATTTTATTATAACTAGGAAATCTTAATTGATTTGCCTTAGAGTTTCATTATAATTAGAGAATCTTCATTGGTTTGTCTTAGAATTTTATTATAATTAGTGAACTCCTATTAGGTTGGTATATATATGACTAGTCTCTTGTAAACAAATAATTATCATTTATTATAGTGAAAATACTGCAGTGGCTGAAGACAGGACGTAGTCTTACATTGAGGCGAACATGTATAAATCATCTTGTTCTTTATTTTTTCTCCTTTTTATTTATTGCTCTAATCCTAACACAACTCGTACTACAAACAGAGTTCTCTTCAAGTTACAATACATTACCATATCAGTTGAAATCATGTATTGCTTATTTAAGCCTATTCTTGGAGAATACGAGGATAGATGTGGAGCACCTGTATCTTCTGTGGATGGCTGAAGGCACAATATCGCCAGATGATAGTGAAATTAATACAAATATGATGGGTGTAGCAGAAAGATATTTTAGTGAACTGGTACAAAGAAATGTGGTCCAGGTTAGGGAAGAAGAAGCTCCAAACTGGAGAAAATATAGCTCTTTTTGTGTTCATAATACCATTCACCAACTGTGCTTCAGTAAGGGGAAAGAGCATTTTTTTGAATTCCTGGATCTTAGTTGTGAAACCCAGAGCACATCAAATTCCTCTTCCTCATGTTCCAGTAGTTATCCAACACGACGACTTGCTCTGTATTTAAGAAATCAAGATAATGGATATGCCGCCGTTCCTTTCACAAATGAAATATCCAAGCATCTTCGGTGTCTCTTACTTGTGAATCTGGATGATCTTCAGATAAAGTTGGAATGGCCTCGTGGATTACCTGACCTGACTAAATTCAGAATTCTACGGGTTCTAAATTTTGAACGGTTTGAATTTCAAGGAAGAAAGCTACTGAGGGGGATAAGTAAACTATTCCACCTACGCTATCTGAGTTTCAAAGGATGTATTCTCGAGGAGTTGCCATCATCGATAGGCAACTTGTCACTCTTGCGGTTTCTTGATCTACGGGTTTCAAGTAAAATGAAGATTCCAAATGTCTTGTATAAAATGGAAGAATTGAAGCACCTATATCTTCCACTCTTATTTCAGACATCTACCAATGATAAATTGTGTTTGGGCAAATTGAAAAAACTTGAGGTACTTGAAAACTTTAACACTGGGGTATGCAATGTTGCTGATCTTCTTGAAATGAAGAATCTTCGAAATCTGTCTGTTGTTACATAAATTTGTTAAACAGCGAAGTAAACAAAGCAGTGTCCTTAAGCAGATTTACAGTATGCTTAAGAAGTAAAAATGACAGCGATGGGAAGGCAAATAAAATCAACGCCTTGGAGCCGGGGCCTGTGTTC
Organism: Forsythia viridissima; assembly: GCA_030279155.1. Taxonomy (NCBI): domain Eukaryota; kingdom Viridiplantae; phylum Streptophyta; class Magnoliopsida; order Lamiales; family Oleaceae; genus Forsythia; species Forsythia viridissima. The sequence goes on along the minus strand of CM059037.1, from coordinate 50,760,252 downwards.
AACACAGTGTCCTTAAAGCAATATTCGCCCCCTCACCGAAGTAACTCGAGCGCTTGCTTCCCAGGATACAGCGGCTTAAAACTGCAGCTGAGCAGTCGAACTGAGAATGTGTCGGAACAGAATCACCAAGCGATTGTAGGCAGACAGTAAGGAGAATGCAGAGTGAATTCGTGGAGTAAGAATTGTGTGTTTTGGACTGAAGATTGTTGCTGTATATATAGGCAAGGAGGAGCCTTATGCATTCAGTACACTGCCTTTACTCCAGACGTTTTGGAGTTACAAAACGTTTTGATGTTACAGAATAAATGGATATAAGTTTTGGAGTTACGTTTTTAAATGAAAAACGTAAAATAAAATTCCAAAACGTAGCTTGTACTTTGTGGCCAATTTTTGGTTCATTCGGTCCGACATTCGTGTACGCAGGTCGCGCCCGCACACAAGTTCAAGGCTCGAAGGCCAAGTCGGTCCAAGATTTGCACCCCCCCCTGCGGGCGCGTAGGCCACGGAGGATTCTCTATGCAACAAATGGTTACACTTTACAAATTGTTAACCATATATAAATTGGTCCACAATCTTGTTTTTATCCGATGTGGGACAACTATTTAAGTTTTCCACACATTTTCATATTTTATCCACTTTCCAATGTGGGATGGAATATTTATATTCCCCATAAATTCCCACTATTCCATTTGTAACCGATGTGGGATTGTAATCCCTTTTAAGGCTCCTCTTCCAATCCCACTTCTCAAGCAATGTGGGATTCAATTTCACTTCATTAGTAAAAATCTATTTTCCTCCAATATATTTTCCAACAATCCCCCACATGAAAGGAAATTGACAGAGACACGGAATACTTGATGATAAAGTTCCATAGTTGAAACCTGCATAGGATAGGTAGGAGTTACCTTTGAACCTTCCCTTGTTAAAGTACATTTACTTTACTAGCTGATTAGTAGACATGATGTCTTTGAACTATTCTGCCTTTTGTGTAAACGATGATGTACCTCACACAGGATTCTTTCTAACACATTTCAGTTCTCATTGGTATGTTCGTTTGTGGCCATGAACATATGCCTGGTTCAGTGAGAGTTATTAAGAATTGAGCCTCACAATTCCCTTCGAAGCGGCCCCACTTCTCTCTCACATAGGTGATTTCTTAATTAAGAGTAACCCGCATTACTCCGCTCGGATTTTCGACGCATAAGAATCATTAAAAGCCTATTGCTTATCCTCTTTCCACGGGCATCACTGTTATTACAGGAATGGACAGGAGTTAACCCCCACAGTGATCCTATTAAGTATTTGTAATTAGGTTTTCTCGTTGAACCTAGATCTTGGGATCTCCAGTCAGTTAGGTTGAGTTTCCATTACAATAACTTATTCTTTTAGAGGCTTAAGTCCCATTCCTCTAGATGAATTTGCAACTAACTCTCTATTTAACCCTTTGGTTAGCGGATCCGCAATGTTATCTTTAGACTTTACATAGTCAATAGAGATAACTCCAGTTGAGAGTAACTGTCTTATGGTATTATGTCTACGACGTATGTGTCTAGACTTACCATTGTACATGTTGCTTTGTGCCCTTCCAATTGCAGATTGACTATCACAATGTATGCAAATTGCTGGCACAGGTTTTGACCATCTTGGAATATCCTCTAAGAAATTGCGTAGCCATTCAGCCTCTTCACCACATTTATCCAGAGCTATAAACTCGGATTCCATGGTAGATCTCGCAATAACTGTTTGTTTAGAGGATTTCCACGATATCGCTGCACCTCCCAAAGTGAATACAAATCCACTGGTAGACTTTGAGTCCTTGATATCAGATATCCAATTAGCGTCTGTATATCCTTCAATAACTGCGGGATATCTGGTATAGTGCAGTCCATAATCACGCGTATATCTCAAGTATCTCAGTACTCTTACTATTCCTTTCCAGTGGTCAGACCCTGGATTACTGGTATATCTACTCAGTTTGCTAACTGCGTAAGCTATATCTGGTCTTGTACAACTCATTAAGTACATAAGACTTCCGATTATTCTAGAGTACTCAACTTGAGAAATACCATTGCCTCTATTTTTCGATAGATGTTGACTTGTATCTATCGGTGTTCTAGCCACGCCAGTATCATCATTATTGAATTTTTCCAAAATTTTGTCCACATAATGTGACTGACTTAGAACGAGTCCATCTGATGTTCTTGAAATTTTAACTCCAAGAATCACATCAGCTAAACCCATATCCTTCATGTCGAATTTTGAATTCAACATATTTTTAGTAGATTTAATCATCTTATCGTTGCTACCAACGATGAGCATATCGTCAACATAAAGACATAAAATGACATAACCATGTTCCGTGTCTTTGATGTAAACGCATTTGTCACATTCATTGATTTTAAATCCACTTTCTATCATGGCATTGTCAAATTTTGCATGCCACTGTTTTGGTGCTTGTTTTAAGCCATATAATGACTTCACCAATTTACACACCTTGTTTTCTTGTCCTGGTGCAGAAAACCCCTCAGGTTGTTCCATGTAAATTTCTTCTTCTAAATCTCCATTTAGAAAGGCAGTTTTGACATCCATTTGATGTACTTCGAGATTGTGCAAAGCTGCAATCGCTAATATCATCCGAATGGAAGTTATTCTCGTTACCGGAGAATAAGTGTCAAAGTAGTCAAGGCCTTCTCATTGCTTGTAACCTTTAATTACAAGTCTGGCCTTGTACTTATCAATAGTTCCATCTGCTTTCATTTTTCTTTTGAAAATCCATTTGTAGCCTAGTGGTTTGCTTCCAGGGGGAAGATCCACCAGCTCCCATGTATGTTTTTGCAAAATGGAATCTATTTCATTTTTAATGGCCTCTTTCCATTGAGGTCCTTCTGAAGAGTTTACAGCTTCTTTGAAGCTTTGAGGTTCAGTTTCTAACATATAAGTCAGAAAATCAGGACCATAAGATTTTTCTGTCCTTTCTCGTTTGCTTCGTCTTGGTTCAATCTCAACTTCCTCTTCTACTTCTTGGTCATGACTATTCTCAATCATAGTCCCATATGTTCGTTTAGAAGAACTCGCTTCTTCTTTGGATTTGTATGGAAATACATGTTCAAAGAATGATGCATTTCTTGATTCCATTATCGTATTTTTGTGTATATCAGAAATTTTTGAATCATATACAAGAAATCGATAAGCACTGCTGTTATGTGCATATCCGATAAATATGCAATCAACAGTTTTTGGTCCTATTTTCACCTTCTTTGGTGTAGGTACCGCCACTTTGGCAAGACACCCCCACACTCGTAAGTATTTGTAGGAAGGCTTTCTTCCTTTCAATAACTCGTAGGGGCTCTTATCTTCTTTCTTTCGGGGCACCTTATTTAAAAGGTAATTAGCTGATAACACAGCTTCTCCCCACATGTTCTAAGGTAATCCAGAACTTAACAACATTGCATTCATCATTTCTTTCAATGTTCTATTTTTCCGTTCAGCAACACCATTTTGTTGAGGTGAATAAGGTGCTGTTGTTTCATGTTTAATTCCGTGTTGTGCACAGAATTCAGCAAATGGTGATTCATATTCACCACCTCTATCACTTCTCAACACTTTGATCTTCTTGTTGAGTTGGTTTTCAATTTCATTCTTATAGAGAACAAATTTCTCTATAGCTTCATCTTTACTTTTAAGCAAATACACAAAATAATATTTTGTGCTATCGTCAATAAAAGTAATAAAATATTTGTTACCTCCCCTTGTTTGTATAGATTTTAAATCACATACATCAGTGTGAATTAAATCAAGTGGTTCAGTTTTCCTTTGAACAGATTGAAATGATGACCTTGTCAATTTTGCCTCAACACAAGTTTCACACTTATGTTTATTATCAATTTGGAATGTAGGTATGCAATTCAAGTTAATTAGTCTACGCAAAGTATCGTAATTAACATGTCCTAGTCTACCATGCCACAAATTGGAAGACTCAAGCAAGTAAACGGAAGAGTTTTTCATTTTATTCATTTTTGGCTTAATAGCCATAACATTGAGCTTAAAAAGCCCGTCACTTACATAACCCTTTCCTACAAACATTCCAGACTTAGACAAAATAACTTTGTCTGACTCAAACACTATACGAAATCCATGTTTGTTCAACAGCGAGCCAGACACCAAATTCTTGCGAATTTCTGGTACATAGAGCACATTGTTTAGAGTCAGCTCTTTCCCAGACGTCATCTTTAGAACCACCTTTCCATGGCCCTTGATTTCAGAGGTTGCTGAATTTCCCATATACAGCTTTTCTCCATCTGCTTCTTCAAAACCACTAAACATCTCCTTGTCGGAGCAAACATGTCGGGTGGCACCGGTGTCTATCCACCATTCTCTCGGATTTGAACCCACCAGGTTCACTTCAGAAATGACAGCTGCAAGGTTCATGACAGATGTATCTTCAACCATGTTTGCTTCTTTTTTCTTCTTCGGCAAACGGCACTCCGTAGACTTGTGACCAATCTTGTCACAATTGAAGCATTTTCCAGAAAACTTCTGTTTAGAGATTCCACCTTTAGGTCCCAACTTGGGCCCTTTTCCACCAGATGGCCCATACTTGTTCTTGTAGGTCTTGGAGCTTTGACCATGCTCCATAACATTGGCTTTGGCCACAACCGGATTGAACCCTCTTTCAGAACTTTTGTTGTCTTCTTCAATTCGAAGTCGCACAATTAGTTCCTCAACGTTCATTTCCTTTCGTTTGTGCTTTAGGTAGTTTTTGAAATCCTTCCATGCAGGAGGTAGCTTTTCAATTATACATGCCACTTGGAAGGATTCACTCACAACCATTCCCTCGGAATGAATTTCATGCAAGATCACTTGTAATTCTTGTACTTGACTGATTACAGATTTGGAGTCCACCATTTTGTATTCCAAGAAGCGGCCAACAAGAAACTTCTTGGCACCGGCATCCTCGGTTTTGTACTTTTTGTCCAAAGACTCCCATAATTCCTTAGCCGTTTTTATTGCACAGTACACATTATACAATGAATCGGCCAAACCGTTCATAACATAATTTCGGCACAAGAAATCAGAATGCTTCCAAGCATCCACTGCACTGATTGCTTGAATGTCTCCTTGACCCTCTTGGAGCACTGGAGCATTCTCAGTCAAGAATCTCGCAAGATTCAAGGTCGTGAGGTAAAACAACATTTTCTGTTGCCACCTCTTGAAATTCGAACCGTTGAACTTCTCCGGCTTTTCCCCGTGATTAACCGGGACTGTCACAGTTGGACCAGTAGCCAGACTTGGCATAGCCACAGTCTTAGTTCCACTTGGGCCAACAGCTAGACTTGGCATAGCCACAGTCTGTGTTACTGGAGCCACTACTTGAGCCACATCAGAACTTGGCATAGCCACAGCCTGAGCCACATTCGGTAGATTCGACACCATTGGAGGCACATTTTCATTTCCGGATGCCACAACATTATTGGTACTTGTATTTTCCATTTCTGAAACAATCAGAATATTAGTACAACAGAAATAGAATAAATCAAAAGCAGTTTAAGAAAACTGTTTTTAAAACAGTAAGGAATCTGTTTTGAAAACAGTAAGGACTCTGATTTTGAAAACAGTAAGAAATCTGTTTTTAAAACCAGTTTTGTAAACTGTTTAACAAAAAAAAAAGAATATTGCTTTAAGATTGTTACATAAATTTGTTAAACAGCGAAGTAAACAAAGCAGTGTCCTTAAGCAGATTTACAGTATGCTTAAGAAGTAAAAATGACAGCGATGGGAAGGCAAATAAAATCAACGCCTTGGAGCCGGGGCCTGTGTTCAACACAGTGTCCTTAAAGCAATATTCGCCCCCTCACCGAAGTAACTCGAGCGCTTGCTTCCCAGGATACAGCGGCTTAAAACTGCAGCTGAGCAGTCGAACTGAGAATGTGTCGGAACAGAATCACCAAGCGATTGTAGGCAGACAGTAAGGAGAATGCAGAGTGAATTCGTGGAGTAAGAATTGTGTGTTTTGGACTGAAGATTGTTGCTGTATATATAGGCAAGGAGGAGCCTTATGCATTCAGTACACTGCCTTTACTCCAGACGTTTTGGAGTTACAAAACGTTTTGATGTTACAGAATAAATGGATATAAGTTTTGGAGTTACGTTTTTAAATGAAAAACGTAAAATAAAATTCCAAAACGTAGCTTGTACTTTGTGGCCAATTTTTGGTTCATTCGGTCCGACATTCGTGTACGCAGGTCGCGCCCGCACACAAGTTCAAGGCTCGAAGGCCAAGTCGGTCCAAGATTTGCACCCCCCCCTGCGGGCGCGTAGGCCACGGAGGATTCTCTATGCAACAAATGGTTACACTTTACAAATTGTTAACCATATATAAATTGGTCCACAATCTTGTTTTTATCCGATGTGGGACAACTATTTAAGTTTTCCACACATTTTCATATTTTATCCACTTTCCAATGTGGGATGGAATATTTATATTCCCCATAAATTCCCACTATTCCATTTGTAACCGATGTGAGATTGTAATCCCTTTTAAGGCTCCTCTTCCAATCCCACTTCTCAAGCAATGTGGGATTCAATTTCACTTCATTAGTGAAAATCTATTTTCCTCCAATATATTTTCCAACATCTGTTACTGTTGAAGGGAATCTGGAGGATCTTGAGTTGGTCGTGCACCGCATGAACATGAGATCGGGGCATGAATGGTTTCCTTTGGTTATGGTAAAAAAATTTGACTGTTATACCGAAGAAAGACATTTAGCTTTCAGAGAACTACTCGATAGTCAGTTTCTTCGTACCCTACATATGGACGGGCATCTTGGATATATACCATCGAATCCTAATATCAATTCAAGACTGACTGAGATAGTCTTGAAGGGATCTCAACTTAAGGAAGACCCAATGACAACTTTGGGCAAGTTCCCAGTATTGCAGGTACTAGTATTGCAAGACAACGCATTTGACGGGAAGGAAATGAATTGTTCTGCATCTGGTTTCCAAGAACTAAAACGTTTAGAATTCTCGAATTTGTGTTTCTTGGAGACGTGGGTGGTGGAAGATAAATCCATGCCCAAGCTTTCCACTTTAACAGTTAAAAACTGCAGGAAATTGCCAATGCTCCCAAATGGATTAAGGCTTCGTGTTTCTTCAGTCACATTTGAAAATGACAATTAGCTATATCCATAGGAGAAATGAAGTTGGCAAAACTCAGATTCAGGTAGTTTCTTAATTAACCATCAGTTTCCCTTAATCGTGTATCTCATATCTAGGCTAATGCATTACAATTTACAGATCGATCAACTTCCCCGCTTGGTGCTGGTGTCTCTTTGACAGACTTCCTTATTAGTAAATTATTCTTGCTTCTTGGTTGGTTGCTGTAATCCAAATTCTTCTCCAGTAATGTGTTAACTCAATTTTCTCTAAACAATTACTCTTTTTTTCTTTAATCATTATGTTTGTATACCTGTGATAGAGATTGCACTTAAGACATAAATTTTCTTCTTCTGCTCATTAGTATTTTAAGAATTTTATGTTCTATTATTTTGGCAATTTTCTAATTTCATTAGGAATCTTAAGAATTACCAGCACTGGTATTTTTTTAATAATAGAAACACTAATAGTATGGTATTCTTCAGCATAAGTGATACGCGCAGCTACCATGTAAGACATCGTACAACTAGGGCAAGCTTTGTCTCTTGCAGATGAGGAGGATAACTATCGAACAACTACACAAAACACATTGGAGGTACGGGTACCGTAGGGATTGCTTGGGAAAATCCTGGCCTGTAAATTATACAACAGGGAGGCATTCAATACACAATGAAAGCTATAAACCCCGCTTTTATATACTTGAGTAATAACTTATAATATGTTTTACATGGTGCCTATTTATGATATTTTAAGTGCATTTAATGTGGCGCAGGACTATTACTTGCTAAGAAAATCATTTAGGCTAATTTTGCAAATTTAGAGAACTTTAGGGACTAAACGGCAATTAGGAAAAGTTGCAGTATTGAGTTTTAGAACCCTAGAAAGTATAAAGTTGATATTTATATCATACTAGTATATACCGCTTACCCGTGGTGGAATTCGACCATAAATCTTGAAAAGATAGGAGAAGACAGAGTTAAGGAGCGGAGATTTGAGAGTAGCCATGGCAATGGGCCGAGTTGGGCCGAACAAGTTATTACGTGTACAATTTTTGGTAAATTTAAATATCAATACTTAAAAGTTAAAATGAATAAAAATGAAATTAATTTATACAAAATATACTTACATTTTATGTACCCAGATCTTGCAGCTCTTCGGCCAATATTAGGCTTACTTTATCTTGTATTCGAAGTATTGCATCCTCCCAATATTTTAAAATCATTAAACTCTCTAATATGTCTAGTTGTAGTATTGACCTCATATCATTCAGAATCCTACCACATGTACTAAAAGTAGACTCCGATGCTACAGTTGATAGCTAATGTGTTAGTATATCACGTGCTATAATAAAAACAATTGGGTATTGACGTTCGTTTTGTCTCCACCACCTAAGTATATCAAAATTCTTCCTCTCATTTTCATCTAACAAATTAAGCAAGTCGGGACCAAAATATCTAGCTAACTCTAAAGGTACGTCTCTAATAATTGTTTCTACATTTTTGACACGGGAAAGCGAAGAAGAAGAAGAACAACTATGATTGAAATTAGGATTGAAATTCTCATAGAATTTGTGTTTTTAATTTTGTTAAAATTCAAAATATACATTAATTAGTTAATTGATAGCTAGTCCTTGTGGGTTCGATACTTTTCACATCACTTTATTACTTGTAACCGATCCGTCTACTTGCGAGATTAAAATAGATAACACTCATTTCTCGAGTTCTTGTGTTCTAACAACATTGACAAATAAACAGGTGGTTCCATACTTGGACATATGTAAAAAGTAATACGGACATACATATCAATAAAAAATGAGAAACAAATAAGGGAAAAGAAATAAGTTCTTCACTTTTATAAACCTATGACGACACCAAACCTTCACCAATAACCAACCACTTTCAGAAGAAAACAATGAGGAAAAAATTAAAGAAGAAATCACTACCTACAATCTTCATTCACTGTAACCAAGCAGCCTCACAAATATGATCACATGATTGTAAGTGAACAGATAAAATTAATTACAAATATAGTGTTGGAACAATTTTCCTTATTTTTATGATGACTTATTGAATTCGCTTTGTACCCAAAAAGGAATTACCTCTTATTGGAACTTGGAAGCTAACAATTTTCAGTCTCATGAGCTGATATGGAATTGTTGTTCTTGGTGGGAAGAAATAAGTAACAGGGTATATGTTGGAGATAATAGTAGAACCAGTTGGAAGTTGTGACCACTGGAGATGGCTGTTAGGAGAGATGATGGGGCTAGTGGAGGTGGTGAAAACACAAAAATCCAGCTGGGAATGACGACAATACAGATTTTTTTAGCTCAAATGCTTAAACTAAAATTCCTCCCTGAATCTTCATGTTTCTATTTTTGTACAACCTTCACTCCTACTTCCAAACTTATCATCATATCATTCTTTATTCCATTAAAAACTAACCAATGTCACAGCTTTTCCATACAGCCTTTGAAGTGCTCAAATTGCAGTTTTAGACCCAATTAACTCTTCAAGAATCATAGCTGCAGCCTACCACTCTAGCATGTATTAGTTTTACAAATTTAATAGGGTTTCTTTTAACTAAAAGCAATGCTCTCGTCTAAATCAATGTTTTCACTCTTTTAGTGACGACATCTTTCCTTCTTAATGCTCAAACATTCATCCATTCCATCCAAGGTAAGTGTCTCAATAACTTGGAATGCAACTTGGCGTAAAGATTTTCGACTCTCCAAATCCCCAAGAGCCTCAAGAAATGAAGGCACAATGAACTTGTGTGTGAGGAAAATAATGAAATCAATAAACTATATATCAGATGCAACAAATTTGAAAACAGTAGTACATACATTTCACAATGATCAACTCCAAGTAATGGACTTTGTAGTATTAATAGCACTAAATAAGTATTTAGAAAACTATGAACCAAACAAAAAAAATCTTTATAATTACAAGGGCCAATAAACCAACAATGTTATTAGAAAATTAGAAATATAGAGTATGTTAACACAAGGATTAAAAAGACTTTCTAATAAGCCTTGGAACATGAATAAACAGAGACGTTTGTCACTTACATTTGCTTGGATCAAATCAAAACTGAGTCACATCTACCAGTTTGCAACACCTATAGTTAAAAGAAATACTTTCAATTTATCAACAAACTCCAACGAATAAAGCCTAAAAGAAAAACTTAACAATGAATCAAAAGGGTTGAAACCTAACGTGTAAATGCATCTAATTGTCGGGGAAATGGAGGGCTCTATAGCAATTCTATTGACAGCTCCGGAGTCCATTGGCCCTACAACATCACAAGAATCATACAAATTGGAGGACATATAAAGAAAGAACAACTCAGGAGAAACATTAATGTCAAATTCTTTACCTCAAGTAAGTTTGACGTCAATTGTTGTTCCAATGGATCGGGAAGAGATCAAATGAAGACATGAAAGCGCATATTTTTGGACCAGTGCTGTGGCATCTAATGTGCTCTAGGAGTGCTGAAACTTGACCACTTTGGATGCGTTAGCTTCAAAAAATAAGTACTAATTGCATAGATACTTATACATACCAGTTGATCAGATAGAAGACTCACACACATTTGAAATTTACGATCACTGTCACACAATTTCTCTAACACATTGGGCAATACAAAACATTCTTTGTTGTACCATAATTTTTATAGCAATTTCATGCTTATTATTTCTCCTTTTAAAAATATTTGTAGCCTTAAGTTTTCGAATAGTTATTTAAATTTTGATTCTAGCATGTTTTCTCATAACAAACGAGCTCTTTTATTGGATTTTGCATCAGAAATAGATGTAGGAAATATAGCTTTGTATGTTTCAAATGATAAAAGCCATTGGTGAATTGTATTAATGGTTTAATACCAATCTTAAAATAAGGTCAGAACAAATTCATATTTTAATATTGAATGAGCACAAAATAACTTTTTTTATGAGAATATCAACTTATATTGTTCGTTTTAGATTTTGGATATTATGTCTGTAAGAATAGAATGGATTAATCATATTGCAGAAATAATTTTTTAAAGTTTTTTCTTATTTTATTCTACAAATAAAATACAATAAAATTGGGAAATTTCCTCTATTGCAAGTTATATCAACAGGAATTCATCAACATTCAACTTGAAACCTGAAAATCATTAAGAATGGCATAATAATCAATATGCTTCTTGAATCGAATTGAACTCACATTTTTAGAACAATTATCAATATGCTTCGTCACTCTCTTCCTTTGACTCTTCCTGGAAAAAGAAATCACTTTTGTTAAATCATTTATTCAAATAGAAAATAAAGAGAAAATAATCGAATGAATATGTGGTGATTTTAGGATGGTAAAGAGTACCAACAGGACCTAAAATGGTTTGCCACTTCGAACTGGGGGATCGACCTGCCGGCTGGTCAGGTTGTGGGATCGACATGTATATGTGAATATGTGTATTTTGAAAAGTTGTATCTTTAAAAATTAACAGCTTTCTTCTAACAGACGCACCCATTCATCCTAATGGACACGTCTTCCTTATATATTGAATTAGTTGTCATTTGCAGAAATAACATGAATAATTTTCATTCTTCTTCTTTCATTCCTTTGGCATCATTAGTTTTCTTAGAGTGTTTTTTTGGTTTGCTCAAACCGTCACAGCTTGAATCACACACTTCCATTGTATCCTAAAAAGAAATTTTCATTAGAACTCAATTATCACTTCGTTGGATAGGAGAAAAGCATTTCTTAAAAGATAACGTTTACGTGCCTTGGAGTTCATTCATATTATCAAATTCCCTATATTTTTTCTAACATCATTTAGTATCAAACTCATTTGATAATGCTGTCATAATTTCACTCTATTTCTTCTATCCTCTATATCTTTGTCCAAAAGTGCTTGGTTATGAAATGAATCTTTTATATATCTTGTCACTGTCAATAATTATTGCTCTCTTTCGAAAGAATTAATTATAAGAGATTTTTGTATTTACACAATTTGGTTATATAAATCAGGCATATCGATCATTATAAATTGGAATAAGCCAATTGTTGAATAAGTTTTTTATTACTGATCATTAGAAGGTGTACATGTTGTATTTTTATCGTATACAATTGTATCTTTCTCATGTTAAAGATTAGGTTAGGTATATGCAATTTTGTTACTTGTTCCAACATATATATTATGATATTTGCTTTTGGAGACACACTATTTTCTTGAATAGAAGAAGAATAAAAAAAGACTTTGTATTCAACAAGAAAACAGAAAACAATTGGCATCCCAGAAAACGATTCCTTCCGCCTTGTACGTTTGATTATTATATATATATTTGTGAGACATGATGGTGAGTATATACAACTGGGCTTTTTATTGAATAAATTAAGGTTGTTGGAATGCATAAACAAAAGAAAAAGATACACAAAATTGCTCGCTTTGCACTATAGAAAAATAAATAGAAAAATAAATAAATAAATAGTTGCATTGCTCTAATTTAAGTCTAAGTCAATCATATAATTTAATATATTGTGTTAGGTGTTGACCCACGACAAAATTATTTGAGGATGGATATTGGTCCTTTCAATGAAAACTTTATAATAAACAACATATATACATATGTACATGGTTCAGTATGTGATCTCAAAATAATTACAAGAATTTTCCTTGTCATTTTTGAACAACATTTGACAGAAGAACCTTCATGCTAAACCTCTCATCTTTTCATTGAGAAAGGTATACGACTGATTGCCTAAAACAGATTTCCTCCGAGATCACGTTTGCAACCCAAAGTAAGTTCGTTCTCATGTTATGTGCAATATTTGGTTACTGTCTTTAAATTCTTAAATAATACAAATTCAAATTGATCCTTTCATGGGTTTTATGAGCACCAGCTTTAATTAATCAAGCTTGTAGATTCTTATCTTTAAGATTAGTATGGATACTCTGTATTTATCAATTTTTGAAAACTTATACATTGTCTGGTTGCCTGCATATACTTCACCCACATATGTGCCTTTTTGTTGGGAAGAAATGCACTAAATATTGCTCAGTGGAATATTTCTTTTTCCACTTTGTGTAAATCAAATAAGATTTTTAACTAGTTCTAACAAGTCCGGTCCAAAGAATTTTTCTTTCCTTACCTTTTACTTCTCCTTAATTCAGGAGGTTCATCGTTGCACTTCTCTTATTAAATTCTTTTATTTCATATTGAGGTGTATCTGAATCTACTAAATTTGGGATAATTGAATACTTATCTTCATTGAATACTACATCTCTTGATTGTATCATGGTATTGACTTCAACTTAGTTGTTACTTTCTATCACTGTGCTATGTTTTGATACTATGAAATATGAGAGAAATATGTGTAGAGAAATAATTCTCTGTATTGATTCGATTGAATTATGAAGAAGATTACAAGATATATATACAAATAGGAAATGAATTCTACTTAAAATAGAAATATTAAATACATGGTATCCTACTACAAATACAATCCTACTAACAAAGTAAAGAATAAATAATGTAAAAAATAAGGTAAGTAAATACTTGTTAATACTCCCCCTCAAGTTGGAACATGTACGTCAAAAGTGTCCAACTTGCAAGTGAAACTATAAAATACCTCTTTGCCCAGTGCTTTAGTAAATAAATCTGCAATCTGATCGTTGCTCGGAACATAGGCAGTCTTCATCTCTCCCTTAACAATTCGTTCACGAACAATATGAAAATATATTTCAATGTGTTTTTGTTTTTTCATGATATACTGGATTAACATAAATATGCATTTCTGCTTGATTATTACAATATAAGGTTGCTGCTTGTGGGTGATCTACACATAAGTATGTCAGCAATTGTCTCAATCATGTAAGCTCACAAGTAATAGAAGTCATCGCCCTATACTCTGCTTCTGCTGAAGATTTGGACACAGTTGTTTGCTTCTTACTTTTCCATGATATAAGCGCATTTCCCAATGATATATAATATCCTGTAACCGACCGTCGTGTAGTAATATCTCCAACCCAATCTGCATCACAAAATCCTGCTGGTTGTAATTTTCCACTTTATGAGAAACATAATCCTCGTCCTTGTGCCCCTTTCAAGCATCAGAGCAATTAGTGAACTGCATCAAGATAGGGTTGTCTAGGTGCCTGCATGAACTGACTGAGTATATTGACCAAATATGAGATTTCCTGTCTAGTAATGGTGAGATAAATGAGCTTTCCTACCAACCGTCGATAATATGTGGGATCTTTCAACAACTTTCCATCTGTCAAATTAAATTTCAAGATTTTGCTCCAAGTAATTTGGCCTCTTGAAGAATATTAAGAGTATACTTCCTTTGATTTATTGAAATTCTTGATTTCGAGCGAGCAATTTCTACTCCAAGAAAGTATTTTAATGTGTCAAGGTCCTTCAACTTAAATTGAGATGCAAGAAACGTCTGTGTAGAAGAAATTGCTTCTTTATCATTTTCTGTGACAATCATATCATCAACATATAATAGAATAGATGTAAATGAATCACCACTGACCTTTGTAAAGAGTAAGTAATCTGCATGTGACTGTTTGAACCCAAACTGAATAACAACAGATACAAATTTTTGAAACCAAGAGCAAGATGCCTGTTTCAATCTATATAAAAATTTATGAAGTCGACATACAACTGGTGTCTCCCCCTGTCGACCAAATCCAGGTGGAGGAGTTATATAGACTTCTTCATCAAGATCACCATGAAAAAAGGCATTTTGTACATCTATCTGATCAAGCGTCCAGTTGCAAATAGAGGCGATAGCAAATAAGCATGTGACTGTTGTTGACTTTGCAACTGGAGTGAAAGTTTCATTATAATCAATTCATTCTCGTTGTGTAAACTCCTTTGCCACCAGTTGTGCTTTGTATCGTTCAACTGTATCGTCAGAATAAAATTTGACCTTGAACACCCACTTACAACCAATAGGATGATAACATGGAGGAAGAGGGACAAGTGACCAACTATTTTTTTCTTTCAAGGCATGAGTTTCATCATTCATAGCAGCTACCCATTTGGAATCCTGACATGCTGCCTCATATGTAGCTTGCTCGATGGTATGAGAAATATTGTATGTAAAAGCGTGATGAATAGAAGAAAGATTGCTATATGATACATACTTTGATATAGGATGTCGAGTGTTGGATTTGACTAGAAGAGACCCGGCTTGAGTAAACAGAGCATGATTGATATAGTAATCTTTCAGGTGAATTAGGGTTTGAATTGATCTTGTGGATCATCGAATTTGGTCATTTGGTATTTGTCTTTGTTCTTGCTGGTCATCTGGAGGGTGAGAAAAGAGGACTGGTTGACCGGTAGGTGAAGTCTCGGCTGATTGAGCTCTCTGTTGGAACGAATGAGGGGACCGATTGACTGGTGTGTCGCCAGTTTGGCTCTCTGTTGGAACGGATGAGGCTACGGTCGACCGGTTGAACAGTGTTCGGGATTTTCAGGCATGTTGTCTGTTTCTGCTATGCGTTGGTCATCAGGGTATGTTAAATGTGGCGTTTCAACATCCATAGGCATAGATTGTGGCAACGAGATGGAATTTGTTTCATCATGTTGCTGGGAGGCGTATGAAAATATGGTTTAATGGAACACGACGTCTCGGGACACCACTGGCTTTCTGTCGGTTAGGTCATATAAGAGGTATCCTTTTTGTCCTGAGAGGTTTTCAAGAAACACATACCGTCTAGCTCGTGTGTCAAATTTATTGCTGGGTTTAAGGTTGGTGGCAAAACACAGGCAACCATAGACACTTAAATAGGAATAAGGTGGTGATTTCTTGTGCAATTTTTCGTATGGTGTTTTGTGTGAAAGCAATGGCGAAGGTATCCGATTGATAAAGTAACAAGCTGTCTTGATATGTTCTCCCCAAAATTTTAACCGAAGATTGGCTTGAAATCTAATGGCATGAGCCTCATTAAGGAGGTGGCGGTGTTTTCTCTCTACTACTCCATTTTGTTGAGGGGTATAAGAGCATGATCTATAAAAATGGTACCATTTTCATCTAGGAATATTTGCAAGGATAAGAACTCTTGACCATTGTCAGACCTCAGAGTTTTTATAGTTAGGTTGTGTTGAGTTTTAACCCAAACAAAGAAATTTTTAATTATGTTTTGAGTTTCAGATTTGTGACATATGAGGTATACTCAAGTATAACGAGAAAAGTCATCAACAATTATAAGAAAATATCTAGCACCAGAATAAGAATAAATCCTATGAGGTCTTCCAAATATCACAATAAATCAAATCAAGTGGTTCATTGCTAGAAATTTGACTAATTTTAAAGGGTAGTCTAGATTATTTTGATAAATGACAAACATCACAAATATCGTGGGAATCAAAACTAATATCTAAAAGACTTTGTGCTATGAATTGAAGAGGTGAGGCTGAAGGGTGCCCAAGACGTCTATGCTATAGATTGGTTGATCCACTGGTAGTATGGTATATTTGTGGTCTTTGTGAAAGATAATATAGGCTGTTACTCTACCTTCTCAAGCTAATCGTTTTCTTCGTAGTCAAATCCTGCATGACACAAAAATCAGGAGAAAATGTCACGTAGCAACCTAACCCTCTAGTAAGTTTGCTGATAGATAATAGATTAATTTTGAAGTTGGGAACATAAAGCACATTATCAACAATCATATTATTTTCCAAGTTAACTGCACCAATGAATTTAATAAGAGCATGACCCCCATTCAGTAATTGCACAGTTTTGCGCTTTTGGCACGGATTTATTCTCAACGATCCCATCATTTGTCACATAGTCAGTGGCCCCGCTATCAATAATCCATAAATTACTCAAAGAGGTAGTAGATGGATTGATACCTGAGGTGTTAACATAAGACTTATCATTACCCGTCTTGTTGTTTAGAAGTGTCATGATCTGCTCATATTCCTTGGCTGTGAGCATTTTTCCTTCCTTTGAGTCAAGTGTAGAAGCGGTAGCAGTGTTTGCGAAGCGTTTATTTCGTGGCTTCACTTTCTTCTCATGAAACTTGTGCCCTGGAAGGAAGCCATGAATAAAATAGCAGGTATCAACAATGTGGCCAGTCATTCTATAGTGGGTGCACTGTTTCTGTCGAAGCGGTCGACCGGTTTGGCCGATTGTCATATTTCCTGTTCAACCCCCAATTGCTCGACTTCTCTCAATTGATTGAATGTTGCCCTTCATGATCTGTTGCAATCTCAACTTGCCTTTCATGTTGCATTAAAATAACGTGGACTTTTCTGGTATCTGGGAAGGGACTTATCATTAGTATGTTTTCACGAACTGTGGAATAAGAATCATTCAACCCCATCAGGAATTGCATAGCCTTCTCATTCTCATCCCTTTCTACCAGTGCCTTAAGATTCCCACAAGTGCATCCAATTATGTTATGATAAGAACCCAATTCATCCCATAGTCCTTTTAATTTGGTGTAATAAGCTGACACCGATTGATTTTCTTGTCGATGCTCAACAATTTCTTAGCGAATATGATATATTCGAGCATCATTACCTTGAGAAAATCGATCTCGTAGGTCGTTCCATATCTCTGTGGCAGATTCGAAGTATATGATACTTTCAGCAATATCTTGATGTACTGAATTAAGTATCCAGGACAGCACCATGTGATTACTCTGTTCCGATATGGAATACTTCTCATCTTCTGCTTCTAGTGTTTTGATCTTCCTATCAATGAAGCTAATTTTATTCTTGGCAATTAGAGCAATTCTCATAGCCCTACTCTATTGTCCATAATTGTTTCCATCAAGTTGTTTAGAAACAAGGATTAAGCCGGGATGATCGGATTGATGTAGAGCCATGGGATCCGATTGGGCAATCGTTGCTTCTATGGTGTTTGTGCCAGACATTATTACTCAAAATCGACGCTCTGATACCATATAAAATATCAGAGAAAATATGTGTGGAGAAATAATTCTTTGTATTCATTCGGTTGAATTATGAAGAAAATTACAAGATATATATACTAATAGGAAATAAATTCTACCTAAAATAGAAATATTACATACATGGCATCCTACTACAAATACAGTCCTAAGTAAATATTTGTTAATAGATACATTCAATCATATTTTCACCTAATTTTCTTATCTTAGTTTCAAGTAGTCTAACAATAGCGGATAGCCCTATAACCTCAAACACGTAAATAAAATAGATTAGGTTTCCTTTTCTTCCACAACTTATAGGGGTGGCTTTATTTCCTTTACTTGAATTCTATTCAAGTTATTACTAGTTTTTAGTAAAGCTTCACCTTACACACATTCAAGAAAAAGGAACTAAATATTGTAAAGCTGAATATTTCTTTTCTTTTCTTTTATGTGTAAATATAATAAAATTATCAACCAATACTAACAAAACAAAATTAATAATAAAATAAGTGTTCGTTTGGCTGATTTTAAATTATAATTTAAGCTGATTAAATTGATGAAATATACTTTTTATCTATATATTTCGTAAGATATACAATTTACTATTTACTTATTATTCACATATGGAGACTCATAATTTATAAGTACTTAAAAAATAATTTCATCACTGCCAAATATGCACTTAATATGTGTACCAATCAAAGTTTTTTCGTCGGTTTAGAACATATTAGGATGTGTTTTTCCAAATTTATAAGTTAGTCAAAGATCATTTTTATCTATACATTTCACCTGATTCACGTCACGGCCTTTATTAATTATTTATCACATTCTATAGGACTCACTGCTCACAAAAAAATAAAAATAAAAATAAAAATAAAAAAAACTTTATCAAACAAGCACTAAGTAAACTACAAGAAACGTCAATTTATGTGGTTTGACAATTTTCACTAGCCCAACTCCGATTAATTTTCAACAACAATGAGATTACAACTTCTCTAAATAAAACTAGAGGCTCACAATATCCTTAAAAATTCAACAATATTTGGTTAAGCACATAATTCCTCATCTACTTGACCAAATACAACTAACAGTCAATAAAAAGAAAATTTAGCAATCTCACCAAATGGAGAACAAACTAAAAAAAAAAGAGGCCGACGTGATTGTAGAGCCCGTTGCTATCACCAATTAAAATTTGAGCCAAAACCATCTATGTTTCGCCTCCTAAACGTCTAGCAGATTGCTCCTTTCCCTGTCACTTTTTCTTCTTTATTTTTTCTATTTTTGCGGCTGCTATAGAATAAACATAACAAAATTAAGAAAAAAAATCTATAAAAGTGACAAAGTAATTTTTGCCTCTTCTACTAAGAATGTTATGCAAATCACAATTATCACTATGCACTAATTATAACAAAGTAGTTCTTCTTTCTAATTTAAGAAAATGAGTCTTTGGTATCTTTACATTTTTCATGCATGTCATGTTTACAATTAGGGATCAATTCTAATATACTTATATCATGCAATATTGTTCACATGTTCTAAAAGAGAATGCCATAATAATAAACAATCAACAAAGTAAATAGAATATATAGTTATTTATTGATATGTTAAGCTTGAACATTCTCTCATATACTAGTATACTGCTTTTCTTTGCGGTAGAATTCGACTGTAGATGATTTTAATGGATTGAGGAGTTGAGAAGAACGAGAGAAAGAGAGTTTTGTTTGATGGGAGATTGATTTTGATGAATATGGAGAAGAATATGGAGAAATTGAGGAATTGAGAGAGATATATAGGTTTTGGTTTGAGAGGATGAAAACGTAGTGACAGGCAAAGAAGTAACTTTTTTTTTTTGCATCGGAGTAAACATCCCTACGATCGTGATAAAATCATTCCACATTTAGATTTTGAAAGTTCTAACAATAATAAAAATCAAATTAAGAATATAAAAACAAAGTGGAAGAAATGAGAACGACTTATTACTGAACAAAACAATAAATTAAGTTTTAGGGTTACAATTTCTATATAGAATAAAACTAATGGAAAGTTACTAAAATTACTATACACAATATTATTAATATTCTACCACATATTCTAACATATACATTACCCAATATTATTAATATTCTACCATATATCCTAACACGCTCCTCAAGCTCACCATGCTACAACAAGAAGAGCGAGAGTTTGTCAAGCAAGAAATGAAAATGATGAATCGGATGTGACTTCGTGAAAAAGTCAATAATTAAGCTGCAACGATAAAAAAACAAAAAGTAAGGAAATAGTGTTATATTGAAGATGATGACAAATAAGATGATATTCAACTCAATATGCTTCATGCACTCATGGGTCGGCAACTTCATTGCACAAGCTACAACACCAATCCGAACATATTCAAGTAATCAAATCAAAAGAATGCAAACTTCGAAGACCAAAATTCTAGATTAACTTGACTAAATATCAAATTCCAAATTAACTGGACCAAATTCCAAGTTAGTGGACCAAATATCAAATTAGCTTGACCAAATATCAAATATCTTTATTTTTATACTTTTTAATATAAGAAATGGCACATGTCATGTCTAACACTTGCTTGTCCCTAAAGTATCTCAAGCATTAGAAATTTAAAAAATATATAAAAATTAAGAGACGGCATGTGGCTTGTCATACCCATATCATGGAGTGTTCGAAGGATGTTAGTGTCTGACACGACACAAACAAGAACACACTGCTTTAGTAGGAGTACCCATGCATCATAGATATTACAATTGTTTACTGACTTGCTTGGTTGCTCTCTGGCTCCCTCAGCCCCACTCATACTTGATTACAAATGAGCCACCCTTAGCCTTTTATAGTTCTACTTCCTTTGAATAGAAGGTGAAGATATATGCTATCCTATTGTTGGTATTGACTTCTAGACTGTTCTACAAGACATTTACAATACTATTCTACAAGCCATGCCTAAAGGTGTAAACCCCATGCCCCCATGCACTCTTTTAGAGGTGTCAAGACGGGCCGGCCAACCGAACCCCCATCAGCCCACCTACCTTGACCCAGAACCGCGGGTTGGCCCATGAACCAGACGGGTTGTTTACGTGCCGAGGAAGTCGAACCGCGAGTCGGCCCGTGAACCGGGCAAGCTGTTCACGGGCAGGATGGTTCGGCCTTTAACCGCTGGATTTCTTTGGTTTTTTTTTTTAAAAAAAAAAGGCAGAAAATTCAAACTTTCATATATGAAATGATATTTTAAAAAAAAAAAAAAAAAAACCAATGGCAGAGAGTCATTTAAAGTGAAAGATGTGACAATGCGTAATGTTTTAGTGTTTAAATATATATATAAAAAATAGAAATTGGATTAAAAAATTAACAAATGTAAATTTATTATTGTAATTTATTTTTTATTTAGTAATTTAACACTTTTTTTTTTACAATAAGTAACTAAATTTTTTTAGTAATTTCAAAAAAAAATTAATTTTTTATTCATACGGGCTGAACCGGGTCGAACTGCAGCCCACATGGGCTGGACCTAGATGGGCCGACTAGTGATCCGGCTCGTATTCAATTTTGTGGGCTGGGTTGACCCGGCCCGCAATCCGTCTTGGTGCGGGTTTTTTCTAATGCGGGCCGTCACCGGGGCCCGTCTAACCGATCAGCCCACCTAACCCGAATTGATACCTCTACACTCTTTCAAACAATACATTGTAGACTTCATAATTCCAGAACCTTAGGTCCCACTTTGCATTTCAATTTTCAGTTTTGTGTTTTAAATTTATGTTTCAATATTAATGAAAATGCGTTTGGTTTGTCATTCTAAAAATCTATTTCTCAAAATAGAAAACTAAAAAACACGTTTTGTTGAAATTTTGAGAAAATAATTTTATGACATTTTATTCAATCAATTTGATTATTCAGTAAAGTAAACTAATTTTATGCTAATATATTATCAAGTAATATATATACTTTAAAGTTGGTGAATTTTACAATATTATTTTTGCTTTAAAAAAAAAATACAAGTAAACAATGAATTGACAAAATAAAAAATAATAATTAATGAGGTGAACCGAGAATTTTAATATGTATTTATTTAAATAACCAATAAGGGTTTTTTAGAATTTTTATTTTTTTAGTATTTTAGAATTTAATTTTTTATTCTTTTAGAATTTTTATTTAAATAAATTTTTGTGTAAGTGTTTTGGTGCTTTGACTGAAAATATCAAAATTAAGTTTTTAGTTTTATGTTATAAGTTTAATCTTTTTTTTCAAATACATTTTCAAAAACATCATGTAAAAAAAGTTTTGAGTGTTTTACAAAAACTGAAAAGAAGAGGCCCTTAAGTCTTTTGCCACTTGAAATTGGCCCTCATTGGCAAGTATTTGGTAGTAGTTTGAGTTGTGATAGATGGAATATCTGGTGTAGCATGTGGGCCATTGGATCTATCTCTATAAAAGTTAACCTTTTCGTTGATATGCAAGCTGATCTCTAGATTGAAACTTGGGGTACTACTCTCGTAGTAGCATCATTAAGCCAACTACTATCGGTCAGCACATCTTTAGCAATACATGGACATGCTGCTAGTGGTGATCCTCTCATTTTAGCCACTACTTGAGTGAATTTTTTTAAAAGAGCATCACAGATTATCAGCAAAATGTAAACAAACGAAAAGTGAAATGTAAATTTAGTTTGGATTTACGCAGCCCAAATTGGACAATGAGATTAAAAAGAAAATTTTCTCTGTTGTGACAGGTACATGCGTGATGAGTTACAGTTTTCTGAGTTATGCAATACATTGTTGAGGGCTTGACACTAGAAATTATCTGAAAGAGCATTGTCACAATCTTTTGCTGATCCTGCTACCAGACCAAAAAAAAAAAAAAAATGGTTGACGCAACGGTCTCCTCGGTTGTTGAAAGCTTATTGCTGCAAATACGTCCATGTTTGGTTTTGGTTTATGGATGGAAGGGAGAAATTCAACATGTACAAGAGAAAATAAATCGGTGGCGGTGTATACTAAAGAATCTAGATTCTAGAAAAAGTGAGGAGGTAAGCTTACATAACCTGGAAAGAGAAATTAAAGACCTTGTTTGTAGACTTGAGGATCTCCTCGAAACTTTTCTCATCAAACCCACAAGTGGCAGGGACAAAGCATTCCTTCTGGAGACAATTAGTGATTACTTGTCTTATTTCGTATCCATCAAAATTGTTCAATCAACTGTTGAAGATATTAATACCCGAATAATGAGCACCATCGGTATACTAGAGAGTTTAAATATGTTCAAAATAACTGACATTGAAGAAGAAATATCTCCAACTGAGAATCGAGAATGGTTAAGGCATCCCAATACTGTTGAGAGACCAGAACTTATTGTTGGGATGGATGAAGGCATTGAGAAACTTAATTCCCTTTTGGTTGATCAACATCACCGAGTTATTTGCATACTTGGCTGTGGTGGCATAGGTAAGACCACAATTTCTATGAACTTATACCGTCGTTTAAAGGCTGAGATGGGTTTTGAGAGGTTTGCTTGGATAAATATGGGCCAGAACTTTTCAAAAAGAGATGTTCTTCGAAATATATTGGTAAAACTTCTTCCTGGACAGCCAGACGAAACAATGCACATGTTAGATATAGAACTGGCTAGAAAGATTAACGAAGTCCAGAAAGATAAGAAATGCTTGGTTGTTTTGGATGACATATGGTCATTAGATGCTTGGGAATTCCTGCGTGAAGCTTTTTCATCTGAGGAAACACGTAGCAAAGTATTGCTCACAACTCGGTTTAGACAAGTAGCTTTTTCATATGTGGTTGGAATTGTTTATTCAATGAAGCCTTTAACTGAATATGATTCTTGGCAGTTATTTCAGAATATAACATCATCCTTGGAGGACCATAACGGTAAGTTTGTCTTCCACACAAGCTCTCCAAATCTGATTGAAAAATGTTGGTGATAGATGACATAATAGTAATGGTGCATACCCTGCTTCGGTTCTTTATGTGCCTAAAAATATAATCTAGTACTTCACTTTGAATTTTTTCCTCCAACAGCATGATTTTTTTGAAGAATAATTTCTTATCAACAACAAGAAGCTAATATTAAACATTAAAGTTTCTTATAATTATATATTGAGAAAGAAAACTTGCATATGTAGGGACAGTTTTTGCCAAATACTACCATTCAGAAAACTTTTTGAAGTAAAGTTGATAGAAAATAGAATTGAGTAAAGCTACAACAGAAGTGTCCGTTTGACAGCACAAAGTCAAAGAGGATGCTCGATTGTGGACGAACTCAATATATTTGATCGATCCACTTTATCATTGCGAATTGTACATTACGAGTTGATGCATGACAATATAAATGGAAATGAACATTAATGGCCCATTGTTTCAAAAAGGAACGAATTATATTTAGGATGTTTTTTTAATTAATATTTGCAGAAGTGCATCCATTGAAGCAGGAGATAGGGAAGGAGATATTGAAATGGTGCAATGGCATCCCATCATATATTGTTGCAGTAGGAGAACTTTTAGCAACAAAACCGACGTTGCGTGAATGGGATATGGTGCTTCAAGCTGCCAAATCATTATTGAGTAGAGGCCTACCAGCTGAACAACTAATTTCAGCTGTCATTTACGATGATTTACCGTATGACCTGAAACCCTGTTTTCTTTATTTGGGCCTCTTCCCAAAGGGTTTAGAGGTAGAAGTGGAGCACTTGTTTCTTCTGTGGATTGCTGAAGGCATGATATCAAGAAATGGTTGTCAAGATAATGTAACTATGATGGAAGTAGCAGAAAAGTATTTAAATGAACTTGTGAATAGAAACATGGTCAAGGTCAAAGCTAAAACTACACAGTCGAGAAAAAACAGGTCATGTTGGGTTCATGAACAGATGCAAGATCACTGCATACTATTGGGAAAAGAATATTTTAATGAGGTCATTGATCTTGACGTCAGAACCAAGAGAGAATTAGATTCATCTTCCTTCTCGTTGAGTAGTTATCCTGCACGTCGATTGGCTCTACATTTAAGCAATCAAGATGATAGATCTGCAGATCTGTTTGCATATGAAATTGCTAAGGATCTTATTATGTCTCTCTTCAAATATAAAACATCTAGGCATCTTCGGTCTAAAACATCTAGGCATCTTTGGTCTCTCTTCAAATATAAAACATCTAGGCATCTTTGGTCTCTCTTAATCTTGAATCCTCATGATCTTCAGATGAAGTTTGAATGTCCTCCAATAGATCATCTCAGAATGCTGCGGGTTCTAAATTTTGAACGGCTTGACTTTCAAGAGACAGGTCTACCTTGGGGAGTGGAAGATCTAATCCACTTAAGGTTTCTGAGTTTCAAAGGATGTAATCTCAAGAAGTTGCCAACATCAATAGGCGGCTTGGTATGCTTGGAGATTCTTGATCTACGGGTTTCATGTCGAATGATCATTCGAAATGTCTTGCGGAAATTGAAAAAATTGAGGCATCTATATCTTCCGCTCATGTTTCAGACACCTAATAATGATAGATTGTATTTAGGAAGCTTGAAAGAAGTAGAGACACTTGAAAACTTTGACACAAGGGTGTGTAACGTTGGCGATCTTGGTGAAATGAAGAAACTTCGACACCTGTCTACGACTGTTGACGGGAATCTTGAGGATCTTAAGCAGATTGTCCACTACATGAACACGACTTCAGAGCATGCGAATTTCTTACGTCCTTCGATTACAGTTAAAAACATTGACTGTTTTACAGAAGAAAGGCATTCTGTTTTTAGAAATCTAATCAATTGTCAGATTCTTCATACACTAAATATGGATGGGCATCTTGGACAGATACCACCACACTATTTAATCACTTCAAGCCTGACTGAGATAGTCTTGATAGGCTCTCAACTTAAGGAAGACCCTATGACAACTTTGGACAAGCTCCCGAAATTGCAGTTACTGGCATTGCGAGACGACGCATTTGTGGGGAAGAAAATGAAATGCTCTGCACCTGGTTTCCTGGAACTTGAAAATTTAGAACTCTTGACTTTGTGCTTAGAGACGTGGGATGTGGAGAATGGAGCCATGCCCAAGCTTTCCATTCTAGCGGTCAAAAAATGCAGGAAATTGCAAATGCTCCCATATGAATTAGTGTCCCGTGTTCCTTCAGTCACATTAGAAAAGTGACTATTGGCCATATTTGTGGCAAAATCATGCTCAGGTAGTTTCTTAACCTTCTATTTTTTCGTCCTGAATTTCATATCTAGGCTAATATACGAAGTGTGCTGCTTTGTCTCATCTCCCTCCATCTGCCCCCAATGTCAGTTTCAGATCAGGGACAAACCAGTTTTTGACCCACAACACATTAGCTCATGTGCACGAAAAGTCAAAACAAGTGCTCCCAAATGGTTCCTGAACTTTAAAATGTCAATATTTAGTTGCTAAACTTTATAATGTTTACTCTATTTGATTCCGTGAGCCTGATTTGGCTCACGTAATGCTTAGAGGGCATATTTGTGGAAATTAATTGTCCAACTCGAGAGTTTTTTTAATGGTCGAATAATATCTATTTTGTGCTATTTGGTCATATAATTTATGACTGACCATAGACTGTCATGGTATTTCTGGACAATCTATAACAGAAGTATGTTTTCCCAGAAACAGGCCAAACGCTGATCTTGAATTTTCTTATTCTATCTGTTTATTATTTTCCAACCGGCAAACAAATCCTAGAGTTTAGACAAAATATCTTCGAAATAATTTCGATTATTGTGAATTTCTGATTGCAAGTATTGTGAATGATGGCAGGGAATTGACATTTCCACAAGAAGATATAAACTTCCAGATCCTTTTCTGCCAGAATAAATGTTGCCGAAATTCCATGAATAAAGGTGTATTCTTGAACCCAGTGTTCATTTCTTTGAAAGGCTTGTTTGAAAAACAATTGATTCTTATGATGTTACTGCAGCAATACAATTTACTTTATTTTTATGTAATAAAGACCTGATGGATTTGCATGAGACCTCATTTCTTGCTTCGTTGAGTGGAAAATAAGAATCGAGTTCGAGGTTGAGGGGTTAATCATGGAATCACACTAGTATATCGTTTTCTTCCGGTGGGATTCGACCGTAGGTTCTAATATGATAATGAATTGAGGCGGTGAACAGATTTTAGAGATGATCGGAAGAGAGAAATGATTGATTGAGGGAGATGGATTGACGAGGTGAACAGATTTTGAAGATAATCAGTTGATAGAGATGATCGAATCAAGGAGATAGATTGAAACAGTCAACAAATTAATTTTAAAAGATATGATTTTGTGATGAGAGAAATTAAAGATGTAGTGACACATGAGCGTTTAAGTGCTTTTTTCTTTCCAGAGAAAACTTCTACGATCGTGATTATCCTAGTATGCGGTGGAATCCGACCGTAGATAATTTTAATGGATTGAAGAGTTGTGAAGAATGTTGAAGATTGAGAGAGAGGAAGAGTTTTGTTTGAGGGGTGTTTAATTTTGAAGAATATGGAGAAGAACAAGAAAAAATAGAGGAATTGAGAGAGAGATATGTGTTTTGGTTTGAGAAGATGAAGACGTAGTGACGGACAAATAAATTTTTTTTTTGTACTTGTAGCGGAGTAAACCTCCCTACGGTCGGTGACAAGTTTAGCTGTTTGGAATATACTGATAAATATACACAAGTTAAGAGAACAAAATCTCATCACGCCGCTTTCTTAATATTCACCATTATCAAAAACATATTTTCAAACACCGGAAAATCTTTGGTTACATCATATTGTTTCTTTCTACGATAGATTATCATTGCAATGTTGAGTTTTTTACATGTACATTGGTACTGCAGGTTGTGACTTTTTTTTTCATAAGAAAATGAGACAGACCATTATTCATACAAATTTTAATTTTATAAATGGATAAAGAATAAAGATACACATTGAAAAAAAGATCAAATGTTGTACATCCCAAAAATATTACCAGTGAGTATTGTGGTGCAAAGTTTAGTGCAACAAATTTTATTACCATATCTTCATATTTGAATTGCAAATATAACGTTTCTTGTTATCATTGTTGATGAAGTAATGAAGCAACACATGTTGTATTAATCCAAATGCATTTCTACCGTGATAAATCATTTACTGCAACGACTTTAGAATTAGCCACTTCTACTCTTAATTCGAGTCATGCAACTAAAGTGGAGTCGATATGCCTCTAAAGTAGGGGTTAATATTGTTAAGATGTGGAGTCTAATTTGTTGTGATATGCGGAGTTGAGCACAGATTGATCATTTTTTTAGAAATACATTTGCTGTCCTACAAATTATGTGTTCTTGAAATGTGAGCTGTCCTAACTAGTAATCTAGTATTTTCTGTCGAGCGATAATAGGGTTGATTTATTTCCAACTACCTTCTTGCACAAAGCCAACCATACTCTCAACTGATGAATTGGCTGCCGAGGGAGGAATTTGTTGCGACCATAATCACCAAGTTTCCAAAATAGCATATTTTGAATCTCTTTAATCATGTTCTCCGAATGTAAGTCGATTATTGTTACCTTATCCTATTCAATACTCAATATCATTAAGCAAGCGTATAGCATATTCCATCTTTCATTTTTGAATTGCTCAACATGCATTAATTATCATTTTTGCAAGTCTACACACTTTCTTAATTAAGTAATATTATGTATCATCACGAGTGATTATCACTAGTTTAGGTGATAGTAAGATATACTATCTCATTGTCCAATTAAGTAGAAATACATTTTGACTTATTAGACAACGAGGTAGTGGAGTCTAAATAGACGATAATAACCACATTGGTGATACATATATAACATTATTCTTCTTATCCTCTACTAAAATTTTCTACGAAAAGCCTAGTATGAAATCATTAACCGACACATCGAGCAATGAATATATATATTTCATATGCATATTTTCTTTAGTATCTTAATTTTATTCAGTACAAGGTAGGGTGAATTTTTGAAATGGCCGTGTCAAAGGTTTGGAGTCGGTGAAGAGCCTAACTTATACCAAATAAGTTTTAAAGGCCTCTTTTAAGTAAAATAGACTAAAATACCCTTACTTTATAATATCAGTTAACAGATCATCGGTTAACAGACCATCTGTTAACAGATCGGTTAACAGACCATCGGTTAACAGACCATCTGTTAACAGGTCGGTTAACATATGGTCTGTTAACCGACCATTAACAGACCCATAGTCTGTTAACAGACCAGCTGGTCTGTTAACAGACTATGGGTCTGTTAACAGGCCCCAAGGCCTGTTAACAGACTTCTGTTAACAGACCTTGGGTCTGTTAAGGCCAATTTTGGCCTTAACAGGCCTTGGGGCCTGTTAACAGACCCATGGTCTGTTAACAGGTGTGTTAACAGATGTATAGTCTGTTAACGCAGATTTCTGATTTTTTCAATTAATCCATCCAAATCAACTCAGATTTGCAAGAATTTAAAGTAAAAATCATGATTCATACTCAGATTTATACATTTTTTTCATGATTTATACTACAAAATCCACAATTTTTACTGTGAATTAAAAGAAAAAGATAGAGAATGATGAAACTTCTTACATAAATAAAATGGGTTGAATTTTAACATTGAAATGGGTTGGATTCTAACCTTGAAATCTTCTATTCTTCACAGACAAATGAATTTGAAATGGGTTGGATTATAACCATTTCAAATGAATTTGAAATCGTTTGAAATGGTTATAAGCGAGGAAGAAGTTAGTGATATATTTGGTAATTTACACACCAAAATTGGTCAACGGCCATTTTGGAAAATTGGTCGGGTCACCCGACCATTCACCACTATTCCCACGTACAAGGTAGTACTTAATTGGGTAGATCCGTAGATATTATAGGCTTTAGTAGCTAGGAAAAATTGCATACATTGGTCCCTATCTATAACCCTTGTGGAAACTTGGTTTCTAACCTATTTTTTGGATAGTGTCATCCTTAACCTTTAAATTTTGTAGTATCGTTGCTTCCTTGTTGACGGAAACAATCTAGTATTTGTTAAAGGATAATTATATTCACACTACACCTTCTATTTGTTGCACCACATTTTAATTGCACTTAAAATTCTCAGTTTTTGCTCATTATAGTACTCATATAATCAACATTTATTTTTGGTCACGTTCTAATACTCAATTTTCCATTAAATAGCATATTTTGTCTCTAATAACGGTTTTCGTCCAAAAAGTCTGTTGGAAAGGGGGGTAAAACGACTTATTTATCCAATATTTTTTTTAAAAAATGAATATAAAAGTGCAAAAAAAATATTTGTTCTCATTTCAAAGTACTCAAATATAATATTTTGACAGATTAAAGATGAGGTGTACTAATTAATAGAAGTTGAAGAAAAAAATTCAAAGAAAAAAATTAGGGACATAAATGCTATGATAAACAAAGATGGTAGACTTTAAGTGCAATTAAAATATAGTATAACAAATAAAAATTGTGGTGCAAATATAACCACCAGGTCAAGTTTTGGCAGAAAGAGAATTATACCCAGCTCATTTCTAACTAAAATAATAAATAAATCAAAAAAAAAAAATTAAAAAAAAATCGAAAGAAAGTTTGAGCAGTAAAAGGAAAAAGAAGGGAAAAGAGCAAAACCCCGTGAAGGGGAGGGGACGTGAACTGGGTTTGATGTAGCACAATCTAAGCACAACCAAGCTCGATAAGGACTTGTTGCAGGATGATCTACCCCGGGGCCCGATTGCAAGGCCATGCTGTGCCTAGTTATAGGGCCCGTTCGGGCCAGCCGACATTCGCCTATATTTTTAAAGGGAGAATTGATAATTGTGATCATTTAAGGTTATTTTGGTAACTGATAAAATATTAAATAAATTGGGAAAATCAGGTCCAAATTGTGGAAAATCTAGTTTCCTCTTCCAAAAAAAATTGTCGCCAAAATTAATGTAAAAATTGTATTTAAAAAAAAAGATATTTAAAAATATTCTAACAATTAGATAAAGAGTTTCTTAATGAAGAATAAGAAAAATATGTATGTGACCGGCAAATTGCATTTTAACCTGTTAATTATATGACCTACAAGCATAAAATTATATGAATTGGGATTGCTTTCTAACCGACTACCCGAATAAAGTAGAAGACATATTTTGATACGTGAAGATGAGAATAATATACTTTTGAGTTATACTTGTTCTTAATTTAGATTTTTATAATTGAATTTTATGGAGTATGTTTGAATATGTTTTCGTGATTTCAGAAAACTTTATAATACAGTCACGCTTCTGTCAATTCGTGACCAACATCCACAAGTGTTTGTAGTCCAATTGAAGTTAACTTTTTTTTTTTTCTTTTAACAATGTTACATTCTATAACATGAATTTGCCGTTTTTCTCCTATGATCTGGGGATACCTTTAACACTATACGAATTTATGAAGAAAAATATGCATGTGACCATAAGAAGTATTTGGTGATAGAGTTTGTGATTGTTGTTTGAAAATCTAAGAAATTAGTTGTGACCTAAATTGTAACTTTTTTTAGTTGGAGCGCGTATAATTTGATTTTGAAATATTGTGACTAGCAATATCAATTAGTTATGTGACGAATAATAAAACGTGACAATGAGTACATAATGAAAATATCTTATGGCCTAATTTCGACGGTGACCAATAATGTGAATGTATGTGCCAAATGTGATCATAAAAGAATAATTAATATGACTAACGTAATTCACATGCTATAATGATTTGTGACTATTGTCATCCACGCTCTGTAACTTTTTGTGATTGTGTTAAAAAATATAGTGTGACTTAGATGTGTGGTTGGTGGTTATATTGATTTAATATGAAAATGGAAAAATTAGTTATAACCGAATTTGTTACTCTTTTGAGTTACTAGTATATATCACTTTCTTGCGGTAGAGTCGACCGTAGGTTACGACTCAAATTCAATAGCAATTCAAATATGTAGCAAATGAAAAAGAATGTGAATTTAATAATTTGATTTGAGGAGAAAAGAGATTTGAAGAACATGGGAGATATGATGGATAAAAATCAATTTTGAGAAGATGAAGAAGAAGATAGATTTGAGAATTTGATTTAAGGAGATTGAATTTGAAGAACACATGAGATATGATGGATAAAAATTAATTTTGAAAACAAAGATGAGGACAGAAGTATATATATATTTTTAGACCAGTAGAAGAGAAACTCCATACGGCCGTGATAATGACTTTCGAATTGCTCCATTTTGCTGCAATGGAATACATACCATTTTCTTTGCATGGCAAATGGATTGAAAACAATAACGATACGAGTTACAACATGATTGGTATCTTGGTCCCACAATAACGATACGACCTGATTTTCTATGTTATTTATTATTGACCTTGATTATCAAAACAAATAATTTGGGGATTGTTACTCCCAATTTTCCCTATTTTAAAAAGAAAAAGAAAAGGACGCTGGACGTAAACATGTGCAACAAATATGTATGGGCCCGTAGGCCCTGCACGGTCCATATGAGCCCAAATAATATTTTGCTTGTTGGGCAACCTCAAAATCGAGGATATCTAGCCCAACATTGGTAACGTATCTTCTACTCTAGCCCATAGTTATTACGTTGTAGGATAAGAGAAAGGGTAATTATATTCACACTACAGTTTTTATTATCTATACCATATTTTAATTGCAATAAAAGTCCATCAACCTTTGACATTTTAATATTTATGTCTCTAATTTTTTTCATCACATTTTTATTATTAACTTTCAATAATCTTCACATCTTGTATTTAATAACGATTTTTGTTCAAATATTCTGTTAATCTGCATTGAAATGAAGGGAAAATATTTTGTCAAACTTTTGTATTTGTTATTTATTTTGCTTATTTAAAAATACGATGGGCAAAAAAAAAATTTATGCACCCCTAACAATTTTTTTGGACATAAATCATCATCAATGACAAAAATAAGACGTGTAAATTAATAGATTAATAATAAGAATGTGATAAAAAAGTTAATGACATAAATACAAAAATGAGCAGAAGTTAGAGATTTTCATTGCAATTAAATAGTAGTGTAGAAATGTTGTTTTCAAAAAAATTTGAAATATAAATTTTTAAATGAAAATAATGTATTTTCTTAAAAATTATTAAAAAAAAAAGATACATTAAAAATAACATATAGTAACACATATGTTATCCATATAAAAATGTTGTTTTTAAATAAAAAATTTAAAATGTTGATTTTAAATGAAGTTAATGTATTTTTAAAAAACATTATAAAAGGATATAAATTGTAAAGTATTGATTTTAATGAAAATGATGAAGTAACAATATGTTGAAATATATTTTCAAATGAAAAATTGATTTTAAATGAAAATAACATATTTTTTAAAAAAAAATTATAGAAAAAGAGAAATTGTAAAATACATATATGTTACCCATGTAAAAATATTGTTTTTCAATGAAAAATTGAAATATTAACTTTAAATAAAAATAAAAAATAATAAAATGAGTAAATTATAAAGAATGAAATCAATACTTGAAATAATTATAAACTTATAATTATTATTATATTTGAAATAGTATACAAGTATGATAGTTGAAGGTAGTAACACGTGTTAATCTAATTTAAATTAGAGTAACATATGTGTTACTATAATTTAAATTAGTTCTGGTGATAAAGTAGGGTAAATGGTGATGGTAGTGCTTGTATAAAACGAGTGGTAGTAGTGATAGAAAGTGATTGGTAATAGTAACATATATGTTACCAGTGTAAAAGTTATTGATCTTAATGAAAATGATAAAGTAATAATATATATGTTACTCGTGTAAAAACGTTGTTTTTAGATAAAAATTGAATATGAATTTTAAAAACTATAAAAAAAAAAAGATAAATTATTGATTATTGATTTTAATGAAGATGATAAAATAACATATAGTAACACATATGTTACCAGTGTAAAAATATTGTTTTTAAATAAAAAAAAATGAAATATTGATTTTAAATGAAGCTGGTGTATTTTTAAAAAAATTATAAAATGAACAAATTTTAAAATATTGATTTTAATGAAAATAAAGAACTAACATATGGTAATACATATGTTACATGTATGTCACCATGTAAAAATGTTGTTTTTAAATGAAAAAATTGAAAGACTGATTTTAAATGAAAATAATATATTTTTAAAAAATTATAAAAAGAGAGAAATTGTAAAATATTGATTTTAATGAAAAATTAGGAAGTAACATATATGTTAACAAGTGTCCAGACATTTTTGTTTGTCTAATCCCCACTAGACACAAATGTTACCCATGTAAAAATATTGTTTTTCAATGAAAATTTGAAATATTAATTTTAAATAAAAATAATAAAATGAGTAATTTATAAAATATTGATTTCAATGAAAATGGTGAAGTAACACATATGTTATCGTGTAAGAACATTTTTTTTTTAAATGAAAAAATTAAAATATTGATTTCAATGAAAATAATATGGTTTAGAACAATTATCAAAGAAAATAAATTGTAAAATATAATTATTATTATTATTATTATTATTATTATTATACAAATATGATATTTTTAGATAAAAATAATATATTTTTAGATAAAAATAATATAATTTTATATGACGAAAAACTAAAATATTAATTTTTAAAAAATTAATATAATTTTAGATAATGAAAAACTAAAATATAGATTTTAAATGAAAATAATGTATTTTTATTAAATTATAAAATATTGATTTTAATGAAATGAGGTATTTTTTAAAGCAACCCATGAAAATGAGGTATTTTTTGAAAAATTAAAAAAAAAATATTTAACTTTTTTACAAAAATTAGAGCTCTTGTCAAATTTGCCCTTATAAAATCTACCTCTAGTCAACGATCGTAGGAAAAATTTTCACGATAAAAAAGATTATACGTTTCTTTTGTTTCAACGACCATGTAAACATGTTCTTTTCAAGTGAAAAAATTAATATATTGATTTTAAAGAAAATAATGTATTTCTAAAAAAAATTGAGATAAATATTAAAATATTAAATTAATGAAAATGTGGAAGTAAACCATGTATTAATTTTCAAATGAAATATTGATTTTAAATAAAAATTTGATTATTTTTAAAAAAAATTGTAAAAAGAGAAATTGTAAAATAAGATAACACATAAGTTACTCTTATACAAATATCATTTTCAAATGAAAGTTTTTAAATGAAAATAATATATTTCTTAAAAAATTAAAAAAGGAAATGAAGTGGAAAATATTTTAGGTAGCATATATAAACGTGTTGTTTTCAAACAAAAAATTGAAACGTAGATTTTAAATAAAAATAATTTATTTCTAAAAGATTATAAAAAGAGATAAAAGAAAAATAATGATTTTAATGAAAATGGAAGTCAAAATACACATGATATTTCCAAGTATAAAAATTGAAGTATTGATTTTAAAGGAAAATAAAGTATTTTAAAAAAGATTATAAAATGAGATAAATTGTAAAATATTGTCTTTAATGAAAATAAGTAAAATATTGTTTTTAAATGTTTATTGAAATATTGATTTTTTAAATAAAAATGATGTATTTTTAAAATATATATATATAAAAAGATATAAATTGTAAAATGTTAATGATGAGGAGTTTTTCAATGTTTATTGAAATATTAATTTTTTAAATGAAAATATTGTATTTTTAAAAGATATATAAAAAGATATAAATTGTAAAATTTTAATGAAAATGGGGAAGTAACAAGTAATACATAAGTAATTCGTGTAACAATATTGTATTTCTTAAATTATTATAAAAGAAGATGTATTGTAAAACAATGATTTTAATTAAAATGAAGATGTGTTACACGGGTATACATGTTGTTTTCAAGTGAAAATTTGAAATATTGATTTTAAATAAAAATAATGTATTTTTTAAAAAAATTATATAAAAAGATAAATTGTAAAATACGATTTCAATGAAAATGAAGAAGTGACTTTAGTAAAAATGTTGTTTTCAAATGTTTATTGAAATATTAAATTTAACTAAAAATTAAATATTTTTAAAAAAATTATAAAAAGAGATAAATTGTAAAATATTAATGAAAATGAGAAACTTGCATAAGGTGACACATAAGTTACCCGTGTAAAAATATTTTTTTTCAAATGAAAATACTCTATTTCTTTAGAAAATATAAAATGAAGATTTTAATTAAAATGATGAAATGTTACCCCATGTTAACATATTGTTTTCAAATGAAAAAATGAAATATTGATTTTAAATAAAAATAATGTATTTCTTAAAAAATTATAAAAGGAGATGGATTATAAAATAATAATTTTAATTAAAATGAGGAAATAACACATTACACATATGCTACTTTAATAAACATGTTTTCAATTGAAAAATTGATTTTAAATGAAAGTATCTTAAAATATTATAAAGAAAATTAGGAAGATAAATTTTATAATATTAATTTTATAAAATATTATAAAATATTTTAAAATAAGATAAAATATTATAAAATATTTTAAAATAAGATTCATAAAATATTATAAAATAAGATAAATTTTAAAATATTAATTTTAATGAAAATTAGGAAGTATCTTAAATAAAAAAAAGATATTTTACAAAAATAAAAAAAAAAGATAAATTGTAAAATATTAATGAACGTGAGTAAGTAACACAAGGTAACAACCACTTACAAAAATGTTGTTTTCAAATGAAAAATAATGTATTTCTTAAAAAATTGTAAAAGGGGATAAATTGTAAAACAATGATTTTAATTAAAATGAGGAAATAACATATTACACATATGTTACCCTGTAAACATGATGTTTTCAAATGAAAAGTTGAAATATTAATTTTGAAGGTAAATAATATATTTTAAAAAATATTATAAAATTATATAAATTGTAAAATATTGCTTTCAAATCTTTATTGAAATATTAATTTTAAATAAAAATAAGGTATTTTTTAAAAATATTAAAAAAAAGATAGATTGTAAAATATTAATGAAAATGAAAAAGATTAGTACCCTTATAAAAAAAATTTATATTAAATTTTTTTAATGAAAATAATGTATTTCTTATAAAATTATAAAAGAAGAACTGTAAAATAATGATTTAAGTAAACATTCTGTTTTTAAGTGAAAATTTGAATTTAAATGAAAATAATGTAATTTTGAAAAAATTATAAAAATAAGATAATCAGTAAATAAAGACTTTAATGAAAATGAGGAAGTAATACTAATAACACATATATGTTACTAGTGTAAACATATGTGGTTTTTAAGTAAATAATTGAAATATTGATTTTAAAAAAAAAATAATGTAATTTAAAAATTGTAAATTAAGATAAATTGTAAAATATTAATTTTAATGAAAATGAGAAAAAAAACCCTTGTAAAATGTTGTTTTCAAATGTTTACAGTTTATATATTATGATTTTGAATAAATATAATATACTTTTTAAAAAATTATAAAAAGATATAAATTGTATAATATTAATAAAAATGACGAACTCATATTGTGTAACACAAAAGTTATCCGAGAAAATATTGTTTTCAAATGAAATTTTTTAAATAAAATTAATGTATTTCATAAAAAATTAAAAAAGATGATGAATTGTAAAATAATGATTTTAATTAAAATGAGAACATGAATTGTAAAATAATGGTTTTAATTAAAATGAGGAAGTAAGGAAGTAATCCATGTAAAAATGTTGATTTCAAATGTTTATTGAAATATTAATTTTAAATAAAAATAATGTATGTGTAAAAATATTTTTTTCAAATGAAAGTTTTTAAATGAAAATATGTATTTCTTCAAAAATTATTAAAGGAGATGAATTGCAAAATATTTTAGTTAGCACATATGCTACTCGTGTAAATATGTTGTTTTCAAACAAAAAAAAAATTGAAACATAGATTTTAAATAAAAATAATTTATTTATAAAAGATTATAAAAAGAGATTAAAGTAAAATAATGATATCTGTGTAACACGTGATATTTCCAAGTGTAAAAATTGAAGTATTGATTTTAAAGTATTGAGATAAATTGTAAAATATTGACTTTAATGAAAATAAGTAAAATATTGTTTTTAAATGTTTATTGAAATGTTGTTTTTTAAAATGAAAATAATGTATTTTTAAAAAATATATATAAAAGATATAAATTTTAAAATTTTAATGAAAATGAGGAAGTAACAATTAACACATAAGTTATCCATGTAAAAATATTTTTTTCAAATGAAAGTTTTTAAATGAATATAAATATATAATGTATTTCTTAAAATATTATAAAAGGAGATGTATCGTAAAGCAATGATTTTAATTAAAATGAAGATATGTTACAACACGTGTATACATGTTGTTTTCAAATGAAAATTTGAAATATTGATTTTAAATAAAAATAATGTATTTTTTTTAAATAATTATATAAAGAGATAAATTATAAAATACGATTTTTAATGAAAATGAATAAGTAATTTTAGTAAAAATGTTGTTTTCAAATGTTTATTGAAATATTAAATTTAACTAAAAATTATATATTTTTAAAAAATTGTAAAAAGAGATAAATTGTAAAATATTAATGAAAATGAGGAACTTGCATATAGTGACACATAAGTTACCCGTGTAAAAATATTTTTTTTCAATTGAAAATACTCTATTTCTTTAAAAATTATAAAATGAAGATTTTAATTAAAATGATGAAATGTTAGCCCATGTTAACTTGTTTTTAAATGAAAAAATGAAATATTAATTTTAAATAAAAATAATGCATTTCTTAAAAAATTATAAAAGGAGATGAATTATAAAATAATAATTTTAATTAAAATGGGGGAAATAACACATTACACATATGCTACTTGTTTATAGAAATAACACATTACACATATGTTATATGTTTTTAGAAAATATTATAAAATAAGATAAATTGTAAAATATTGATTTTAATGAAAATTGGGAAGTACCATAAATAAAAATAAGGTATTTTTTAAAAATTAAAAAAAAGATAAATTATAAAATATTAATGAATGTGAGAAAAGTAACATTTTAACACACAAGTTACCATTACAAAAATGTTGTTTTCAAATTAAAATTTTAAATGAAAAATAAAGTATTTCTTAAAAAATTGTAAAATGAGATAAATTGTAAAACATTTATTTTTAATTAAAATGAGGAAATAACATATTTTTCAAATGAAAATTTGAAATATTGATTTTAAAGGTAAAATGATGTAATTTTAAAAAATATTATAAAATTATATAAATTGTAAAATATTGATTTTATTAAAAATGTCCTAAGTAACTCTTATAAAAATATTGCTTTCAAATCTTTATTGAAATATTAATTTTAAATAAAAATAAGATATTTTTTAAAAAAAATAAAGAAATAGATAAATTGTAAAATATTAATGAAAACGAAAAAGATTAGTACCTTTATAAAAAAAAATTATATGAAAGATTTTAAACAAAACTAATGTATTTCTTATAAAATTATAAAAGAAGATGAACTGTAAAATAATGATTTTAAGTAAACATTTTGTTTCTAAGTGAAAATTTGAAGTTTTGAATTTAAATGAAAATAATGTAATTCTGAAAGAAATTATAAAAATAAGATAATTAATAAATAAAGACTTTAATAAAAATGATGAAGTAATACTAATAATACATATATGTTACCAGTGTAAACATGTGGTTTTCAAGTAAAAAATTGTAAATTGAGATAAATTGTAAAATATTAATTTTAATGAAAATGAGGAAATACTCTTGTAAAATGTTGTTTTCAAATGTTTACAATTTATATAATGATTTTGAATAAAAAAAATAATATACTTTTTAAAAAATTATAAAAAGATATAAATTGTAAAATATTAATGAAAATGACGAATTCATATTGTAACACAAAAGTTATCCAAGTAAATATTGTTTTCAAATGAAATATTTTAAATGAAATTAATGTATTTCATTAAAAATTTAAAAAGATGAAATTGTTTTCAAAAGATGTTACCCATCTAAACTTATTGTTTTAAAGTGAAAATTTGAATTATCCATTTAAAATGAAAATAATGCATTTTTAAAAAATTATGAAGAGGAACCAATTTTACCCATGTACACATTTTGTTTTGAAATGAAAAATTGAAATATTTAAAGGATAATAATGTATTTTAAAAAAATTATAAAATGAGATAAATTATAAAATATTGATTTTAGTGAAAATAAGGAAGTAATCTTTGTAAAAATGTTATTTTCAAATGTTTATTGAAATATTAATTTTAAATAAAAATAATGTATTTTTTAAAAATTGTAAAATTAGATAAATTGTAAAATATTAATGAAAATGTCCGTAACACATAAGTTACACATGTAAAAATATTTTTTTCAAGTGAAAGTTTT
The DNA here is from genome assembly GCA_030279155.1 of Forsythia viridissima. Taxonomy (NCBI): domain Eukaryota; kingdom Viridiplantae; phylum Streptophyta; class Magnoliopsida; order Lamiales; family Oleaceae; genus Forsythia; species Forsythia viridissima. Next base: position 50,719,833 of record CM059037.1, on the reverse strand, counting down.
TAAATGAAAATAATGTATTTCTTAAAAAATTATTAAAGGAGATGAATTGCAAAATATTTTAGCTAGCACATATGCTACCCGTGTAAATATGTTGTTTTCAAACAAAAAAATTGAAACATAGATTTTAAATAAAAATAATTTATTTCTAAAAGATTATACAAAGAGATAAAAGTAAAATAATGATATATGTGTAACACGTGATATTTTCAAGTGTAAAAATTGAAGTATTGATTTTAAATTATTGAGATAAATTGTAAAATATTGACTTTAATGAAAATAAGTAAAATATAGTTTTAAATGTTTATTGAAATGTTGTTTTTTTAAATGAAAATAATGTATTTTTAAAAATTCTTTAAAAAGATATAAATTGTAAAGTTTTAATGAAAATGAGTTATCCGTGTAAAAATATTTTTTTCAAATGAAAGTTTTTAAATGAAAATAATGTATTTCTTAAAATATTATAAAAGGAGATGTATTGTAATACAATGATTTTAATTAAAATAAAGACATGTTACAACACGTGTGTATGCATGTTGCTTTCAAAAGAAGATTTGAAATATTGATTTAAAATAAAAATTATGTATTTTTAAAAAAATTATATAAAGAGATAAATTGTAAAATATGATTTTAATGAAAATGAAAAAGTAACCCGTGTAAAAATATTTTTTTTAAATAAAAATATTAATGAAAATGAAGAAGTTGCATACATAAGTTACCCGTGTAAAAATATTTTTTTTTCAAATAAAAATATTCTATTTCTTTAAAAATTATAAAATGAAGATTTTAATTAAAATGATGAAATGTGGTACCATGTTGTTTTCAAACGAAAAAATGAAATATTGATTTTAAATAAAAATAATGCATTTCTTAAAAAATTATAAAAGGAGATGATTATAAAAATAACACATTACACATATGCTACTTGTATAAACATGTTTTCAAATGAAAAATTGAAATATTGATTTTAAATAAAAATAATGTATTTCAGAAAATATTATAAAATGAGATAAATTGTAAAATATTGATTTTAATGAAAATTGGAAAGTACCTTGTAAGAATGTTGCTTTCAAATGTTTATTTAAATATTAATTTTAAATAAAAATAAGGTATTTTCAAAAAAAAATTAAAAAAAGAAATAAATTGTAAAATATTAATGAAAGTGAGAAAGTAACATAAGGTAACACATAAGTTACCCTAATAAAAATGTTGTTTTCAAATGAAAATTTTAAATGAGAAATAATGTAATTCTTAAAAAATTGTGAAATAAATTGTAAAATAATGATTTTAATTAAAATGAAGAAATAACATATTACACATGCTAGCCGTGTAAACATGATGTTTTCAAATGAAAATAATGTATTTCTTATAAAATTATAAAAGAAGATGAACTGTAAAATAATGATTTTAAGTAAACATTTTGTTTTTAAGTGACAATTTGAATTTAAATGAAAATAATGTAATTTTGAAAAAATTATAAAAGTAAGATAATTGATAAATAAAGACTTTAATGAAAATAAGGAAGTAATACTAATGACACATATATGTTTGTGGTTTTCAAGTAAAAAAAAAAATAATGTAATTTAAAAAAATTGTAAAATATTAATTTTAATGAAAATGAGAAAAAAACCCTTGTAAAATGTTGTTTTCAAATGTTTACAATACTTTTTAAAAAATTAAAAAATATTAATTTTAATAAAAATGACGAACTCATATTGTAACACAAAAGTAATCTGAGTAAATATTGTTTTCGAATGAAATTTTTTAAATGAAATTAATGTATTTCATAAAAAATTAAAAAAGATGATGACTTGTAAAATAATGATTTTAATTAAAATGAGGAAGTAACATATGATGAATTGTAAAATAATGATTTTAATTAAAATGAGAACATGAATTGTAAAATAATGATTTTAATTAAAATGAGGAAGTGTACACATGATGTTTTCAAATGAAAAATTGAAATATTTAAAGGATGATAATGTATTTTTAAAAAAAATTATAAAATGAGATAAATTATAAAATATTAATTTTAGTGAAAATAAGGAAGTAATAATCCATGTAAATATGTTGTTTTCAAATGTTTATTGAAATATTAATTTTAAATAAAAATAATGTATTTTTAAAAAATTGTAAAATTAGATAAATTGTAAAATATTAATGAAAATGTCCGTAACACATAAGTTACATGTTTAAAAATATTTTTTTCAAATGAAAGTTTTTAAATGAAAATAATGTATTTCTTAAAAAATTACTAAAGAAGATGAATTGTAAAATAATGATTTTATTAAAATGAGGAAGGTGTATATATACCCATGTAAACATGTTGTTTTCGAGTGAAAATTTAAAATATTGATTTTAAATGAAAATAATGTATTTTTAAAAAAAATTATAAAAATGAGATAAAAGGTAAATATTGACTTTAATGAAATTGAAGAAATAATAACACATATAATGATGTCCGTCTAAACATGTTATTTTCAAATGAAAAATTCAAAAAAATGATTTTAAATGAAAATAATGTATTTTCAAAAAAATTATAAAAAGAGATAAACTGTAAAATACAAATGAAAATGTGGAAGTAACATAAGGACAAGGTAACACATAATTTACCCGTGTAAAAATGTTGTTCTCAAATAAAAGTTTTAAATGAAAATAATGTAATTAAGTGAAAAATAGAAATATTAATTTTAATGGAAAATATAACAAATGTAAAAATGTAGTTTTCAAATATTTATTGAAATATTAATTTTAAATAAAAATTATGCAATTTTTAAAATATTATAAAATGAGATAAATTATATAATATTAATGAAAATAAGGAAGTAACATAACAAATAACTTATCCATGTCAAAATGTTGTTTTCTAATGAAAGTTTTTAAATGAAAATAATGTATCCTTTAAAAATTATAAAAGGATATTGTAAAATAATGATTTTAATTAAAAAGAGGAATTAACATATTACACATATGTCTCCGTGTTAATATGTTTTCAAATGAAAATTTGAAAAATATTGATTTTAAATAAAAATAAAGTATGTTTTAAAAATTATAAAGGGTAATAAATTGTAAAATTTTGATTTTAATTAAAATGAGAAAATAACATATGGTAATACATATCTTACCTATGTTAAAATATGAAATATTGATTTTAAATGAAAATAGTGAATTTTTAAAAAAATTATAAAAAGAGAGATAATGATTTTAATGGTAAACATGAAAAATTAATATATTGATTTGAAAGGAAAATAACGTATTTTTTTAAAAAAAATTATAAAATAAGAGATAAATTGTAAAATATTAATGAAAATGAGGAAGTAATGCATAAGTTCCACATGTAAAAATATTGTGTTCAAATGGAAAATTGAAATATTGAGGTAACAAATATATTAATCGTGTAAAAATGTTGTTTTGAAATGAAATGTTGTTTTAAAAAAAATTATAAAAAGAAATAAATTGTAAAATATTGATTTTAATAAAAATGTTGTTTTCTAATGAAAAATTAAAATATTGATTTTAAATGAAAATAATATATTTTAAAATAAATTAGAAAAAAAAAAATTTAAAACACTAGTACAGAGACCCACTTAGATATGATGTTGATATGCTTTCAGGAATTTACACAAACACTAGCACATAGACAAACTCGACCTCAAAGACTAAAAGAGAAAAAGGAAAAGAAAGAATAAAGGAATTTGCACCAATAATCACACAAAACAAATACAAAACTCCACGTGCAGAAAATGTCAAGTAGCCATATGATAAACCAACATGTAAATCTATGCTTAATTACCTGGAATTACCTGGATCCATCGTTTCTACTCCTTAGTTTGTTGTCGAATTAAATACATGTTCGTCTTTCAGAGAATGATTATATCTTGAAATAAGTAATTGTCAAAATTATGATAAGATCTCGATCCCGATTGGCTCTCTGAAAACAAACACAAGAACCACATAAGATAAAAAGTGCATCAATCAACACACTCACATAAATTAGAAATAGCAGTAGCAGCATATCTGATGTCTACCGCTCAAATTTACCTGTTTTCTCGAGATGTACCATTATTAAGACCGAGAAACTCATCTTGCACGGATCGCGCATCTGCAAAACTTGTTTATCTAGATACACAGAAAACTAGCATTAGAAACTAAACTCATTGATTTAACATGAATGCATGCTCTACATAGTCAAAAGATGTTACAAATTATACTCTAATACATACTTTGTCAGGCCTGCATGGTATGACAATGTGCTTTTGGATACAAAATTTGGTTTATGTTGCCCATTGATAAAACTACTTTCTGCCATTTCTTTAACTTTCTTCACTTTATGATCCTTGACCTGGTAGCAGATAGAGGCAAGCGTAAGCATACCAAAGGACTACAAATATTAAATTAGATATGCACACGGCTAAAGAATGACAAGTCATCAACTTATTGCTCCCACTAGATTGATCTGAAGGAATTTTCTGCACTAGTTTCTATTATCACATAAGACAGTAAATACAATTCTCCGGCCATCCTATAATTATTTAAATATAAAACCAAGATTATTTTCTTTCCGCATTTGGTTGTTCAGGTAAGAGTCGAAATTGCTAAAAAGACTGGAAACAGATTTTAAGAAGAACCTCTGATGCGATGATCATATTTTGGTATAAAGACCCCATTAACTTGTGTTTTTTATCGGTATCAATGAGCACTTATAGCAATTGATCCCTCTCCTTTACCATTACTTTGAACTAGCTTAAGCTTAAGTGCTTAACTATAAACCACTACATTCCCACATTCAAATCTGCACAACAACACAGGTTTGGAACTTAAATTGCCATAACTTTATAATTTATAAACCTGACGTAGTATAATTTGCGGTATATGCAATGTAAACTAAGTCAAGAAATAAAAATGCAAGTTACTTATCCTACCTGTCATGAAAGGTTATTACTAAATGGTGCATGTCAAAGTCTTTTGCAGTAACTTGCATTTTTACTAAATGGTGCATGTCAAAGTCTTTGCAGTAACTTGCAGTAACTTATCCTACCTCTGTCTTTAGCCGTGTGCATGTCAAACCCCACGCACATTGGCATTATCTCAAGAAAAAATGATACCTGATTTCACACACAAAAAGAAAATGAAAAACAATTAACTTATAAAGCTATGATTTCATAAAATTAAGTAACTTACCTCTTCAAAACATCAAAGTGCAAAACTTAAAAAATAAAAATTCAAAATTGAAGTACATTTATAACTCTAAAATCCACATGATGTAACAATACAACAAGCACAAAAATATTATAATTAAGTGATAATTACTGACCTGGCCAGGTTTTGACGGTCCATAACTCACCATTTCTACTGATGCAATTCTTGAGAAAAATTTACATTAGAAAAATACAATGAAAAAATTACAATGGAAATATTATTTTCCCTCGCAACAATAATAATTACAAAAAATAACAATGAAAGTTCCATTTTCGAACACAATAATAATTTTAAAATAGAATTCAAATAATAGAAAATAAAAATTAATCTAATGCAATAAAAAAGTATGGGAAAACAAAACCGGAATTGTTCAAATAAAAAAAAAAAACAAAATGAGCAATAAAAAAATCAAACCAAATAAAATCCACAAGCAAAATCCACAATTGATCAATACTAAAAATGAACAATCTATATGTAAATGCAACAAAATTGAAACTACAGGCACAACTCAACAACTTGGAGAAAATCAAAACGAGCAATAATCCAAGGTATAAAAGGTATTTGTATATATCATTAAAAAGGCCATCCAAACACATTGAAAAACAAAATCCACTACGAATTGATCATGAAATTGAACAATCACCAAGTAAATGCAACCAAGTTAATCCACGGGCCACAAAATACAACTCAAAAACGTATATAAACTCAAAATGGTAATAATCCAAGTATAAACTCAAAATGGATTCAACAAAAGTCAACCAAATACATTAGAAAACAAGAACCACAATGAATCAATCATTAAAGTGAATAATCACTAAACAAATGCAACCAAAATAGATCAATGGACAACACTACTCAACAACATAAGAAACTCAAAATGGCCAAACATCTAAAGAATAAAAAGGTTATTTGTATATGGTTTCAAAACACTAGAAAATAAAAACCACAATGAATCAAACATCAAAATAAACAATCACTAAGTAAATGAAACCAAGATAAAGCTACGAACAACACAACACAACACAACACAATTCAACAACATAGAAAATTCAAAAGGGCAACAATTCAAAATATAAAAATATTGTTTACAAATTGATTCAAAGCAAACCAGCCATACACTTTGTAAAACAAACACTATACTGAATCAATAATCGAAGAAGACACAAGAAATCTATTAAACCTTCATTACAAGCAACAATTACCAAAAAAAGAATAAATAACCAATCAAAACAGAACCACTGGTAACATAAAATCAAAATCAGACATTGTAATTCAAAAAGCACCACGTATAAAAATCAAAACATTCATCTATATCTAACAATCCAAACAAGAACCAAATAGGAATTTGATAATAAAAAAAAAAAAGTAACAGACCAATAATTTCAAAATTGATAAAGATGAACAGGTCTACTTTGTTAGTCACTCAATAATATTCAACGGTAATAAAACCCAGAAATCCCAGATAAAGGAAATGGATATCTAACCATTCATGAGGAAATATAATCTCGAAAATAAATAAAAAAGGCATATAACTGATGTCAACGCCAAACATTCTTAGCGAATAATCTTGAAGAACATCAAGAACAAACACAAAATTCCAAGAAAATGGATACGGGTCTCGCAATCCGGAAGGAATACTGAAAACAAAATCAAGAACCCACAAAAATCAAAGAATTTCTGAAAACAAAATCAAGAACCTACACAATTCCAAGAAAATTGATACTGAAAAGAAAATAAAGAACCCAAAGAATTCCAAGAAAATGACAACTCCAAAGAATATCGTACACCGGAAGTAAACAAAAATCTGGAAAAAAATTATCGCATCATATAATAATTTAAAAAATTGGCAAAAGAACTTGAAAGAAAACATGAAATGGCACGATTTTAATACTAACAGATATAAGGAACTGACCTCTTTGTTGAATTACTCACAGGAATATAACTCGTCGATCGGCCGTGCAGACTCAACTCTGCGGTGGAGAAGTTTGGCATCGTTTCCTTTCCGGCATCCGTGAATATAGCTCTCCACCGCGGCCCAGACAGAACTCTGCTAAGGAGGAGGAGGAAAAGGGGTAGTGATTGGTGATCTCTAACAGTATTTATAAAAAAAAATAAAAAAAAAATTACCGTTGCTGTTTGCCGCCTTCGATTCGTTGGATGATTTGGACTTGCCTTCTCACCTAACGGACATTTTAATTTAATACTGTAGGTATGTATGTATATATATGTATGTATATGTGTCAATTTTAAATATTTGAAATATTGTGTGGACATTTTGATTTTGTTTACTATTCTGACCAAAATAAGTCAAATGGAAAAAACCCATTGGTTAATGTACTAATTTTAGCAAAATTTCACGTGACTTATCAATTTGATTTAACTAAGTTTTCTCAGTTTAGTTATTATTCAGTCGACCTCCATTTAACATAGACTACGGTAAATCATATATTCATATGTACCACTGTTTACGGTTGGTATGCCGTTCGTGCAAAATAAAATAAAATAAAAAGAGTAAAGAAAAAAGAAAAGGAAAAAAATTACATTTTAAAAAGCAATTTTATCGATTAAAAACACATTATTTCATGTGTCGTGCCAATACATAATGTTATAATTAAAGTGGTGACAAATAAGATTTCATGTTGACTGTTAATTTTTCACTAGTGAACTTAATGAAGAGATGAAATTAAAACATATAGATCAGACTATGCTTCATCGTTATACTTTTATTTAAATTTCAAAAGGGTTACTATACTTTAATTTGTGTCAATTTGGTCATTACACTTCATATTTTAACATCTGCATAGGAAGATCATTAGTAGTTAAAGTCCACGTAAGTATTCGGCAAAATAAGATAAAGTGGCCCAAAATTAAAATATAATGACATAATTAACACAATTAAGTATAGTGATCTAATAGAAATTCAGGTGAAAGTATCGTACCCGCTGAAAAAGTTAATCATAATGATAATTTGTAGCAAATGGAATTATAGGTTGCGCAAAGTTGCTTGTAAATTGAACACCTAAACACAGGACTGGGCTAGGCTAAGGGTGACACGGACTCTATAGAAGGGCCAAGGGGTTGGGTTTTGAAAATAAATAAATAAATAAATTCTTCTCTATGTATTTTATTTTATTTTTGCTTATTTTAAATAAAACTACGACTATAATAGATTTTTTCAACAAATAATTGACTTTTAACAGTTCAATATGCATAATCCATATATTAGTGACTGATGAAATCAAAATGGTCACCTCCAAACTCCTCCTAACTCGACCTTAAGCTCCATTTGTACGGGGCTTGCGCCCTGCCTCATAGAGAAAAAGTTACTCAACCTCGAGGATCCTTTACCCCGAGGTCAATACCACAATTCCAATACTACCACCTCAACCCACTGTCTAGGGTGACACCTCAATAAAAATTATGTTTCATCATTGGCCTTACTATCAACATTCGATAAATCATAGGTCAACCACAACCTTTCATCAAGGGCCTCGACCCCGAGGTCACAACACAAGTATCCCACAAGAACTTCATAGGCTTGCCTTCTCTAGCTCGAGGAGGCTTGCCCTCTCTAGCTCGAGGTGCCTCATGATTGAGAGGTATGATCTCGAGCTCGACCTCAACCTCAACCTCACTATAAGTCCTCGACCTCGTAATTTATCACAGCTAGTTAGGGATGGTAATGGGGTGGTGTAGTGGTTAATGTTGGTAGTTTATAAGTTTCAACCCGGGTTTGAGTCTTCTTTAGTCCATTTTTAGTGAAAATTATAATTTCTACTATATTTTATAATTTTTAAAAAAAAAAAATTTGAGGCGGTGGGTCGTGGGGCAGGGCGGACCCAACGGACCTATCGCGGAGCAAAAAATTCTGCCCCAAACCCGCCCCTATTATTTGGCGGGGCGGGGCGGGGCGGGTTTTTTTGCCATCCCTACACCTAGTATCCTCAAGCCTTTAGAAACCTCGTTATTTTCTTTAGTCTCAAACATATCTCCTAAAATGTGGCTTTGTACCCGTCATACTTCCTAGTTCATATGGGAAGAAACCCTAACCTCGCACTTGGGCCACACTCTAGCTCCATCCCTCCTTGTCTCATCAAAACTCTATCCTAGTAGTCCTACTACAATTCTATCATACAATCATAGTCTCCTTACAACTCTTATGTCCCACCACATTAAAAGTCTCAAGCCTATTAAGGGTCCTAAACTATCACATCATTAAGGATGGCAAAAAAATTCGCACCCCACCCCGTCCAGCTTATTCGGGTGATAGGGGCGGGTCCGAGGCAGGGCCTGCCTTGCCCCGCGACCCGCCCCTCCAATTTTTTTTTTTTAAATCATAAAATAGAATACAAATTAAAATTTCGCTAGAAATGGACTAAAGAAGAATCGAACTCAGGTTGAAATTATAAACTATAAATCTCAACCATTACACCACAATTCCATTCTTGAATTTTTTTTTTGTTTGCTACAAATATTTTTAAAAAAATTATTTCTTTTTTAATTAATTTTTTTAGTTTTATAAAAAAAAAAATTCGTGGGGCGGTTGGCGAGTCAAAAGATTGACCGCCCCGCCCCGCCCCGCCCCGCCCCGCCCCGCTTCACTAAGCTAATTTGCGGGTCGCGTGGCGGGTAAAAAATTTCGTGCTGTCATCCCTACACATCATATGAGATATTACAGGTCTCTAAATCATCATAAGATTACGCCTCAAAGCTTTATAAACACTCTACATTCATCTCTTATTGAGGTACACTTTAGACTCCAAAACAAACAAAAAGAAAGACACGGAGTCCCCTAATTTGAGACTATATAACAATTCTACAATTCAAGAAAGAAATATATGGAGTCCCTTTCACAATTTGATGCATCTATAAGCACGAGTACATAAATCATTGATAATTGATACTTGTATATGTATAAATAGGGTTGGACCAAAAAACTTCCAAATCGCAAATTGAATCAAAACTACCGGTTTGAAATGTTAGTTTGAGTCTACGTACATCTGTCAATGTTTCGATTTTGATTTGAACCAAACCATTTAACAGTTTAGTTTAAGTTGAAACTTAAATACTATTTAAACCAAATTGAACTTTTTAATTAATTAAAAATATAAAAAAAAAACAAAACAAATCTTATTGACGGAGTACACTGTTATTTTGAAAAAAAAAACATTAAATAACAAATTTAATTTAAAAAATTAAGGTAATACACCGAGACTAATTTAGTGTTTTTACCAAAGCCATCATGGATGGATTAAAATTGCGACTACAAGATCGGTCAACTTGCCTACGACTGTTTTGTGATCGAGCAATTGCACGCGAGGTGCCCAGAAGTTGCAGGAATCAATGTGTTGACTTGAAACATTAAAGTTAGCATGATATTTTATGACAGTGACTTGTATTATTGAAAATGTTTTGTCAATTTTCAGATTGTTATCAATTAGACCATGTTGGGCCCATGCTCTTGTACCTAGGTTCACTTTATTTGGTTGCATGGATTGGATGGAGATAGGTATGACATCAATCTAAAATCCCACGTGCAAGCATTAAATTGTGGTTTTTTTTTTTTTTTTTAATTGGTGTTGTGATTGTTAAAGTTTGTTCTTAATAAAAGTTAATAGAAATATTGGATTGACAGCCATTGAATTGCATTTGATTTTATAGGATATTACAATATATTCAATACAATTTTGATTTTATATCGAGAGCGTAAGAGATTTTTTTCATGAATGATAACTCACTTATTTTCGATCTTTGTCGTGTGTTTGAAAGATTCTTAAGTTGTTAAAAGTTCACTTGAATTTGACTATATAGTCAACCCAACTCCAATTTCTACATAGGTTGTATCGAAAATCTTAAATTATATAAATATATTATTGCTAAAGATCTTAAATCACGTCCAGCAGAACTCAGACAAGTAAAATCACATGAACACTTTTGTTAAACTATCTTAATAATCTTATATAGTATTTTCATTTTATTTAACTTTCATGTTATATTGTTTAGGGACTTGATACATTTAGTACAAGTCAATTTGTTACACTATATACTTTCAATACTCAGTCTTTAGTAATTTTTTGAGTGAAGTGATACAAATACAAGTCACTATAAATTATGCCTCGCAAAAGCATTCAATAGCATATCTATTAATATATAATTAGATAATTATTTATAGTTTTGATTAAATTTGAATCCGTGTCCTTTAGGTAGACTTGACTATTTGAATTTTATAATCCATTTAAATTAATTACATTGCAATATTTGACATAACAGCAACATTTGGTTTGGCGTATTAAATAAGAACAAATAGAGTTGAAAAAGAGATCTATGCTTGTTCGAACCTTACTTAATATTGTGTGCCAAAAACACACACACATATAAGTTTTGAACGAATTTTTTTATTTATTAATTTAAAAAAAATATTAATCCATCCGAAAAGTCCATGTCATTTAACTCAATCTATAATCTACTTTTAATTTCGTTCAATAAAAATTTAGCCCAGTCTAAAAACCAACGTGTAGTCCAACTCTAAAATTTAATTCATTCTAAAACCTAGCTCTAGTTACGACCGTAGGAATTTTCTCCGCTACTGAAAGAAAATATATATATATATATATACGTCCACGTGTCTCTATATCTTCAACTTCATTCTCAAACGAAACTCTCTTTTAAACAATATTTTTCTTATTCTACTCACTGTCTCAATTATAAAATCATAACCATCACAACTCAGATCATCATCCTCGTTCATTAAAATTCTATCAAGAATAAATGAGTTCAAATATCAGTGACTCTTTCTCATAGATCCTATGGTCGGATCTTACCGTAGGAAAAGAAAAGCAGTATACTAGTTAACGAATTTTTCACCTCCAGTTAAGATAAAAAAGACTATACGTTTGTCTTTAATATTTTGAATAACTTTTTCTCATATCTTCAAATTTTTCATTTTCAACTCTACTTCTCCTTGACATTTATGTTCTTTAAATATTACTGTCTCAAATCTTTTCCTTTTTGTCATTTGTCGTTGGTCACTCATCAACTTCTATCAATTTCTATTTTTTTATTTTCAATGTGAATATTTTACTACTTACTCAATTTTTATTTTTCTATGGTCACATCTACCGCAACATAAGTATTAGTATACTAGTTTACAAAAGGATAAACCCTAATTTTCAGTTCTCTCATTTTTATATTCAACTTTTCGCTTTCTTCCCTCTCTCTCCTCATGAGTCACAAATGACCCAAAGACATTTCTTCCACTCCAAGAAATCACTTATGAAATGGTATGTATTTCTGCCCCATTACTTGTTTAATTAACTGTTTTATTTGGGTTCTGTGCAAAAACTTGGGTTACAAAACCTCACGTGGGTTATTTTTTTAATATTTTTTGCCCAAAACCATTTGGAGCCGAAATCAATTAAATCCATTAAAATATTCGTTTAAACACAGTTATATTTTATATGCTTTTAAAGTACCATGGTTTTTACCAAAAGGTGTTCACTTTGATTGCTGCGAAGATCACTAAAAATGGTTGCAAAATGGAATAAAAAAAAACCTGATGTCAATGTTTTTACTCGTAAGTTATGTGTTTTATTCGGGTTATTATTGCTGAACTTTTAATCTTAAAATATTATTTTCCCGTCAATTTATAATTGGGGTTTTCAGTCTTTCTCGGGTTTATTTGGATTCGTTCTTCAGTTTATGCGTCCTTGATTCGATTTATTTATATTTGCATGTGTTCGTTGTAAATATATATTTGTTTATATATCTGCATGTGGGCATGTATATGTATATGAATTTGTATATTTAAATGAATATCATATCTAAGCAGCAACTGGGTTTCAGAATTTTCTGGGAATTAACATCTCACTCTTAAAGTAGAGTTTTTGTTGTCTATGCGAAAATTTTACTACTTTTTGGGCTGGATTATTTCGTCTATTTTGGAAAATACATTTAATTTGGTTTAATTACTCGTCCTTTGTGGATTGTTTAAGTTAGTTAATTATTTTGTTATCTAGTGAAGTCATGGATTAGAATAATCCCTTTCATCGTTAATTCTTCAAATGTTGGAACAATTTATAACTAAACTGAATGGGTTTATTCCATTAAATTTTTAATTTTATAATCTTGTGATGCAAATATTTCTTTGCTAATTTTTGAGGAGTACATTAATAATCAACTATTGCTTATCGCCGAACATGATGTTAAAGATTCATAAATACTGTGTTCGATTTCGAAAAATGGTTGTACTTCCAAAGGGTTTATGGGGATTAGATGACTGTTCCTAAACACAGGTCATTTTTCTATGTTGGTGGCGTGTACAGTACATGAGACAGATTTAGTTTTACCATAATTTGTAAATATATCGTATTTTGGCATTGTGTTTGCTGAAAATAAGATTAATGTCACTGTCCTTGAAGAAATGTCTAAGCTATGATAATGATTTGATGGAATTTAACATTTTGTCTGATAATATTTCACTTTGGCACGTATAAAAGAGATACTCGGTTTGTTTTGGTGTAGATCATGCATGAAATACTTAAGAACTAAATGCACTTTTATTTTTTGTTTCATTTATGAACAATTCGTGTTGCATCATTTAAACTGAGTACATATTTGGTGTAGTTTAAAAATAGTTTTTTAGGAGTTTTTAATAAAAGTTGATAAAATGTATGGCTGAAAGTTGAAAAAAGTTGTAAGTCCTATAAAATATGTGGTTGAAAATGAGTTTGGAAAAAAGGGGTTTAAAAAAAACTTAACCAAACATGAGCTTAATTACTTTTGCGAAAATAGCAGGTAGATATGTGCTCAATTTTTTAGTATATAAGTCTGATTAAAGTCCACATTTGGAAATCTGTTGCATAAGCTGGCAAGCCTTGATCTTTGTAGATGTAACCTATCATATTGGTTTCAAGGGAGGTTGGAAATGGCATAGCAGCAACATACATCGTAGCTAGTTTTTGCGTGTGTTGGATGTGCTAGAAGTTTTAGAGAGTATAATCTAGATTGAACTCATGGTAAGCTGGTCAAAGATTCAAGTATCTTCAACAATGTCAAAAGTACCTTCTATTGTAGAACATTACCTCTACACGTTCATGAGTTCAGCAGTGATATTTGTTTATGTATTGTTAATTTCATTTCTTAATGACTTGTTCAATTATAATGGTTCGTCCTTTGTAGTCGCTTGCCTAAAGTACCGTTTTACTATATTTTGTGGTCGCGTGGTGCAACTCTGCTACCAAGGTGTTCTTTTTTGCAGCAATCATGTAATTTTGCATGAGAATATGTAAAATTGTGTTGTGGTTGCATTAGTTCAATGGCTTCCCTTTCCGATGCTGCTTCATTATGTACTTGTATGGTTTTTGGCCTACAGTTCTATTTCAAACTGCTGATTTTGCAATATAAACCCAATATAGACATCTTGGTCTTTCTCGAGATTGAAGGTAAAAAGCTTTTATCGAATCGCAATCAGCTCTTAGGCGATTCCAACATACAAGTGATGGCACCAAATCCGAAGGCTGTAAAGGCATGCAAGACGTTGAAGGGCATGGGTTATTCTGAAAAAGTTGTAAAACCAGTACTAAAAAATCTTCTCAAGTTGTACGAAAATAACTGGGAGTTTATTGAAGATGAAAACTACAGAGTTCTTATTGACGCAATAATAGAAAGTGAGGAAAACAAGGTGCATTTGCTTCTATCCTATGTGTTGTACTGTTTTATCACCAGAATAGTCATTAACTTCCCATCACCAAGCCTCTGATTTCCTCTAACATTAATTGCTTCTCTCTACCCTCATGAAGTCGAGAAACTGGGATCATGTTGTTTTATAATTTTCTTAATTTCCATTACAGTGGATAATCTGTTCAGACATTATAGACAATTGTAATTGATTTCTAGTAGCATGTGCTTTTAATTTTCTACTCTAGGTGGCGAGAGTGAAGAGGGTGCAACAGAATGCCTTGTCAGAGAGTGAACCTGAAGAAAGTGAACCACCTTTGAAGAGATCCAAATCAAATTCCCAAACCGATCAACGTGCACCCTCATGTCATGACTCAGTTCCAAACCATAGCACAACTATTGGCAAAATGAAGAATAAGGGGGAAAATCAAGCTCATGGCAAGAAAAATATGGCTGAATCATCTAATAAACTTCTCCTAGATGAGGATATTAAACCCAAGGTCTTATCTCCAAAATATCATCAAGATGAAGGAAAGAACCAAAGTTCTCCGTTATCTCATAGAGGACTAGAGCAAACAAAGGAAATTCAACTGCTTTCTGATGATGAAAATGATGAATTTAAATCCCTGGCACTTCTGAGAGACAGTGGAGATGAATCTATCTCGTCTTTGATTTTCTCAGAGAAAAGAACAATAACATATGAAAGATTCAACCAGTCAAATTCCTATAAAGAACTATGCAATGCTGTGATTGAGAGTGTGCCATTCACTGACAGCCTGCCAAACTATAAGGTTCCTCTTTCTGTAGATCCTCCAGGTACTGCCTAGTATCTCTGAACACAGAACAAACATATATCTTGAAATTCTGTATTGCCTGTCATACAATTGTACACACACTAGTATAGAGGATTTGATGATTTTACTACAGTCAATGACATTACTTACCCCTTCTGTAATTTCGATAAACAGAGGATGACACTTGGTTCTTGTGTCAATAGTTTCGAAAGGATTTGTTCGGTGTAGTGTTTTTTTTTTTTTCAAAAAATGTGTTTTTTTTTGCCTACTTTATTGACTTTTCAAACTTTTTTGTACTGTAAAAAGTTTGAAAAGTCAAAAATAGTAGGCAAAAAAATGGACTTTTTTGGAAAAAATGGAACCGAACAAGCCCTTAATTGCTTGTCCCTTATTAAAAGTTTCTTCTTATTAATTTCGTTTTCTGTTTCTGTTGATTGTTTGTTGGGTAGCTCTTTTCTCCAAATTAGAGTCTACAGTCTCTATATTATTTTTACTTTTCTGTTGAATTTAGAATATTATTTATTGCAAAGCGATGTTCATTTGGAATTGAAATTGACACGAGGATTATAAACTATTTATAACTGTTCTATTATCTTTCCCTAAATTTTGGATATTAGATAGATAGAGAGACACGTTTTGTTCAGTTGGGATAGTGAATATTCATCCTATTTCTCTTAGCAGTTCTTTGAGTATCATTTGCATAATTACCTTTGGCAAAGAAATGTGCATTTTCCATAGGGTGAACTAGAGTGAAACATTAATTGTAGTTAATGAATTTTTCAATTGTTGATAGATCCACCTAGACTCTTATTGGAAGGCGGCTCATGTGGAAGTTGTTCCAACTCCAAAGAAAATTGCTCAACATTTCCTGAATTGATGGATCTGGACGCAGAGGAAAAATGTGAGCTTCTCTATCTTTGTGTGCCTCCTCTTCGCTGAAGCTGATTTATTATCTGGTTCCACAATGCTACGTGTGGTTCTGAATGATAGGTCTAATTAGTTTAATAATTAATTATTAGAGCAAGCTAGTGTCCAGAAAATGAATGTTATATCCTTCTTATATAATATGAAAGTAGAGTGGTGTTCTCCTACCCTTGGGGAGGATGTAAACACCCACCTGTTGATGTGTCAGCAGCAAGCGGACTATCCAAGAAAATTGATGGAAATTAATTGTTCTTAAATGGACAGTCCGCGTGCTAACACGTCAGCAGGTGGGTGTTTACATCCTGTCCAATCACCACTCTATGAGAGTATAGTTTTTGTATTTTGTAGTTTGCTTCTTTTGACGAACACATTTTTCCCATCTATAATGATGGCGTGACTTTATTTTTTATAATTTATATTCCATATTCCTACCCCTTGTCATTTTTCCCTGAACTTTATTGATTTTAGATTTTTCCATGGGTGCTTATTTCTTGTTTCGTTCCATTTTCTTTGATCTGCGCAACAATCCTAACTGATTATTTTCTACCTACATTTCGTTAACGGCACAGCTGCTTCCATGGGGAAGAGCTCCAATTCCGAAGGAAATCATTTTGAATGTATGAACTCTGAACAATTTAAAGCAGAAGAAGAGGAAAATGGTGCACTAAACGCGTCAAAAATAGATATTGCCTCCTCATCCCGGAGCGAGGTGAAAATTTCTCTGACATATAAATCTTCACTCCGGTCACATTTTCAAGCTCCAAGTTTAGAATCAGTGTTGAAGCAAGTGGAGGAAAAGTGTGTTAAGTTGTACAGAATTACTCAACCGGGTTTCTCCATGCTGAAACTGATGAAAGATATGTGTGAATGCTTTTTGGCTGCATGTAGCACCTCTACTGACACTGAGCAGGGAATATCCAAAACTGTAACACCAGGTCTTGGTATATCTAAGGAGTGCAATCCACAAGCTATTTCAGTAGAGGACATTGATCATCAACTCACGTTCTGCATTAATTCAACTATTTTGAATGGGGTTGTCAATTATCGGAATCGAATTCTTATTGAAGTCGCATCCCAAATTCCAAAGGGTCTTGGTCCCATTCATATGGACTTAATCCGCTGGATGAGAAATTTTAACGTGGATGGATATGGTTTCCCTGAAAAAGATAAAAAGATTGACAGAGAGATTACAGAACTTGATAGTTTAGAGTCTTCTTCAGCTGGCATGATTATTGTTCAAAAGCAACAGTCTTCTCATTACGTTGAAGACATTACTAAAGGTCAAGAAGCTTACGGGATTACTTTGATAAATGAAATAAATGAAGAGCCACAGCCTACTTTCTACTACATTCAGCAAAATGTGATATATCAAAATGCATATGTGAAGTTTCTTCTTGCTCGTATATCAGATGACAATTTCTGTTCAAATTGTTTTGGCGACTGTTTGTCTTCGGAAATACCTTGTGCTTGTGCTGGTGAAACCGGTGGCGAGTTTGCTTACATGCCTGGCGGTCTAGTTAAGGAAAAATATCTTGAGAGCTGCATTTCAATGAAACGCGGTCTGCAACAGCACAATCCTTTTTATTGTCGGGACTGTCCACTTGAAAGGTCCAAGGATAAAAGCTTGTCAGGCACATGCAAGGGTCATCTAGTAAGGAAATTCATAAAAGAGTGCTGGTATAAATGTGGTTGTAGCATGGCATGTGGAAATCGCATTGTTCAACGAGGGATAACAGCAAGATTGCAGGTTACACTTTGTTTTTTATGTTCTATCTTTTCTTCTGATGCACGAAGTTTTAAGTGTCAAAACTTAATTTTTACATGCTTTTGCAATTTATTATTGTAGATGTACCTGTCACTTCTTGGAAGTTACTATATTTTAATTCTGCGATGGCCATTGATCTTTCCCTGTGTTTTAGGTGTTTATGACGCCTGGAGGAAAAGGTTGGGGTCTTCGAACCCTTGAAGACATGCCCAAAGGTGCCTTTATATGTGAATACGTTGGAGAAGTGGTGACCAACACAGAGTTATATGAAAGAAACATGCGAAACACTGGTGAAAAGCACACATACCCAGTGCTGCTTGATGCGGACTGGAGTTCTGAAGGTGTCCTGAAGGATGAAGAGGCGCTTTGTCTGGATGCAACATCTTATGGAAATGTTGCAAGGTTTATCAACCACAGGTATCTTTGATGTGAGAAATAAATAATTACAAGTTCTTTGCTGTCTTAAGAATTATATTCTCGTTCTTTATGTGTTGGAAGTTCTTTGCCGAACGAACTTATGGCCATCTTTTCGAATTAGTCTTAGAAGCTAGAAGCTACTCCCCAAGTATACTTCTTTACCTTCTCCTCCTCATTGTGTCTTGCTCTACATAAGGTACAATAATATTAAAACAAGGAAGAATTATATTTCAACTAAGAAGATCCAATTTGACATGAATTAGAAACCCATTCTTGGTTACATGGCTGTCTTTTGAGGATAAAAACATAGTTCTAGGCGGCGAATTTTAACGGTCTATAATCTGGTAGTTTGTGCCAATTCCGAGTGTAGGGATCTAGAAAAGCGTTAGCAGAGATCTTGATTTCAACTGGAGTTGGAATTGGAATTATTGATTTTCATGGAAGAATGCATGCGGAAGTGGAAGACTTCATTGTTGTGAAAGCAAGCTTGGAGTATAACTTCGAATGGAAACTAATGCTAAAATAGTGAAAACCCGCAGAGCAACATTCTGAACTACAGAGATCGAATATTCACATAGAGGAATCAAGCGGGATTGAGAAGCAATTGTTCCCATCTGATTATACGACAACATTGTATAAAAGTGTCCATAGTTTGCATCAATGGAACCTCAGTCTTGAAGAATACACCCTTGAATTCTATAACTTACTGGTTCGAGTTGGCCTCCACAATATTAATGTGCACCTCAGAGCTTGTTAAATGAAAGGATTTTGAATCTTTGTTCGCAATAAGTTTACTATTACTTGTTTTTTCAATCTTGAATATGCATATCAATATGCTTTTAAAGTGGAGGAAAGAGTGGGTCGATATGGGGCTAGGTATCCTATGTTAACCCATGAGATTACCTTCTTCGAATAGTAGAAATTCAACAGCTCAAATTTCATCTGGAAGGGACTAGTTAAGCAACTGTGTTAGGAGTACAACAACCAAAGTTTTTCAAGGCTCAAATAAGAGTGAAAAAGAGAAGTGTTTGATATATCATGAATAACAATAATAAGTTATTATTAGAATGTGCAGTATTTCCGAAAATTAAGTTACAAGGTTCTGATCATTTCAGCTCTGTAATATGCTTTTATGTTCATCACTGTTGTCTACCCTTCCTACCATCTCAGGAGGCCATACTGCTCATTTTGTTAGTGTTATCCATTGGTGTGTTCTGCTATGATTAAATTTTTACAGAATCTTGTTGTTTTGTCACTTTAGGTGTTCCGATGCTAACTTGGTTGAGATCCCGGTGGAAGTGGAGACTCCGGATCATCACTATTACCACGTACGGTGAAAACCAATTATATATGTATTTTCACTTTCTAATGTTATCGTGTACATATCTTAATATGTGCATTGAGTTATTGTATTCATTTGATGCAGCTTGCCTTTTTCACTGCAAGGAAGGTTAATGCTTTTGAAGAGTTAACTTGGGTAAGGTGCTTTGGAAATTAGATTCCGTATATAGCAACGTCATAACTGAGTAGGGAATATTATGTATTATATTTAGAATCTGCAGATACAAGGTTCTCAGTCGAAATAAGCACAGTTTTTTGGACTAGAGGTGATAAACAATTTATTGAATGTGTTGCAGGATTATGGAATTGACTTTGATGATCATAGTCATCCTGTGAAAGCTTTTAAGTGTCACTGTGGGAGCGAATTCTGTCGAGACCAGAAATCCATGAGGAGTAAGTTTCCTTAATCTTTAGCTTTGTTATGCATTAAGAATAGTTTTAAAAAAGCAACTAAGAGACTAGTGCCTATCACGCAGAAACTAACTTGAACTTACCTTATAAAGATTAAGAAAATGACTGAACAAGGAAGGCTATTTCATTAGTCATATCTAGTTTTAGTTTTACCCGTATAGATTAGAGCATGCGAAGTTTATCTTTCCAACTTTAGAGTGGATCTGCTTGCAATTTGTACATCAGTTTTTTTAAATTTGATTTAAAATTTGTGCTGTTGTTTCATACACATAAGGGCTGAACCTATTTCTTTTGCCACAGGAAGAAAATCTCATTCGTGAATCTTTGCAGACCAAGTAATTTGAAAGTTTCGGGTAATATTGTAAAAGGCTTGTGAGAAGTTCCGTACTTAACCATTTTTTACTAATTTTTGAACTGTAGGATTTAATTCCATGCTTCCAAGTCAGTGATTTGGTACTGCTGTAGTTAATCAAAATATTTTGTTGTTGGCAAGCCGCGAGTGTGTTATATGTGCCAGACTTGTTAGCAGAATGGTATGACAGTTTATATATGCTTAATTCCAGCAGTTGCTCCACTTGCTACACTCTGATTTGGTTGTTCCTCCCTGCTCTCTTTATTTTTGGACATTCACAGCTTGTTTAGTAAGAGATAGACTAAGCATTGGGCACTATTAAGGAGAAAAAGCAAAATTGTCATTTTTATTGTTTAATTTTGTTCATTATTCCACTTCTGAATGTTGGTGGATACAAGCGCCTATTATAACAACTTGATCTTAATCGAGTGGAGGTCCTGGGGGTTGAGTCGTCTTTTGCATTTTTATTTGTATCTTTTATGTTATTGTCTAAAATCTGACAAGAATGTCAATTTTATTTACAATTCATATACTAAACTAGTACCCATAAAAATGGTAATCCATAAATTTCATCTCTTATACACAAATATTCATTAGGTTCCACAAATTGGCTAACAACCCAAATACATGTTTTCTTGACAATTTCTGTGGGCGCTTTATTTTAGGAAAATTGGCATCATTATCCAAGTCCCTTAACTTTTAAAACAATAACGACTGAGTGATATACGTAGTAACATTTCGTTATATTCAGTGACAACTTAAGTTACTTTTACATTTCATCGACAACAAAGAAATATTTTAAAAAAGTTTAGTGACAACTTGAATATTTTTTAATATTGAATAACATCCAGAAAACATTTAATAAAGTTTAAGTGACAATTGAAATAATTAACCCATAAATTTCGACCATTAAAATGTCACAAACATCAAAAGGTAGGGGTGGGAGTAGACGGCGGGAGCGTAGATTGACTGCCAAAATCCATCATCAACAAAACTGTATATTGACAATTTGTTGGTCGACGTGCTCCCAATCTTGAACGTGTAAGGTGAAACCAGCTAATAATTGATTGATAATTGATTGTCTCTTTTACAATTAATTATCTTATAATTTATATTAAAAATATTTGTGAGACATCAACAGTGACCAAAGGAGCTAAGACTTTTCAGGATAATAGGGATCACGGTTTAGCTATAAACTTGCCCATTCTTGTTCCCACCAAGTGATTTAAATTTGCATTTGGCATCTTGCAAAACGTGTATTGTAAGTATTTAATTGGAGACAAAGTATGGATCTATCCACTCCCCCCTATAGTGGATTTGTAGATGTCTTGCACAAGAGTTATGCTAATTTTTTCAGTATCGTTTCAATTTTATCAGATGTTTTGAAGGTTTTCTACTCGTATAATCGTCACCTAATTCTTCACATATGTTATTAACGCAAAGTGTATGATTTAGCATAGGACTTATGCACTTCTTCGGTTTTTGTGTTGAGATTTGAGTTCATGTCTCTTATATCCATCATGACGGGACGAATTATGTTTTAAATCTTAAGGTCCAAAGAATTTCCTTAAAAAATATTTGACACGCACACAATTTTGTCCTTATCACACTTTTTAACTTGCTGTCATATTTAGACACGCACACAAAAATTTCAAGAAGTATTGACAAAGAGAGTCTTCTGAATGTTGAGACTTATTTTAAGAATTTTTTTTTTTAAAAAAGTTATGTTAAATTATCAAGTCTAAAAAGCTTAAACAATTAGCGAATTTACATTTTACAATGTCCTGTGCATCATGGCCACCCAATGATTACACAACCGCTACATATATTAATTGCTAGAGCAACATGTTCATCTACATTACATGGTGGAGCCAATTGGGATATTTTATATTTTGTGCCCCCAGGCATTTAAATGGGCAGACACATTTTCAGACCCTATTCTTTCATTTCAGTGCATGTGCAAATAAGAATATTATTTGTCATATATTAGCCCCTTCAATTTAAAACTGCATCAAAATTCAAAAGTTCCACGATCTCGAGTAATAATCTTCTACCCACGTTAGATTCCGACACAAATATATCCACACACAATTGTGTATTGTATGGACTGATGTGACACTCCCACATCAGTCCACATCATCAGTGAGCAAATAATCTCCTACCCACCGTGAGTAGAAGATCATTACTCCCGTGACCTCTATCACTTTATATTAAGTATTCATCTTTAAATGAAGCCCATTGCCAGCCTGATATTCAAGAAATACAATTACTTGGTGACAACTAAGGAAACCCCATTCCCATGTGATCCCCATCTAGTAATATTCAGAATTGCATATAGTGTAAGTCTCGATAGACAACGGCTACCCCATTCCCATGTGATCCCCATCTAGTAATATTCAGAATTGCATATAGTGTAAGTCTCGATAGACTACGGCTACTTATAAATGAACAAAAGCCCAACAAGTATCAATCTGCACTGCACAATTCCACATATTTTCTGATCAAAGCAATGGAAAGAAATTTTGGTTTCTTCTTGGCCATCTTAGGTTTATTTCTTGGCTTTGCATCAGCTTCAAATTGGAACATTTTGAATCAGAAGAAAGGCAAATATGGGCTCCAAATCACATTGAAGAATTACTGTGAGAGCTGGAGAATGAATGTTCAGCTACACAACATCAGGGAATTTGAAGTTGTGCCTGAGGAATGTGTTCAGTATATTGGGAAATACATGACATCAACTCAATATAAGGTGGATTCTGAAAGGACAATTGATGAATGCACAGTTTATCTTTATACTAGTTGTGATTTCAAGAAAGATGGCAAAGATGCCTGGATTTTCGACGTCGATGACACGCTTCTGTCCACCGTCCCTTACTACAAGAAAAATGATTTCGGGTAAATCTGCACTAGCACTTGTTATCTGTCTTAATATGGATCGACTACATAAATTCTCTTTTATTACTACATTTGATTCATTGCTAGATCTGCTGAAAGATCTAATGCAATATTTTGTACATCGTATAGGGGACGCAAATTGAACTCTACATCTTTGGAGGAATGGATGAGTCAGGGGAAAGCTCCAGCTGTAGAGCACTCTTTAAGGCTGTTCAATGAGCTGAAAGGATTGGGAGTTCAAATCATTTTGGTTTCTTCAAGAAGGGAATGTCTCAGATCTGCCACCATTGATAACCTTGTTGATGTGGGCTATCATGGCTGGACTAGTCTCATATTAAGGTTTGTCGTGTATCTAAAACTTTCAAAAAATATGATTCAACATGTAAATTAAGTCCTACCCATTTATAAATAAATATTGTGTACGTAAAAGATCGTGTATCTAGAACTTTCAGATAATATGATTCAACGTATGAATTTAAGTCCTACCCATTTATAAATAAATATTGTGCACGTAAAAGGCCGTGTTATGGAGTAGACGCCTAACGCGTAACGCATATTTGGTTGAATACAGGGGTGCAGATGATGAACACAAGAACATCCAAAAATTCAAGGCTGAGGTCAGAAAGAAACTGATAAACAGTGGATATCGCATTTGGGGCATTTTAGGAGATCAATGGAGTAGCATTGAAGGCCTTCCATCAGCAAAAAGGACCTTTAAGCTCCCAAATCCTCTCTACTATGTTGCTTGAAAGCTCACAAACTACTTTTTTATCCTTCCACATTTTATTATTTTTTCTCTTTCTTGGGGTTTATCCAATTTGTATTTAATATTAATAAATTGAATTACTTCATGAAAATAAAATTTTGATCAGATTGTATGTTTGGTGGGTTGATATCATATTTAGAAATTTTCTAGAGTAGACCTTGAATGCAGATTTGAAATCTATAATGCCCTCAAAAACTTGTCTTGATATTCAATATTCAACTTGACCAAACAGTAGAATGGACAAGATTTTAATTATCAAATGTGCTAGGCACGACCCATGAGACGGTATACTGGGGTCGAAATACTAGTGAACTAAATCTTATTGATCAAGCAACAATGTCTATACACATGTCCAGGACAAACTATTAAACGAATGATCACAAGCTATTACATTTAGTCTTCAAGTTACATACACCTTGAACTAAGGTGCACTCAACATTGTACCAGAAAGTAAAGCAACGGCTAGAATTTCTTCATTTCATCTTCTTCTCCTCTGCTTCCGTGTGCATCCTGGCGCAATACTCGAACAAAGTTCCATCATAACAGCGTCTAATGGCTTCCTTCGACAGGAACCCATTGCTGTCCCTGGCCAGGATGTATAGAATCGCCCATTCCATTTTGCTTGCAAACCTACAAATGCAAATTTGGCAAAAATCAAAGAAAAAAAAGAGAGTTTATAGCTTTAGGTCAATTATACAAACCATCCAAAGATATCAAATGCTTCTCTGTTGCCTTCGGTCATATTCCACAATTCTCCAAGTGTAAGCTTATCGGGCACTGTCTGCGCGTACTTGCTAAACATGTTCTCAAAATTCACAGGGGAATACCTGCAAAATTGAATTCAATAGTATGCTAAACATGTTCTCAAAATTCACAGGGGAATACCTGCAAAATTGAATTCAATGTATATGATGTCCAGAATGCTTCCATACAGAGATATACTCGTGCATACCTTCCTTCCGTGTCATAGGTTCCAGAATCGCTTCCATGCTTGGCCTTGTGTACGTTATATATGTATATAGGAAACAAGGGATTAGGTAGCCAACCCTGCAAAAAATATATATATATATATATATATATATATATACTAGTTTTAAGGCCGTGCTTTGCACGTCAGTGAAATGTGTTGGACAAAATTGTACGTTTAGAAAAGAATATTTTAGGTTGATAATTCAGTTAAATGTAAGTGTTATTTTAGCGTTATAAATTAGGAAAGAGTATTAAAATTTTGTGGTTGATTACTGTTGTGAAGAACGTATATAAAAATTTTATTTTTTTGACTTATGTAAGTTTAAATAAAAAAAAAAAAAAAAAATTTGTTGAGGATAAGTATGGAAATAACTGGATAAAGTCAATAGATTGAGTGACTTGACAAATTGAAAAATGAATTTATTGGGTTTCTTCAGAATATGTTAAATTGTAAAGTTTTTGTTAGATTTAAATTTTTTTTTTTATTTACATTAGTTAGTATATTAAATTTGTAGGTAATTGTTTATTTTCATATGAGATTTGATAAATTTGATATTTTCATATTTGGAATTGTCGAGTTCTTTGTTTTTATCTATGTTTTATTAGGACAAAGTATAATAAAATATATAATATATAAATTTTGTATATTTCCTAATGAATTAATACAATATATTATATTTACTTTTGTTTTAGCAATTACTATAACATATTTCAATAAACAATTATTATAATTAATTTATAAGATAATAAAATTAATGTTGTAGTAATTTAATGATTAAAATGAATATATTATAAGAAATTGGTATTAAATAATTTATTGTATAAATTATTATAAAATTTATTATATATTTATTTAAAAATTGTTTTCATAAATTTTAATAAAAATTTTTTGATAAAGAATATTGTAAATAGTAATTATAAAAAAAAAATGATTTTGATAAATACATATGTAAATGTATGTGAAAAAAGTGATTTTATATATTTATTATAATATATTTAAAAATTAATACGAGAAAAGATAAAATGTAAAAAAATTAAGTGTATTACATAATTTAAAAATAAAATAAAACTAAAAAATGAAAAATGTGCATTTTTTAAGCTAGTCGAGAAAATTGGCAATTTGAAAATTATGTTTGTCGAGCTACTTGAATTTAAATGGGAGAGAAAATCAATCCATTGAATAGCCTAAGTAACTCGACAAAATGAAACTTGTGTTTCCTGAGTCACTGAATAGATGAATGAAATTAAAACTTTTGATTATATTGTTTGTATTTTTTTTTTTAAATACGTAATATATTTAAAAATAATTTAATTCTTATTTTGGAATTGTTTGAGTAACTTGATAAATAAAATATATACAAAATTTTATTTAGTGTATGATTTATTAGAATATAGTAGAATTAAATATATATTGTATAAAAATTTTATGTATATCTTAATCAATTAATACAATATATTATATTTTGTTTTATTATGATTAATTTATGTAGTAACTGGATAAATCAAAATTTGAGATTCATGAGTTGGTTCAAAAATAACATGAGTGTATGACATAATTTAAATAAGAAAATAAAACAAAAAAATGGAAAATGTAGAATTTTGAAGCCATTCGAGAAACACGACAAACGTAAAATCATGTTTGTCGAGTTACTCGATGAAAAATTGGAAAAATAATCAATCTTTTCAATAGCTGAAGTAACTCGACAAATTGAAACGCGAGTTTCTCGAGTTACTTGATAAAGCAATGAAAATTTGAAAATTTGATTAATTTGTTTTTCTTTTTTATTTAAAATTTGTAATATATTTAAATAATTTTTTTTTCTTTATTTGTTGTCTTATTTTCTGACAAACTCGTTAATTTGAAAGTTTGAATTTTTTTGAGTAACTTGATAAATAAAACATTTACAAAATTTTATTTAGTGAATCATTTATTAGAACATAGTTAAATAGAATATATATAATATAAATTTAATATATATTATAATGAATTAATGCAATTTTTATATAATTATTCTAAAAAAAAATTTAATTATTAGAACAAATTTTCACTCTTCTATGTTTTTATATTTCATAAAATTAGTTATGATATATTATATTATATTAATTTAAAATAATACATAAATATTTTTTATAATAGCTATGTTATTATAACATATTATACTAATTTATAGAATATCAAATATTATTTATATAAAAGAACTTATTATTCATTGTATTGCATAACTCGACAAACTGAAAATTGAGTTTTCCATGTTATTGAACAAAGTAATTAGATGAATAATTTTCATTTCTTTAGTATTTTTTATTGAAATTATTTAATACATTCATTATTTTGTTTAATTTATATGTGGTAATATTATTGTTGTAGGAACTTGTCAATATGAAGTTTTGATTTTTTAAGTTCTTTGATTAATGAAGCACATACATATTTGTGTTTAATTGGGTTGGTTATAAAATAACATGACAAAAGAAAAAAATGAAGTGTATTATATAATTTAAATAAGAAAATAAAACAAAATAATGCAAAATGTGTATTTTTTGAGCTACTCGAGTGACTCGACAAACCTTAAATCATGTTTGTCGAGTTACTCGATGAGAAATGGTATACAAAATCAATCTTTTCAATAGCTGGAGTAACTCGACAAAATGGAACACCAGTTTTCCGAGTGACTCGACAAAAGAATGAAATTTTAAATTTTGATTAATTTATTTTTAATTTTTATTTTAAATATGTAATATATTTAAATAAATTTTTATTGTTTATTTGTTGTATTATGTTTTGCCAAATTCATGAATTTGGTATTTGGAATTGTTTGAGTAACTTGATAAATAAAACATATACAAAATTGTATATAGTGAATCATTTATTAGAACATAGTTAAATAGAATATATATCATATAAATTGAATATATATTATAATGAATTAATGCAATTTGATATAATTATTGTAAAAAAAAAATTTATTTCTTAGAAAAAATTTTCACTGTATTATGTTTTTATATTTCATAAAATTATTTATGATATATTAGATTAATTTAAAATAATACATAAAAATTTTTCATAATAGCTACTTTATTATGACATATTATACTAAGTTATAGAATATAAAATATTATTGTTATAAAATAACTTATTATTCATTGTATTGCATAAGTCGACAAAATGAAAATTGAGTAGGTTGAGTTATTCAAGAAAGTAATTAGATGTATAATTTTTCTTTATTTAAAATTTTTATTTAAATTATTTAATAGATTAATTTTTTAGTTTATTTTGTATGTTGTAATATGATTGTTGTACGAACTTGTCAATATGAAATTTTGATTTTTTAATTTTTTTCATTAATGAAGCACATACATAACTGTATTTAATTGGGTTGGTTATAAAATAACTTGACAAAAGAAAAAAATTAAAAAAATTAAGCGTATTATATAATTTAAATAGGAAAATAAAACAAAAAATTGAAAAATTTGTATTTTTTAAGGTACTCGAGTAACTTGACAAACCTGAAATTATGTTTATCGAGTTACTCGATGACAAATGGGATACAAAATCAATCTTTTCAATAGGTGGACTAACGTGGTAAAATGAAACTTGAGTTTCGCGAGTTACTCGACGAAAAAATGATAGTTAAATTTTTGAATAATTTGTTTTTCTTTTTTATTTATAATATGTAACATATTTTAATAATTTGTTATTTTTTATGTGTTGTATTATTAATTTACAAACTCGTGAATTTGAAATTTGGAATTGTTTGAGTAAGTTGGTAAATAAAACATATACAAAATTTTATTTACTGAATCATTTATTAGAACATAGTTAAATAGAATATATATCATATAAATTTGATATATATCATAATTAAGTAATTAAATTTGATATAAATATTTTAAAAAACAAAAAGAATTATTAGAAAAAATTTTAAATGTACTATGTTTTTATATTTTATAAAATTAGTTATGATATATTATATGAATTTTAAATAATACATAAATTTTTTGTATAATAAGTATTATATTATAACATATTATACTAAATTACAGAAGATGAAATATTATTTTTATAAAAGAACTTGTTATTCATTGTATTGCATAACTTCACAAACTGAAAATCGAGTTTTCTGAGTTATTCAATAAAGTAATTAGATGCATAATTTTCAATTATTCAATTTTTTTAATTTAAATTATTTAATAGATTATTTAATTTGTTTAATTTGTATGTTGTAATATTATTGTTGCAAGAACTTGTTAATATGAAATTTTGACTCTTTAACTTTTTTGATTAATAAAACAGATTCATAATTGTATGTAATTGGGTTGGTTATAAAAGAACATGACGAAAGAAAAAAATTTAAAAAATTAAGTGTATTATATAATTTGAATAAGCAAATAAAACAAATTAAATGCAAAATTTGTATTTTTTAAGCAACTCGAGAAACTCGACAAACCTGAAATCATGTTTTTCGAGTTACTCGATGAGAAAAAGAATTCAAAATCAATCTTTTCAATAGCTGGAGTAACTCGGCAAAATGAAACTCGAGTTTCTCGAGTTTCTCGATAAAACAATGAAATTTAGCATGTTGATTAATTTGCATTTTTTTTATATTTAAAATATGTAATATATTTAAATAATTTTTATTTGTTTATCTGTTGTATTAATTTTTGACAATCTCGTAAATTTGAAATTTGGAACTGTTTTAGTAACTTCATAAATAAAACATATACAAAATTTTATTTGGTGAAGCATTTATTAGAACATAGTTAAATAGAATATATATTATATAAATTTAATATGTATGATAATGAATTAATGCAATTTGATATAATTATTAAAAAAAAAATATTTAATTATTATAAAAAATTTTTACTATATTATGTTTTTATATTTCATAAAATTAGATATGAGATATTGGATTAATTTGAAATAATACATCAATAATTTTTTATAATAGCTATTTTATTATAACATATTATATTAAGTTATAGAATATGAAATATTATTCGTGTAAAAAAATTCATTATTCATTATATCACATAACTTGAAAAAATCAAAATTGAGTTTCCTGAGTTATATAAGAAATTAATTATATGCATAGATTGAAATTTTTAAAATTTTTGTATTTAAATTATTTAAAATATTAATTATTTTGTTGGCTAAAAAAATACATGACAAAAGAAAAAAAATAAAAACATTAAGTGTATCATTTAATTTAAATTTAAAACTCAAAAAAAAAATGGGAAATGTGTATTTTTGAAGTTACTCGAGAAACTCGAGAAATTGAAAATCACGGTTGTCGAGTAACTCGATGACAAATTGGAGACAAAAACATATGTTTAATAGTTGAAGTAACTCGATGAAATGAAACATGAGTTTCTCGAGTTACTCGACGAAATAATGAAATTCAAAAGTTTGATTATTTTGGTTTTCTTTGTTATTTAAAATATGTAATAGATTTTAAATTTTTGTGTTCTTATTTTGTCGTATTATTTGTTGACGAACTGGTGAATCTGATATTTGGAATTATTTGAGTATATTGATAAAATAAATATATAAAAATGTTTATGTAGTATATCATTTATTAGAACATATTAAAATAGAATATATATGATATAAATTTAATATATATCATAATGAATTAATACAATTTTATATAATTTTTGTAATTAGTATAAATAGTTATTCAAACAAATTTTTACTTCACTTTGTTTTTAGATTTGATAAAATTCAATATGAAATAGTATATTAATGTAATATAGTATATAAATTTTATTTGGAATAGGTATTTTATTATAATATATTATATTAAGTTAGGGAAAATGAAATATTATTCATATAAAAAAACTCATTATTTATTCTATCACATAACTCGACAAATTCAAAATCGAGTTTCCCGAGTTATGCAACAAACTAATTATATGCATGAATTGAAATTCTGATAACTTTTTTTATTTAAATTATTTAAAATATTAATTAATTTGTTTAATTTATATGTTGTAATATTATTATTCGAGGAAGCTGTGAATATGAAGTTTTGATTTGTTTACTTATTTGATAAATTAAGCACATACATAATTGTATTTAATTGATTATTTATTAGAAGATAATAAAATTAAATATACATTGTATAAATTTAATATATATGATAATGAATTAAAACAATATATTATATATTGTTTTATTATGATTAATTTATCTTGTAAGTCAACAAATATAAGTTTTGAGATTCACGAGATGGTTACAAAATAAAATGACAATATAAAAAAATTAAGTGTCTTACATAATTTAGATAAGAAAATTATACAAGAAATTGAAGAATGTACATGATTGAAGCTCCTCGAGAAACTCGACAAACTGAAAATTAGGTTTGTCGAGTTACTCGATCATAAATCATATAAAAAATCAATCTATTGAATAGCTGAAGTAACTCGATAACAATAAACTTGAATTTCCTGAGTTACTCGACAAATCAGTGAAAGTAAAAATTTTGATTTTTTTTTTCTTTTTTATTTAAAATATGTAATATATTTAAATAATTTTTTATTGTTATGTTGTTGTGTTATTTTTTGACGATATCGTGAATCTGAAATTTAGAATTGTTTGAGTAAATTGATAAATAAAATATATACAAAATTTTATGTATTATATTATTTATTCGAACATAGTAAAATAGAATATATGATAAATAAAATATATCATAATGAATGAATACGATTTTATATAATTTTTGTAATTAATAAAAATATTTATTGTAACAAATATTAACTTTACTTTTTTTTTTATATTTCATAAAATTAAGTATCATATATTATATTAATGTAAAATAATATATAATATATTTTTATAATAGCTGTTATATTATAACATATTATATTAAGTTATAGAATATGAAATATTATTCATATAAAAAAAGGCATTATTCATTATATGACATAATTGGAGAAAATCAAAATCGAGTTTGATGAGTTACTCAACAAATTAATTATATACATAAATTAAATATTTTTAAATTTTTTTTATTTAAATTATTTAATACATTAACTATTTTATTTAATTTGTATGTTGTAATATTATTATTTAAGGAACTTGTCAGTATGAAATTTGAATTTGTTAACTTATTTAATAAATGAAATACATACATAATTGTATTTAATTGATTATTTATTGAAACATAGTAAAATTAAACATAGATTTTATAAATTTAATGTATATGATAATCAATTAATATAATATATTATATTTTCTTTTATTATGATGCATTAATCCAATAACTCGACAGAGGTAAATTTGAGATTCACAAGTTGGTTAAAAAAAATATGAGAAAATAAAAAAAATCAAAAAAATTCAGTGTATTACATAAGTTAAATAAAAAAGAAAGAAAAAAAATTGAAAAATGTCCATTTTTGAACCTACTCGAGAAACTCGAGAAAACGGAAATACTGTTTGTCGAGTTACTCGATTATAAATGATATACAAAATCAATCTATTGAATAGATGAACCAACTCGACAAAATCAAACTCGAGTTGGACAAGTGACTCGACAAATCATGGAAAATGAAAATTTTCATTATTTTGTTTTTCTTTTTTATTTAAAAGACGTAATATATTTAAATAATTTTTTATTCTTATGTTGGTTATTTGGCGACGAACTCTTGAATGGGAAATTGGAATTGTCGAGTAACTTGATAAATAAAGCATATCAAAAATTCTATTTAGTGTATCATTTATTAGAACATAGTAAAATAGAATATATATTATATAAATTTAATATATATCATAATAAATTAATACAATATATGAAATTGGTTTTTATTATAATTATTACTATAACATATTATAAAAAAATTACTATATTAAATTTATAGCATAATAAATTGATATTCTGTATTAATATATTATTAATTAATTATTATATTATTATAATAATTTAATGATTATATTCAATTTAATATAATAAATGGATATTTAATAAATTTATTTATAGATGATTCTAAAATTTTTTACATATTTATTTATAATTTATTACTGTAGATGTAAATATAAATTTTATTATAAATGATATTATTATTAGTAATTATAAATATAAAATGATTTTTATACTATAATCTAATATAAATATTCTAATAAATAAAACGAGATTATTTACTTGCTTAAAAAATATATAATAAATTTTATAATTATTTATAAATAAATATGTAATAAATTTTATGATCATCTATAAAAAAAAATATTTTTAATATGAAATTCTTATAATAAATTGATTATAATCATTAAATTATTATAATAATGTAAAAATTGATTAATAATATATTATTACATAAAAAATTTGAAAGGGAAATGTATTAAGTTCTAGAATGCAAAAGATTATTTATATAGAAAAACTTATTATTTATTGTATCATATAACTTGATAAACTCAAAATCGAGTTTTCTGAGTCACTCAACAAACTAATTATATACATAAATTTAAATTTTTAAAAATTGATTTCTTCAAATTAACTAATACATTAACTATTTCGTTTAATTGATATGTTGTAATATTATTATTCGAGGAATTTGTCAATATGAAGTTTTCATTTGTTAACTTATTTGAGAAATGAAGTACATACATAATTGTATTTAATTGATTAGTTATTAGGATATGGCAAAATTAAATATACATTGTATAAATTTAATATATATTATAATCAATGCATATAATGTATTATATTTTATTTTATTATGATTCATTTATTTAGTAACTGGACAAATCAAAATTTGAGATTCAAGAGTTGGTTAAAAAATAACATGAGAAAAGAAAAAAATCAAAAACATTAAGTGTATTACATTATTTGAATAAAAAAATAAAACAAAAAAAGGAAAAATGTGTATTTTTGAAGTTACTCGAGAAACTGGAAATGACGTTCATCGAGTAACTCGATGAAAAATCGGATAGAAAATCTTTTTGTTTTATAGTTGAAGTAACTCGACAAAATGAAACATGAGTTTCTCGAGTTACTCGACAAACTAATGAAATTTTAAATTTTGATTAATTTGTTTGTCTTTTTTTATTTAAAATATGTAATACATTAAAATTTTTGTTCTTCTTATTTTGTTGTATTATTTGTTGACAAACTTGTGAATCTGAAATTTGGAATTGTTTGAGTATATTGATAAAATATATATATAAAAATTTTTGTGTAGTATATCATTTATTAGAACATAGTAAAATAGAATATATATTATATAAATTTAATATATGTCATAATGAATTAATACAATTTAATATAATATTTATAATGAGTAAAAATAATTATGAAAACAAATTTCTACTTCACTTTGTTTTTATATTTCATAAAGTTAAATATGAGATATTATATTAATGTAAAATAATATATCAATTTTTTTTTGTAATAGCTATTTTATTATAACATATGATATGAAGTTATAGAAATTGAAATATTATTTATATAAAAAAAAATCATTATTGATTGTATCATATAACTTGACAAATTCAAAATCAAGTTTCCCGAGTTACACAACAAACTAATTATATGCATGAATTGAAATTTTTAAAAGTTTTTGTATTTAAATTATTTCAAATATTAATTATTTTGTTTAATTTATATGTTGTAATATTATTATTGAAGGAAGTTGTGAATATGAAATTTTGATTTGTTAACTTATTTGACAAATTAAGCATATACATAATTGTAGGTAATTGATTATTT
This sequence comes from Forsythia viridissima, assembly GCA_030279155.1. Classification (NCBI taxonomy): domain Eukaryota; kingdom Viridiplantae; phylum Streptophyta; class Magnoliopsida; order Lamiales; family Oleaceae; genus Forsythia; species Forsythia viridissima. The sequence continues at coordinate 50,684,624 of CM059037.1, read as the reverse complement.
GTTAGAACATAATAACATTAAATATACATTGTATAAATTTAATATGTATGATAATTAATTAATACAATATATTATAATTTTTTTTATTATGATTAATTTATCTCGTAACTCGACAAATATAAAATTTAAGATGTACGAGATGGTTACAAAATAACCTGACAAAATAAAAAAAACAAAAAGTTTAAGTGTCCTACATAATTTAAATAAGAAAATGAAACAAGAAATTGAAAAATGTACATGGTTGAAGCTAATCGAGAAACTCGACAAACTGAAAATCGTGTTTGTCGAGTTACTCGATCATAAATAGTATGGAAAATGAATATATTGAATAACTCAAGTAACTCGAGAATAATAAACCTGAATTCCCCGAGTTACTCGACAAATCAGTGAAAGTAAAAATTTTGATTATTTTGTTTTTGTTTTTTTATGTAAAATATGTAATATATTTAAATATTTTTATTCTTATTTTGTTGTGTTATTTTTTGATGAACTCGTGAATCTTAAATTTAGAATTGTTTGAGTAAATTGATAAATAAAATATATACAAAATTTTATGTAGTATATCATTTATTAGAATATAGTAAAATAGAATATATATTAAATAAAATATATTATTATGAATGAATACAATTTTATATAATTTTTGTAATTAAAAAAAATAATTATTGTAAAAATTTTTTACTTCACTTTGTTTTTATATTTCATAAAATTAAATATCATATATTATATTAATGTAAAATAATATATAATTTTTTTTTATAATTTCTCTTATATTATAAGATATTATATTAAGTTATAGAATATGAAATATTATTCATATAAAAAAAGGCATTATTCATTATATTACGAAATAAAAAAATGATAAAAATTTTGTGTATTACATAATTTAAATAAAAAAGGAAAACAACAAAATTGAAAAATGTGCATGTTTTAACCTACTCGAGAAACTCGATAAAACAAAAATCATGTTTGTCGAGTAACTTGATTACAAATGTAGTACAAAATCAATCTATTCAATAGGTGAACCAACTTGACAAAATGAAACTTGACTTGGTCGAGTTATTCGACAAAGGAGGGAAATTTAAAATTTTGATTATTTTGTTTATCTTTTTTATTTAAAATATGTAATTGATTTAAATATTTTTTATACAAACGAACATTCATGTTTGTCGAGTTACTCGATGACAAATGGGAGATAACATCAATATTTTCAATAGCTGAAGTAAGTTGGTGAAATGGAACTCGAGTGTCTCGAGTTACTCGACAAAACAATGAAATTTAAAATATATAATACATATAAATAGTTTTTATTCTTATTTTGTTGTGTTAATTTTTGACAAACTCGTAAATCTTAAATTTGGAATTAGTTGAGTAAATTTATTAATAAAATTTATAATTAATAATTTTTGTATTTGTGTATTTTTTATTTTTGGTATAAAATAAATGGGACATTTGATATGTGATATTATTTACTATGTTATATTTGCTAATAGATGAAGTAATTTTATTAATATATTAACAAAAATGTTTTAACGTATTTTATATTAAGATATACATTAAATAAGTTTGTGTAGGAAGATATAAAGTAAAAGAAAAATGAGGTAAAAGTCAAAAACGTGTCAAACCCTAGTGTTGATGGTGGACACGTGTAAGTTAAAAAGTATTCATTGTCATTTAATGGGCCATTCAATCTGTCTAAACTGGTTATTCATTTGTTACCGTGTATTTTGAAAAAACACTATTCTTCATTTCAGTTTATAGAGGTTGGAAGGAGGCAAGATTTTTGTTTACAAAAAAATTGGATTTTGGGCGTTATTTCGTTTGGCATATTATAACATTATCTTCTTAAGGTATGTATTTTTATTTTGTATGGCACTATGTAATGTAAATATTGTTTCATTTTAATTAATGTATACATAAAGTTATACATATATAAATCCTTGTTATATTAGTTTATGTATTCTATTATATATAAACTATGTATTTAGAATATATAATTTGTACTTATATTTGTGGTAGAAGTTGGCTGATGAGAATTATCGTAAATATTTTTCAGATATGGATGTTGAAGACGTCGTAAGTGAGAATCGCAGATTTGATGGAGTCATTACACAGATTAGTAATTTTACATATATTGATGTTATAATGGAAAATTTTAATGAGGAACAGATTCAAAAATTTAGGAATAGCTGTTTTGCTCATTTTGAATATTTTCATGGTAGGAAATGTCAGTTTAGCGGAAAGTTGGTACATGAATTTTTGCTCAATACTGTGCATTCGAATAAAGGAAATGAGGTTTGGTTTAAAATACAAGGTGAATTGTGTAGGTTTGGAATGCAGGAGTATTGTTTGATAACAGGCTTATTGTGCCATGATAATGATGATAATCTTAGTACCATGAGAGTTTTGGCGAGACATAGAATTCGTAGGAGGTGGTTCAACAATTTTGCTCATATATCGTTAAATGAGCTTGAGAATGTTTTTATTCATTGTGACAATGAGGAAGATAAGTACAAGTTAGGGTTGGCATTATTGATTGAAGGAGTGATTAGGCCTAGGGAGAGGAAAAAAATAAATATAGAGACACTGTCTTTGGTAGATGATTTGGATGTTTGTTATGAATATCCATGGGGAAGACATTCTTACTTCATACTGCTGCGTTCGTTGAAAACTTCTTGGGAGAGACGTGCGTTACAGTGCATTGATAATAGTGCTGCAGTTGCAAAGTACACCATATATGGTTGTCCTCTTGTGTTCCAGGTAAATATGTATAATTATTTTTAATATTTAATGAATGCTCGATAAAAATATTATGTGTGTCATGACTAAGTGTTGGTTATTTTGTTTATAGATTTGGATATATGAGGCATGCCGTGAGGTTGGCGAAAGATTTGGTGAAAAAGTGTATGATATGTTTCCACGTATTATAAATTGGTATGCACAACATCGTGTTGGGAAGAAAGATTTGGACTTATTTTTGGAATCAACTGAGGTATGTTAAAGTAATTTTAATTATTTATGAGAAATGTTTAATAGTTATGAAAGTGATGTTTATTTTTTGCTATGATTTATAGATACATGTTCTACCAATACTTGAACCAACTGCAGAAGAGATTGAACAACCATACTTGTATACGATGGTCTTAATAGAGGATGTAGGAGATATACGAGTTGATGCAGTTGTTCAAAATTTTTTGTATGAGGCGCAAGAAATTGATGAGGTAGGGCAAGAAATAGAACAATTTGAGCCTGTAAATGTAGTTCATCCAGTTGTTGTAGTACCATGTGAGAATATTGTTCATGAGGCTGGAGAATTTTATGAAGGTGATCAACAGATTGGACAACTTGGGAACGAAGATGATGGTGAAAATGAGGGCTGGTCTCCATATATAGTTGTGGAAGAACCTGTAAATAATTGGCCTGCACGAATTGTGGATGAAGGCCACGAAAGTGATCAGCAGGATTATCATGATGATTATGAGCATAATTATCAAGATGATTATGAGCATAATTATCATGATGATTATGCTACAAATCAATTTGTACAATCATTATTTGATGAACAAAGAGTGTACATTAATCAGCAGTTTGGTAGTACAGGGGATGAACAAAGAGCATATTTTGATTATCAGTTAGGGAATTTTAGAGATGAGCAACAAGATTATATTGATAATCAATTTCGTGACATGATTGATGCTCAACGTTTGTACTTTGATCAACAATTAGCAGGTACAAGAGATGATTTGATGCGTTGTTTAAATGAGATTGAATCATCTGTATCTAGGAGCAGTGAACTATTTTTTGATGAAAAAAAAAAAGAGATACAGGAACATATTGATACAAAGTTAGTTGGTTTAGAAGTTGAACATAGTAATATGATTGGTAGTTTACGTGAAGAACTTTGTACAAAGATTGATAGTTCTATTTTCAAGATTCAAGACATGTTGAAGGGAGCATTAGTAGAAAAGCATACGGTTGCGGAGAGTAGTAGAATAGAACAGCAGGCTGCTTCTACGAAGGAGAGAGTGGATGAAAAAAAAAAAGATAGCAAGGAAAGTGCATCTCTGGTATCTAGTTCTATTCATATTCCTATACTTTGTGATATTGATGAGGAAAGACAAGTTGAATTTATTCGTTGGATGCACAAATCGAAGGATCAGTAAGTTTGAATTTTTTATTTGGTTATTTGTTATGTATATGTTTTATTTTTATTTTATTTATAATAAGTTTCTTGTTATAGAGATGTTGTCCGATTGCGTGGTGGGGGTGGTGGCATTAGATTGACAAAGCAAAAGCTAGAATCTATTGGCCAACGTGAATATATATTGGCGGCTGAGGTATGTCCTATTTGTATTTTTTCATCTCTCATGTTTATTGTAAACTATTAGGAATACATTCTTATAAAAAAAATTTTTTTATAGGATATGGATAATGCCATGTTTTTGCTTAAAAAAAGAAGAGCAAATTTTACAGATATTTTTTCATCAAGATATGGAATTCTAGATAGCGGGTTTGGAATATTTCTTCGGGGTATTGGTTTGAAAATATTGGATTCTACAGGACAACTGATTCGTCAAGTTCCTGTTGTTTACCATGGTTCTATGGAAAGATATGCGAATGGTTCCATTCCCAGAAGTTTTGGTAAAAGTTGGAAAGATTGTAATCATATATTGTGGCCAGATATTATTGATGATAAGTATTGGGTCCTTTTTGATGTTGATCTACTAAGTTGGAGGCTGACAGTATATGATAACAATTACCACTTTTATGATGAAGCAATGTTATATCGACATGTTGTTCCTGCCATACATATTGTTCCAGATATTATTCAAAAATATGTCGTTGCTGATCGGGCAGACCTTGGCAAAAAGATCATTCAACCGCTTGAATATTACAGGAAACCCTATGTTGAGATACCACAGTTTATTCGACATAGGTAAGAAATGAAAATAAATGTTCGTATTTGTAATCATATTTATATATACTTACAAGGTTTTCAATCATTCTTGCAGTGACAGTGGCATATTTGTTATTAAATATGTTGAGTGTCTCCTTGCTGGAATACCTATTGATGCTGTTCAATTGGAGAAAGTAGATTTGTATAGAGGAAAGCTTGTAATTGATTTTTTTTACAATGAATTTTTTTTTGTTCCAAATGAACAAAATGAATAGCTATGATGTTTGTATATTGAAGTGAAAACTGTTTTTGATTTTAATTTTATTTATTGTAGTTATGGATTGACATTTTATGTAGTGTAAAATACGTTGGTTATATATAATTGTTTGTGCAAGTTTATTAGTGTATCTAACAAATTTGAGTTATAGTATGATATTTTGAGTTTAGATTAGTGCTGATTTGTTTTTTTTATATGAACAAGAGCAAAATTAGTTATTGTGTGTTGTGGTTTAATATGAGCAGATGAATTCATAACTTATGTTATTGATTTTATAACACGTTTATATATTTGTGTGTTATGAAATTTTCTCTATTTAAATCTTATATATTTTGTTCTATTGTTGATTATTATTGTGGGTGTACGTTTGTTTGTTTTTTAGTAGCTTGGAATTTTGAATTTCTAAGTATGTGTAATCAGTTCACAAATGAATGCTAAAGATTTTGTGGAGTTATTTGAGTAATGAATGTAAAACATTGTTTTAGTTTATCATTTTTGTTTGATTTGGTAAGAAATTTATGATTTCTTAATATATTTAGTTTGAAATATTTAATTTTGTAAGTTATTAGTTATCATGTTGTATCGTTATTATTATAAAATGATTAAATATACTTTCTAGTTGGTTGTTTCGATTTACCTCATAAAACAACTTGGTAATGTCAAGTTTTAGTTTGTTAAGTTATGTGATAAATCGAACGAAAGTAAAATATTTTTATTTTATTATTTAATATAATATATTATAGTCAATCTAGTTTATTAATTGTGAAATGATTAATTCTATCTCTAAAGGGAAAAAATAAAATAGATAGTAAAATATTATAATAAAGTTCAATAACTAATGAAATGTATATTTTCGAATTTTTAGTTTCCTTTGGATATTTTAATTATATATGAAATCTTAAAATAGATATATACAATCATTTTTCATATACAAATGAATACATGTATTTACAATTCTTTTAAATTCATTGTATTATATGTTATGTAAAATTTGTTATTGAATTTCTTTGATAGAAATATTCTCATTTTATAATTTTTAATTTGTTTTTGTAATTTTCATGAAATACCTTGATAAACTGATATATATGTTTGTCGAGTTATTTGAGTAACTTAAATAATACATATTTTGGAATACATTTGTAATAAATATATAAACAAATTATTTTTACCTATATTTACATGTGTATGTATAATATTTGTAACTCAATTGTACAACATAAAATTGATGTAAAAATTTATTTTATTTAGTTCACATAAATATTCCCAATTTGTGATCTTTGTTTTCGTGTAACATTTTTTCACGGATGTTGAATAACTGATTAAGGGTATATTCTTTAGTTTTTATTTATTTTTTATTTTATGTATAGATTGTAACACATATATAATTTATGTTTTATTTAAAAAAAAATTAAAAGCAAAAACAATATTGTATATTTAATTACTAAGATAACTGAAAAATTTGTAATAAAATTTGTAAAGTTATCTATAAAATATTTTTATTTAAAATGAAGAGAAACCTATAATATAATATATATAAATCTATAAAATGTAAAATATATAAAAGCTAAATTTTTACGGAAATGAACACATAGATTTATAATATTTATTAATTAATAGTAGTAAATATAAAACTGAAATTAATTATTAACTCTAAAATTATTTATTGAATTTAATTCACAAAAATATCTTGATTTGATGATATGTTATTTTGTGTAAGATTTTTCATCGAGAAACATGATAAACCTATATATAAGATTTTCCATCGAGAAACTTTATAAACTTATATATAAGTTTGATCGTATCATTATTTGATATAATATATTATAACAAAAGATGTATTATATAGGTAAATTATATATTAATGTAAATTATTGTACTCTAATATATTTGATTTTATTGATAACGAAGATACATTGTAGGTGAAAAAATGAAGAGACGTTATAAATTATTAGAGTCTATAATAATTAATGTTGTGATATTTAATTTTATCAATAATAAAGACATATCATAAATTATTGTATTTTACTATAATAAGTAATAGGTAAAAAAGTATTCTATATGAGTAGAATTAATAAAGTAACTCAATAAGTAGTTGTTTTGTAAGAGTATATATAATAATTATCTTTATTTAATTTTGAATATAAGCATATAATGGCAAATCTAGAAATTTAATGTTTAGAAGATGTTTTATTAAATGCAATTTAATGCGAAATGACTTATGTTGGACAAAGATACTTCTAACATGGAGATGGTGTCAGAGCACGAGGCTCGATGCGGAAAAGAGTGGACGGTTGGAATTGGTAATTGGTAAACAGAAAATGAAGCATATATCTAGATTGACGATTAAATAAGTAGTAATTTATGTGAATTCGGAATATGTGTGTGGCGAGCTATCTCATAAATTGAACATATTATATATTTTTTGTTTGTATATGATTTATTATAGCGTAGTATAATAAAATATATATTAAAAATATGTAATATATATTATATTAAATTCAAAAATATAAAATAAACTTACAGTAGAATAAAATATATAGTGTAAGCAAATATTAAGAATCAATATATTATATTTTGATTTATTATTATTAATTTATCAAGTATTTGGACAAATATAAATTTTGAGATTCATAAGTTGGTTACAAAAAAACATGATAAAAATAAAAAAGTAAAAAATTTAAGTATATTAAATAATATAAATAACCAAATAAAACAAAAAAATGAAATATGTGCATGTTTGAAGTTACTCGAGAAACTCGACAAACTCAAAATCATGTTTGTCGAGTAACTCGATTACAAATGAGATACAAAAGCAATCTATCCAGTAGCTAAAGTAACTTGACAAAATGAAACTTTACTTTCCTAAGTTACTCGACAAACCAGTGGAATTAAAAATATTGCTTATTTTGTTTTTCTATTTTATTTAAAATATGTAATATATTGAAAATAATTTTAATCTTATGTTGTTTTGTTATTTTTTGACGAAGTTGTGAATATGAATTGTGGAATTTTTATTTTAATTTGTTTTTTTATTTTATAAAAGTAAATATTATATATTATATTAATGTAAAATAATATATAAATTTTTTTTGTAATAACTATTTTATTATTAGATATTATATTAAGTTATAGAATATGAAATACTATTCATATAAAAAAACTCATTATTCATTGTATTATATAACTTGACTAATTCTAAATTGAGTTTCTCGAGTTATATAAGAAACTAATTATATGCATAGATTGAAATTTTTAAAACTTTTTGTATTTAAAGTATGTAAAATATTAATTATTTTGTTGGTTAAAAAAATACATGACAAAAGAAACAAAACAAAAGGATTAAGTGTATTATATAATTTAAATAAAAAAAATTAAACAAAAATTGAAAAATGTGTATTTTTCAAGGTAATCGAGAAAGTCGAGAAATTCAAAATCACGGTTGTCGAGTTACTCGATGACAAATCGGAGAGAAAATCATTCTGTTTAATAGTTGAAGGAACTCGACAAAATGAAACATGAGTTTCTCGAGTGACTCGAGAAACTAATGAAATTTTAAATCTTGATTAATTTGTTTTTGTTTTTTATTTAAAATATGTAATACATTAAAATTTTTGTTCTTCTTATTTTGTTGTATTATTTGTTGATAAACTTGTGAATATGAAATTTGGAATTGTGCATGAATTTAAATTTGTAAAAGTTTTTGTATTTAAATTATTTAAAATATTAATTATTTTGTTTAATTTATATGTTGCAATATTATTATTGAAGGAAGTTGTGAATATGAAATTTTGATTTGTTAACGTATTTCATAAATTAAGCAGATATATAATTGTAGTTAATCGATTATTTGTTAGAACATAATAACATTAAATATACATTGTATAAATTTAATATATATGATAATTAATTAATACAATATATTATATTTTTTTTATTATGATTAATTTATCTCGTAACTTGACAAATAGAAATTTTAAGATTTACGAGATGGTTACAAAATAACTTGACAAAATAAAAAACATAAAAAATTTAAGTGATCTACATAATTTAAATAAGAAAATGAAACAAGAAAATAAAAAAATATACACGGTTGAAGCTACTCGAGAAACTCGACAAACTGAAAATCGTGTTTGTCGAGTTACTCGATCACAAATAGTATAAAAAATGAATATATTGAATAACTCAAGTAACTCGACAAAAATGAACTTGAATTTCTCGAGTTATTTGACAAATTAGTGAAAGTAAAAAGTTTGATTATTTTGTTTTTGTTTTTTTTTTAAAATATGTAATATATTTAAATAATTTTTTATTGTTATTTTGTTGTGTTATGTTTTGATGAACTCGTGAATCTTTTTATTTAGAATTGTTTGAGTAAATTGATAAATTAAATATATACAAAATTTACGTAGTCTATCATTTATTAAAACATTGTAAAATAGAATATATATGATATAAATTTAATATATATCATAATGAATTAATAGAATTTTATATAATTTTTGTAATTAGTATAAATAATTATTAAAACAAATTTTTACTTCACTTTGTTTTTATATTTCATAAAATTAAGTATCAAATATCATATTAATGTAAAATAATATATAATATTTTTTAATAATAGCTGATATATTATAACATATTATATGAAGTTATAGAAGATGAAATATTAATCATATAAAAAAAATCATTATTCATTATATGACGTAACTCGAGAAAATCAAAATTGAGTTTGATTAGTTACTCAACAAACTAATTATATACATAAATTAATTTTTTTTAAACTTTTTGTATTTAAATTATTTAATACATTAAATATTTTATTTAATTTGTATGTTGTAATATTATTATTTAAGGAACTTGTTAGTATGAAATTTGAATTTGTTAACTTATTTAATAAATCAAATACATACATAATTGTATTTAATTCATTATTTATTAAAACATAGTAAAATTAAATATACATTTTATAAATTTAAAAGAATATATAAAATTTTGTTATAATAGCTCTTTTATTATAACATATTATATTAAGTGATAGAATATAAAAAATGGCTTACCTTCTTACGTTGTAAAGTAACTCGACAAGATGAAAATTCAGCTGATTGATACATTCTAATTCTCGGGTAACTCGACGAACTCAAATTCGAGTTTCCCGAGTTATTCGACAAACTAATGAAATAAAAATTTTTCATTTTTTTGTTTTGCTTTTTTATTTAAATTATGTAATACATTTTAATACATAATTATTTTATATGATAAAAAATAATTTTCATCGAGTAACTCGAAAAAATCAAAAACGAGTTTATCGAGTTACTCGAGTAACTGATGAAATCCATATTTTTAATTTTTTTTTATTTGTAATTTGAATTATGTAATACTTTTAAATCAATATTTTTTTTAATTCTTTTTTCATGTTTGTTTTGGAGCAACTTGTGAATCTCAAATTTTGATTTGTCTAGTGACTTGATAAATTAGGCATATACATCATTTATTAGAACATAGTAAAATAAGATATATATTATATAAATTTAATATATATCATAATGAATTAATACAATATATTATATATATTTTTTATTTTAGCAATTACTATAATATATTATAATAAACAATTATTATAATAAATTTATAACATAATAAAATTAATTCTGTAGTGATATATTATTAATTAATTATTACATAATTATGATAATGTATTGATTATAATCAATTTATTATATAAAATTGATATTAAATAAATTTTTTTTGAAATTATTATAAAATTTATTATGTATTTATTTATTATTTATTTTCATAAATATGAATATAAATTTTGTTATAAATAATATTATCATTAGTAATTATAAAAAAAAATTCATAATATAGTTTGATATAATTATTCTGAAAAATAAATATAACTATTATAACACATTTTTATTACACTGTGATTTTATAATTTATAAAATGAAATATGATATATTATAATAATTTAAAATAATATATAAAATGTTGTTATAATAGCTCTTTTATTATAACATATTATATTAAGTGATAGAATATAAAAAAGGGCTTACTTTCTTACGTTATAAAGTAACTCGACCAGATGAAAATTCACCTTATTGATACATTGAAATTCTCGAGTAACTCGACAAACTCAAATTCGAGTTTTCCGAGTTACTCGACAAACTAATTAAATGCAAATTTTTCAATTTTTTGTTTTGTTTTTTTATTTAAAATATGTAATACATTTTTATATATAATTATTTTATATGATAAAAAAAAAATTTCATCGAGTAACTCGAAAAAATCAAAAATGGGTTTATCGAGTTACTGAAGTAACTGATGAAATCCATATTTTTCATTTTTTTTGTTTTTCTTTGTAATTTGAATTATGTAATACATTTAAATAAATTTTTTTTGTTTTTTTTTTCATGTTTGTTTTGGAGCAAATCATGAATCTCAAATTTGGATTCGTCTAGTAACTTGATAAATTAGGCATATACATCATTTATTAAAACATAGTAAAATAAAATATATATTATATAAATTTAATATATATCATAATGAATTAATACAATATATTATATATTCTTTTATTTTAGCAATTACTATAATATATTAAAATAAACAATTATTAAATAATTTTATAACATAATAAAATTAATTCTGTAGGGATATATTATTAATTAATTATTACATAATTATGATAATGTATTGATTATAATCAATTTATTATATAAAATTGATATTAAATAATTTTTTTTAAAATTATTATAAAATTTATTACGTATTTATTTATTATTTCTTTTCATAAATATGAATATAAATTTTGTTATAAATAAATTATCATTAGTAATTATTAAAAAAAAAATTCATAATATAGATTGATATAATTATTCTGAAAAATAAAAATAAGTATTATAACACATTTTTATTACACTGTGATTTTATAATTCATGAAATGAAATATAATATATTATAATAATTTAAAATAATATATAAAATGTTGTTATAATAGCTCTTTTATTATAACATATTATATTAAGTGATAGAATATAAAAAAAGGCTTACCTTTTTACGTTATAAAGTAACTCGACAAGATGAAAATTCACCTTATTGATACATTCAAATTCTCGAGTAACTCGATAAACTCAAATTCGAGTTTTCCGAGTTACTCGACAAACTAATGAAATGCAAAATTTTCATTTTTTTATTTTTTTTATTTAAAATATGTAATACATTTTAATATATAATTATTTTATATGATAAAAAAAATTTCATCGAGTAACTCGAAAAAATAAAAAATGGGTTTATTGAGTTACTCGATTAACTGATGAAATCCATATTTTTCATTTTTTTTGTTTTCTTTGTAATTTGAATTATGTAATACATTTAAATAATTTTTTTTTGTTTTTTTTTTTCATGTTTGTTTTGGAGCAAATCGTGAATCTCAAATTTGGATTTGTCGAGTGACTTGATAAATTAGGCATATACATCATTTATTAGAATATAGTAAAATAAAATATATATTATATAAATTTAATATATATCATAATGAATTAATACAATATATTATATATTCTTTTATTTTAGCAATTACTATAAACAATTATTATAATAAATTTATATCATAATAAAATTAATTCTGTAGTGATATATTATTAATTAATTATTACATAATTATGATAATGTATGGATTATAATCAATTTATTATATAAAATTGATATAAAATTTATTTTTTAAATTATTATAAAATTTATTACGTATTTATTTATTATTTCTTTTCAAAAATATGAATATAAATTTTGTTATAAATAATATTATCGTTAGTAATTATAAAAAAAAAATCATAATATAGTTTGATATAATTATTCTGAAAAATAAAAATAACTATTATAACACATTTTTATTACACTGTGATTTTATAATTCATAAAATTAAATATGATATATTATAATAATTTAAAATAATATATAAAATGTTGTTATAATAGCTCTTTTATTATAACATATTATATTAAGTGATAGAATATAAAAAAGGGCTTATCTTCTTACGTTATAAAGTAACTCGACAAGATGAAAATTCACCTTATTAATACATTCAAATTCTCGAGTAACTCGACAAACTCAAATTCGAGTTTCCCGAGTTACTCGACAAGCTAATGAAATGCAAATTTTTCATTTTTTTGTTTTGCTTTTTTATTTAAATTATGTAATACATTTTAATACATAATTATTTTATATGATAAAAAATAATTTTCATCGAGTAACTCGAAAAAATCAAAAACGAGTTTATCGAGTTACTCGAGTAACTGATGAAATCCATATTTTTAATTTTTTTTTATTTGTAATTTGAATTATGTAATACTTTTAAATCAATATTTTTTTTAATTCTTTTTTCATGTTTGTTTTGGAGCAACTTGTGAATCTCAAATTTTGATTTGTCTAGTGACTTGATAAATTAGGCATATACATCATTTATTAGAACATAGTAAAATAAGATATATATTATATAAATTTAATATATATCATAATGAATTAATACAATATATTATATTTTTTTTTATTTTAGCAATTACTATAATATATTATAATAAACAATTATTATAATAAATTTATAACATAATAAAATTAATTCTGTATTGATATATTATTAATTAATTATTACATAATTATGATAATGTATTGATTATAATCAATTTATTATATAAAATTGATATTAAATAAATTTTTTTTGAAATTATTATAAAATTTATTATGTATTTATTTATTATTTATTTTCATAAATATGAATATAAATTTTGTTATAAATAATATTATCATTAGTAATTATAAAAAAAAATTCATAATATAGTTTGATATAATTATTCTGAAAAATAAATATAACTATTATAACACATTTTTATTACACTGTGATTTTATAATTTATAAAATTAAATATGATATATTATAATAATTTAAAATAATATATAAAATGTTGTTATAATAGCTCTTTTATTATAACATATTATATTAAGTGATAGAATATAAAAAAGGGCTTACTTTCTTACGTTATAAAGTAACTCGACCAGATGAAAATTCACCTTATTGATACATTCAAAATCTCGAGTAACTCGACAAACTCAAATTCGAGTTTTCCGAGTTACTCGACAAACTAATTAAATGCAAATTTTTCAATTTTTTGTTTTGTTTTTTTATTTAAAATATGTAATACATTTTTATATATAATTATTTTATATGATAAAAAAAAAATTTCATCGAGTAACTCGAAAAAATCAAAAATGGGTTTATCGAGTTACTGAAGTAACTGATGAAATCCATATTTTTCATTTTTTTTGTTTTTCTTTTTAATTTGAATTATGTAATACATTTAAATAAATTTTTTTTTGTTTTTTTTTTTCATGTTTGTTTTGGAGCAAATCATGAATCTCAAATTTGGATTCGTCTAGTAACTTGATAAATTAGGCATATACATCATTTATTAAAACATAGTAAAATAAAATATATATTATATAAATTTAATATATATCATAATGAATTAATACAATATATTATATATTCTTTTATTTTAGCAATTACTATAATATATTAAAATAAACAATTATTAAATAATTTTATAACATAATAAAATTAATTCTGTAGGGATATATTATTAATTAATTATTACATAATTATGATAATGTATTGATTATAATCAATTTATTATATAAAATTGATATTAAATAATTTTTTTTAAAATTATTATAAAATTTATTACGTATTTATTTATTATTTCTTTTCATAAATATGAATATAAATTTTGTTATAAATAAATTATCATTAGTAATTATTAAAAAAAAAATTCATAATATAGATTGATATAATTATTCTGAAAAATAAAAATAAGTATTATAACACATTTTTATTCAGATAATATGTTATATTTGATATTTTCAAAAATAAAAACATAGTGTACGAAAAATGTGTTATAATAGTTATTTTTATTTATTACACTTATTGTAATATTTTTTATAGCAAAATTTGTATTCATATTTATGAAAAAATTTATAAATAAATATGCAGTACATTTGAAAATAATTTATAGATGATTTCTTTCATATAAAACTGTTATAATAAATTGATTATAATTACTAAATTATTATAATAATGTAGTAATTAATTAATAATATATTGATACAAAAATGTTTTTATTATACTATAAATTTATTATAGTTATTTTTTTATAATTTCTTATAGTATTTGCTAAAATAAAAAAATTATTAATATATTGTATTAATGAATTATTATATATATTATATTTATATTATATATATTATTTTTGACTATATTCTAATAAATGATAGGTTAAATAACATTTTTTATATACTTTATTTATGAAGTTACTTAGCATATTCAAATTTGAGCCTCACGAAGTGCTTGAGAAATAATACCACAAAATAACAATGAAGAATTATTTAAATGTATTAAATAATTTAAATAATAAAGAAACACAATATAATGAAAAAGTTAAATTTCTTTCATTTATCGATTAACTCAACTAACTCGATTTTCAGTTTATCGAGTTGCTTTAGCTATTGAATAGATTCATTTGATGTGATATTTTAAATTGAGTAACTCGGCAAACAAGATTTGAGCTATGTCGAGTTACTCGAGTCACTTTAATAGTACACACTTTTGATTTTGTTTTTTACTTTTTTTATTTAAGATATTTAGTCTACTTAAATTTCTTTATTTTTTTTGTTTTTTCACGTTATTTTTTGACGAAATCGTAAACCTGAAAATTGGATTTGTGAAGTTCTTACATAAATTGATCATAATTAAATTCGTTATTATAACAAATTTTACTAAAATGTATTTTCATAATTCAGAATAAAATCTAGTTAATATGAAATTCTTATACTAAATTTATGTTAAATACTACATTATTATAATAATGTAATAATGAATTAATAATATTTTACAACAGATTTCTTATGTTTTCCTATAAATTTGTTATAACAGTTTTTTAGTTATAATATGTTATACTAATGGGTAAAGAAATAAAAATAAAAAAAAAAATATATTCTCTTAGTTTATTTTAATAAAAAACAAAACAAAACAAATTAATAAAAAACAAAATAAATTAATAAACATTTTTACTTACTTTTGTTTGTCAAGTAACTCGGGTAAATCGAGTTTGAGTTTGTCGAGTTGCTGAAGGTATTTAACACATTTATTTCGTGTCCTATTTTTAATCGAGTAACTCGACAAACTTGCTGTAAGGTTTATCGAGTTACTCGAGTAACTTGAAGATTGGAATACAATGAATCAGTACATTGCATGAATAATATTTGATATTCTATAACTTCATATAATATATTATAATAAAATAGCGATTATATGAGATAATTATATATTATTTTAAAGTGAAATAATATATTATATTTAGTGTTTTCAAAAATAAAAACACATTGTAGTAAAAATGTGTGATATTATTATTTTTTATTTATTAGACTTAGTCTAAAATTTTTTATAACAAAATTTATAAATAAATGTTTTATAAATTATTAAAAAATGTACTGCATATTTATTTATAAGTTTTTTGATAAATACGAATACAAATTTTGTTATAAATAATATTACAATAAGTCAAATAAATAGACATAATTTTATTTCATTGATCAAATATTAGAATATAGTAAAATAAAATATACATTATAATGAAGTAATGCTATGTATTATATATTCTTCTATTTTAGCAATTAATATTATAGTAATAATTATAATATGAAATGAAGTGAATAATAATTAATTTTGATAAAAATGAATATAAATTTTGTTATAAATTAGGCAATCATATGCTATAACTTTATATAATATATTATAACAAAATAGCTATTATATAAAATAATTATGTATTATTTTAAATTAAAATATTATATTATATTTGATTTTTTGAAAAATAAAAAATATTGTAGTAAGAATGTGTTATAAGATTAATTTTTATTTATTACACTTATTCTAATGTTCTTTTTAACAAAATTTATATTCATATTCACAAAAAGACTTACAAATATATACATAATACATTTCATAATAAATTAGTGAAAAAATTATTTAATATAAATTTATTATAAAAAATTTAGTATAATTACTAAATTATTATAATAATGTAGTAATTAATTAATAATATATTAATACAGAATTAATTTTATTGTGTATTACATTATATAAATTAAAAAAGAAAAGCAAATAATGAAAAATTTAAGTTTCATTGGTTTGTCTAGTAAGTCAAGGAACTTGATTTTCATTTTGCCAAGTTACTTTAGCTATAAGAAAGATTTATTTTGTATCACAATTTTGCATCGAGTAACTCGACAAACGTGCTTTTAGGTTTGTCGAGTTACTCGAGTAATTGCAACAATACATCTTTTGTATTTGTTGCTTTACTTTTTTGTATTTATATTATGTAATATACTTAATATTTTTTTCTTTTTTAATTTTGTCATGTTATTTTTTAACCAACTCGTGAATCTTAAAACCTATCATATAAAATAATTTTATATTATTTTAAATTGAGATAATATGTTATATTTCATTTTATGAAAAGTAAAAACATGGTGTATCAAAAATGTGCTATAATATTTTTTTTATTTATTAGACTTATTGTAATATTCTTTATAGCAAAATTTGAATTCATATGTCTGAAAAAACTTGTAAATAAATATGCAGTACATTTGAAAAAAATTTATAAAACATTTCTTTCATATAAAATTGTTGTAATAAATTGATTATAATTAGTAAATTATTATAATAATGCAGCAATTAATTAATAATATATTGATACAAAAAACTTTTTATTATACTATAAATTTATTATAGTTATTTTTTTATAATATCTTATAGTACTTCCTAAAATTAAAAAATTATTAATATATTGTATTAATGAATTATGATATACATTAAATTTATATTATATATATTCTTTTTGACTATATTCTAATAAATAATAGGTTAAATAAAATTTTATATATACTTTATTTATGAAGTTACTCAGCATATCTAAATTTCAGCCTCACGAAGTGCTTGAAAAGTAATACCACAAAATAACAATGAAGAATTATTTAAACGTATTAAATAATTTAAATAATAAAGAAACACAATATAATGAAAATGTCAAATTTCTTTCATTTATGGATTAACTCAAGCAACTCGATCTTCAGTTTATCGAGTTGCTTTAGCTATTGAATAGATTCATTTTGTGTGATATTTTAAATCGAGTAACTCGGTAAAGAAGATTTGGGCTTTGTCGAGGTACTCGAGTCACTTTAATTATGCATATTTTTGATTTTCTTTTTTACTTTTTTTATTTAAAATATATAGTCCACTTAAATTTCTTCATTTTTTTGTTTTTTCATGTTATTTTTTAACGAAGTCGCGAATCTCAAAATCGGATTTGTGAAGTTCTTATATAAATTGATCATAATTAAAATCATTATTATAACAAATTTGACTAAAATTTATTTTGATAAATCAGAATGAAATCTAGTTAATATGAAATTCTTATACTAAATTTATGTTGAACACTACACTATTATAATAATATAATAATTTATTAATAATATTTTACTACAGATTTATTTTTTGTTCCTATAAATTTGTTATAACAGTTTTTTAGTTATAATATGTTATACTAATGGGTAAAAAAATAAAAAAAAAAAAAAAATATATTTTCTTACTTCATTCAAAACAAATTAATAAACATTTTTAATTAATTTTGTTCGTCAAGTAACTCGGGTAACTCGATTTTGAGTTTGTCGAGTTGATTAAGGTATTTAATAGAGTCATTTTGTGTCTGATTTTTAATCGAGTAACTCGACAAACGTGCTCTTAGGTTTATCGAGTTACTCGAGTAAGTTGAAGAATGCAATACAATGAATCAGTACGTTGCATGAATAATATTTGATATCCTATAACTTCATATAATATATTATAATAAAATATTGACAATATAAAACAATTATATATTATTTTAAAGTGAAATAATATATTAAATTTACTTTGTTCCAAAAAAAAAATACATTGTAGTAAAAATGTGTTATGCTATTTTTTTTAAGTTATTAGACTTATTCTAATATTTTTTATAACAAAATTTATAAATAAATATTTTATAAATTATTAATAAATGGATTGCATATTTATTTATAAGTTTTTTCATAAATATGAATATAAATTTTGTTATAAACAATATTAGAATAAGTCAAATAAATACACATAGTTTTATTTCATTGATGAATTATTAGAATATAGTAAAATAAAATATATATTGTAATCAAGTAATGCTGTGTATTCGATATTGTTTTATTTTAGCAATTAATATTATAATAATAATTAGAATAGAAAATTAACTAAATAAGAATTAATTTTGATAAAAATGAATATAAATTTTGTTATAAATTAGGCAATCATATGCTATAACTTCATATAATGTATTATAATAAAATAGCTATTATATAAAATATTTATATATTATTTTAAATTAAGATATTATATTATATTTCATTTTTTAAAAAATAAAAACATATTGTAGTAACAATGTGTTATAATACTGATTTCTTTCATATAAAATTGTTATAATAAATTGATTATAATTACTAAATTATTATAATAATGCAGTAATGAACTAATAATATATTGATACAAAAATGTTTTTATTATACTATAAATTTATTATAGTTATTTTTTTATAATTTCTTATAGCATTTGCTAAAATAAAAAAATTATTAGTATATTGTATTAATGAATTATGATATATATTATATTTATATTATATATATTATTTTTGACTATATTCTAATAAATGATAGGTTAAATAATATTTTTTATATACTTTATTTATGAAGTTACTTAGCATATTGAAATTTGAGCCTCACGAAGTGCTTGAGAAATAATACCACAAAATAACAATGAAGAATTATTTAAATGTATTAAATAATGTAAATAATAAAGAAACACAATATAATGAAAATGTTAAATTTCTTTCATTTATCGATTAACTCAACCAACTCGATTTTCAGTTTATCGAGTTGCTTTAGCTATTGAATAGATTCATTTGATGTGATATTTTAAATTGAGTAACTCGGCAAACAAGATTTCAGCTTTGTCGAGTTACTCGAGTCACTTTAATAGTACACACTTTTGATTTTGTTTTTTACTTTTTTTATTTAAGATATTTAGTCTACTTAAATTTCTTTATTTTTTTTGTTTTTTCACGTTATTTTTTAACGAAATCGTAAACCTGAAAATTGGATTTGTGAAGTTCTTACATAAATTGATCATAATTAAATTCGTTATTATAACAAATTTTACTAAAATGTATTTTCATAATTCAGAATAAAATCTAGTTAATATGAAATTATTATACTAAATTTATATTAAATACTACATTATTATAATAATATAATAATGAATTAATAATATTTTACAACAGATTTCTTATGTTTTCCTATAAATTTGTTATAACAGTTTTTTAGTTATAATATGTTATATTAATGGGTAAAGAAATAAAAAACAAAAAATATATATTCTCTTAGTTTATTTTAATAAAAAACAAAACAAAACAAATTAATAAAAAACAAAATAAATTAATAAACATTTTTACTTACTTTTGTTTGTCAAGTAACTCGGGTAAATCGATTTTGAGTTTGTCGAGTTGCTGAACGTATTTAACACATTTATTTCGTGTCCTATTTTTAATCGAGCAACTCGACAAACTTGCTGTAAAGTTTATCGAGTTACTCGAGTAACATGAAAATTGCAATACAATGAATCAGTATATTGCATGAATAATATTTGATATTCTATAACTTCATATAATATATTATAATAAAATAGCGATTATATGAGATAATTATATATTATTTTAAAGTGAAATAATATATTATATTTAGTGTTTTCAAAAATAAAAACACATTGTAGTAAAAATGTGTGATATTATTATTTTTTATTTATTAGACTTATTCTAATATTTTTTATAACAAAATTTATAAATAAATGTTTTATAAATTATTAAAAAATGTACTGCATATTTATTTATAAGTTTTTTAATAAATACGAATACAAATTTTGTTATAAATAATATTACAATAAGTCAAATAAATAGACATAATTTTATTTCATTGATCAAATATTAGAATATAGTAAAATAAAATATACATTATAATGAAGTAATGCTATGTATTATATATTCTTCTATTTTAGCAATTAATATTATACTAATAATTATAATATGAAATTAAGTGAATAATAGTTAATTTTGATAAAAATGAATATAAATTTTGTTATAAATTAGGCAATCATATGCTATAACTTTATATAATATATTATAATAAAATAGCTATTATATAAAATAATTATATATTATTTTAAATTAAGATATTATATTATATTTGATTTTTTCAAAAATAAAAAATATTGTAGTAAGAATGTGTTATAAGATTGATTTGTATTTATTACACTTATTCTAATGTTCTTTTTAACAAAATTTATATTCATATTCACAAAAAGACTTATAAATATATACATAATACATTTTATAATAAATTAGTGAAAAAATTATTTAATATAAATTTATTATAAAAAATTTAGTATAATTACTAAATTATTATAATAATGTAGTAATTAATTAATAATATATTAATACAGAATTAATTTTATTGTGTATTACATTATATAAATTAAAAAAGAAAAGCAAATAATGAAAAATTTAACTGTCATTGGTTTGTCCAGTAAGTCAAGGAACTTGATTTTCATTTTGCCAAGTTACTTTAGCTATAAGAAAGATTTATTTTGTATCACAATTTTGCATCGAGTAACTCGACAAACGTGCTTTTAGGTTTGTCGAGTTACTCGAGTAATTGCAACAATACATCTTTTGTATTTGTTGCTTTACTTTTTTTTATTTATATTATGTAATATACTTAATATTTTTTTATTTTTTAATTTTGTCATGTTATTTTTTAACCAACTCGTGAATCTTAAAACCTATCATATAAAATAATTTTATATTATTTTAAATTGAGATAATATGTTATATTTCATGTTCTGAAAAGTAAAAGCATGGTGTATCAAAAATGTGCTATAATTTTTTTTTTATTTATTAGACTTATTTTAATATTCTTTATAGCAAAATTTGAATTCATATTTCTGAAAAAACTTGTAAATAAATATGCAGTACATTTGAAAAAAATTTATAAAACATTTATTTCATATAAAATTGTTATAATAAATTGATTCTAATTAGTAAATTATTATAGTAATGCAGTAATTAATTAATAATATATTGATACAAAAAACTTTTTATTATACTATAAATTTATTATGGTTATTTTTTTATAATATCTTATAGTACTTGCTAAAATTAAAAAATTATTAATATATTGTATTAATGAATTATGATATACATTAAATTTATATTATATATATTCTTTTTGACTATATTCTAATAAATGATAGGTTAAATAAAATTTTATATATACTTTATTTATGAAGTTAGTTAGCATATCTAAATTTCAGCCTCACGAAGTGCCTGAAAAATAATACCACAAAATAACAATGAAGAATTATTTAAATGTATTAAATAATTTAAATAATAAAGAAACACAATATAATGAAAATGTCAAATTTCTTTCATTTATGGATTAACTCAAGCAACTCGATTTTCAATTTATCGAGTTGCTTTAGCTATTGAATAGATTCATTTTGTGTGATATTTTAAATCGAGTAACTCGGTAAAGAAGATTTGGGCTTTGTCGAGGTACTCGTGTCACTTTAATAATGTATATTTTTGATTATCTTTTTTACTTTTTTTATTTAAAATATATAAATGCCTAAATTATTAATGAAACAAAAAAATTCAAAGTTGAAAATACTAAATTATCAAATTACTTACATGCAAAAAACAATAACCAAAACATAAAATTTAACAATCGCCAATCTAGAATAACTAAAATTTTTTTAATATTTCCACTTTGCCGATTGACTCGACAAAGTGAAAAAAATTAAAAAAAAATAATAATAATTTAAAAAAAGGAAAATTTATGAAAAAAAAATTAGACTACTTTTTAAAAGTTGCAAGATTTAATGTACATTTTAATTTTATTTTCTTATTATTAGTTTTTTTGTTTTTAATTAAAAAACCTAGCCAAATTAAATATAAATAAAAGTTTAAACGTCAGATATGAGGGAAAAAAATTAATAATAAGAAATTTGTTATAAAAGGAAAAGGATGTGGACTAAAACTGCAAAAAAAAAAAATAATAAATAAATTCCTAAAAGTCCAAAAAAATAAAAAATGTTAAAAAAAGAATTATTTCCAAGGTCTCCAACTATTCCGAGTTACTCGATAAAGTAGGATAAAGAAAATGTTTTTATTTTTCCTACCTTGCCGAGTTACTCGGCAAAGCGGAGAAAATAAAAAAAAAAAAAAGAATTTTTTATTTTTGAATTTTATATTTTGTCATGAAATTGTCAAAATAAGCAACTACTACAAGAGAAGAAAAAAATTATTTTGTCATGATTTCAGGTTTGTCGAGTTTCTCGAGTTGCTTAAAAAATACAAATTTTGCATTTAATTTGTTTTATTTGCTTATTCAAATTATATAATACACTTAATTTTTTAAATTTTTTTCTTTCGTCATGTTCTTTTATAACCAACCCAATTACATACAATTATGAATCTGTTTTATTAATCAAAAAAGTTAAAGAGTCAAAATTTCATATTAACAAGTTCTTGCAACAATAATATTACAACATACAAATTAAACAAATTAAATAATCTATTAAATAATTTAAATTAAAAAAATTGAATAATTGAAAATTATGCATCTAATTACTTTATTGAATAACTCAGAAAACTCGATTTTCAGTTTGTGAAGTTATGCAATACAATGAATAACAAGTTCTTTTATAAAAATAATATTTCATCTTCTGTAATTTAGTATAATATGTTATAATATAATACCTATTATACAAAAAATTTATGTATTATTTAAAATTCATATAATATATCATAACTAATTTTATAAAATATAAAAACATAGTACATTTAAAATTTTTTCTAATAATTCTTTTTGTTTTTTAAAATATTTATATCAAATTTAATTACTTAATTATGATATATATCAAATTTATATGATATATATTCTATTTAACTATGTTCTAATAAATGATTCAGTAAATAAAATTTTGTATATGTTTTATTTACCAACTTACTCAAACAATTCCAAATTTCAAATTCACGAGTTTGTAAATTAATAATACAACACATAAAAAATAACAAATTATTAAAATATGTTACATATTATAAATAAAAAAGAAAAACAAATTATTCAAAAATTTAACTATCATTTTTTCGTCGAGTAACTCGCGAAACTCAAGTTTCATTTTACCACGTTAGTCCACCTATTGAAAAGATTGATTTTGTATCCCATTTGTCATCGAGTAACTCGATAAACATAATTTCAGGTTTGTCAAGTTACTCGAGTACCTTAAAAAATACAAATTTTTCAATTTTTTGTTTTATTTTCCTATTTAAATTATATAATACGCTTAATTTTTTTAATTTTTTTCTTTTGTCAAGTTATTTTATAACCAACCTAATTAAATACAGTTATGTATGTGCTTCATTAATGAAAAAAATTAAAAAATCAAAATTTCATATTGACAAGTTCGTACAACAATCATATTACAACATACAAAATAAACTAAAAAATTAATCTATTAAATAATTTAAATAAAAATTTTAAATAAAGAAAAATTATACATCTAATTACTTTCTTGAATAACTCAACCTACTCAATTTTCATTTTGTCGACTTATGCAATACAATGAATAATAAGTTATTTTATAACAATAATATTTTATATTCTATAACTTAGTATAATATGTCATAATAAAGTAGCTATTATGAAAAATTTTTATGTATTATTTTAAATTAATCTAATATATCATAAATAATTTTATGAAATATAAAAACATAATACAGTGAAAATTTTTTCTAAGAAATAAATTTTTTTTTTACAATAATTATATCAAATTGCATTAATTCATTATAATATATATTCAATTTATATGATATATATTCTATTTAACTATGTTCTAATAAATGATTCACTATATACAATTTTGTATATGTTTTATTTATCAAGTTACTCAAACAATTCCAAATACCAAATTCATGAATTTGGCAAAACATAATACAACAAATAAACAATAAAAATTTATTTAAATATATTACATATTTAAAATAAAAATTAAAAATAAATTAATCAAAATTTAAAATTTCATTCTTTTGTCGAGTCACTCGGAAAACTGGTGTTCCATTTTGTCGAGTTACTCCAGCTATTGAAAAGATTGATTTTGTATACCATTTCTCATCGAGTAACTCGACAAACATGATTTAAGGTTTGTCGAGTCACTCGAGTAGCTCAAAAAATACACATTTTGCATTATTTTGTTTTATTTTCTTATTTAAATTATATAATACACTTCATTTTTTTAATTTTTTTCTTTTGTCATGTTATTTTATAACCAACCCAATTAAACACAAATATGTATGTGCTTCATTAATCAAAGAACTTAAAAAATCAAAACTTCATATTGACAAGTTCCTACAACAATAATATTACCACATATAAATTAAACAAATAATGAATGTATTAAATAATTTCAACAAAAAATACTAAAGAAATGAAAATTATTCATCTAATTACTTTGTTCAATAACATGGAAAACTCAATTTTCAGTTTGTCGAGTTATGCAATACAATGAATAATAAGTTCTTTTATATAAATAATATTTGATATTCTATAAATTAGTATAATATGTTATAATAACATAGCTATTATAAAAAATATTTATGTATTATTTTAAATTAATATAATATAATATATCATAACTAATTTTATGAAATATAAAAACATAGAAGAGTGAAAATTTGTTCTAATAATTAAATTTTTTTTTAGAATAATTATATAAAAATTGCATTAATTCATTATAATATATATTAAATTTATATTATATATATTCTATTTAACTATGTTCTAATAAATGATTCACTAAATAAAATTTTGTAAATGTTTTATTTATCAAGTTACTCAAAAAAATTCAAACTTTCAAATTAACGAGTTTGTCAGAAAATAAGACAACAAATAAAGAAAAAAAAATTATTTAAATATATTACAAATTTTAAATAAAAAAGAAAAACAAATTAATCAAATTTTCAAATTTTCATTGCTTTATCAAGTAACTCGAGAAACTCGCGTTTCAATTTGTCGAGTTACTTCAGCTATTGAAAAGATTGATTCTTTTTCCAATTTTTCATCGAGTAACTCGACAAACATGATTTTACGTTTGTCGAGTTTCTCGAATGGCTTCAAAATTCTACATTTTCCATTTTTTTGTTTTATTTTCTTATTTAAATTATGTCATACACTCATGTTATTTTTGTTTGTTTATCTGTTGTATTAATTTTTGACAATCTCGTAAATTTGAAATTTGGAACTGTTTTAGTAACTTCATAAATAAAACATATACAAAATTTTATTTGGTGAAGCATTTATTAGAACATAGTTAAATAGAATATATATTATATAAATTTAATATGTATGATAATGAATTAATGCAATTTGATATAATTATTAAAAAAAAAATATTTAATTATTATAAAATTTTTTTACTATATTATGTTTTTATATTTCATAAAATTAGATATGAGATATTGGATTAATTTGAAATAATACATCAATAATTTTTTATAATAGCTATTTTATTATAACATATTATATTAAGTTATAGAATATGAAATATTATTCGTGTAAAAAAATTCATTATTCATTATATCACATAACTTGAAAAAATCAAAATTGAGTTTCCTGAGTTATATAAGAAATTAATTATATGCATAGATTGAAATTTTTAAAATTTTTGTATTTAAATTATTTAAAATATTAATTATTTTGTTGGCTAAAAAAATACATGACAAAAGAAAAAAAATAAAAACATTAAGTGTATCATTTAATTTAAATTTAAAACTAAAAAAAAAATGGGAAATGTGTATTTTTGAAGTTACTCGAGAAACTCGAGAAATTGAAAATCACGGTTGTCGAGTAACTCGATGACAAATTGGAGACAAAAACATATGTTTAATAGTTGAAGTAACTCGATGAAATGAAACATGAGTTTCTCGAGTTACTCGACGAAATAATGAAATTCAAAAGTTTGATTATTTTGGTTTTCTTTGTTATTTAAAATATGTAATAGATTTTAAATTTTTGTGTTCTTATTTTGTCGTATTATTTGTTGACGAACTGGTGAATCTGATATTTGGAATTATTTGAGTATATTGATAAAATAAATATATAAAAATGTTTATGTAGTATATCATTTATTAGAACATATTAAAATAGAATATATATGATATAAATTTAATATATATCATAATGAATTAATACAATTTTATATAATTTTTGTAATTAGTATAAATAGTTATTCAAACAAATTTTTACTTCACTTTGTTTTTAGATTTGATAAAATTCAATATGAAATAGTATATTAATGTAATATAGTATATAAATTTTATTTGGAATAGGTATTTTATTATAATATATTATATTAAGTTAGGGAAAATGAAATATTATTCATATAAAAAAACTCATTATTTATTCTATCACATAACTCGACAAATTCAAAATCGAGTTTCCCGAGTTATGCAACAAACTAATTATATGCATGAATTGAAATTCTGATAACTTTTTTTATTTAAATTATTTAAAATATTAATTAATTTGTTTAATTTATATGTTGTAATATTATTATTCGAGGAAGCTGTGAATATGAAGTTTTGATTTGTTTACTTATTTGATAAATTAAGCACATACATAATTGTATTTAATTGATTATTTATTAGAAGATAATAAAATTAAATATACATTGTATAAATTTAATATATATGATAATGAATTAAAACAATATATTATATATTGTTTTATTATGATTAATTTATCTTGTAAGTCAACAAATATAAGTTTTGAGATTCACGAGATGGTTACAAAATAAAATGACAATATAAAAAAATTAAGTGTCTTACATAATTTAGATAAGAAAATTATACAAGAAATTGAAGAATGTACATGATTGAAGCTCCTCGAGAAACTCGACAAACTGAAAATTAGGTTTGTCGAGTTACTCGATCATAAATCATATAAAAAATCAATCTATTGAATAGCTGAAGTAACTCGATAACAATAAACTTGAATTTCCTGAGTTACTCGACAAATCAGTGAAAGTAAAAATTTTGATTTTTTTTTTCTTTTTTATTTAAAATATGTAATATATTTAAATAATTTTTTATTGTTATGTTGTTGTGTTATTTTTTGACGATATCGTGAATCTGAAATTTAGAATTGTTTGAGTAAATTGATAAATAAAATATATACAAAATTTTATGTATTATATTATTTATTCGAACATAGTAAAATAGAATATATGTTAAATAAAATATATCATAATGAATGAATACGATTTTATATAATTTTTGTAATTAATAAAAATATTTATTGTAACAAATATTAACTTTACTTTTTTTTTTTATATTTCATAAAATTAAGTATCATATATTATATTAATGTAAAATAATATATAATATATTTTTATAATAGCTGTTATATTATAACATATTATATTAAGTTATAGAATATGAAATATTATTCATATAAAAAAAGGCATTATTCATTATATGACATAATTGGAGAAAATCAAAATCGAGTTTGATGAGTTACTCAACAAATTAATTATATACATAAATTAAATATTTTTAAATTTTTTTTATTTAAATTATTTAATACATTAACTATTTTATTTAATTTGTATGTTGTAATATTATTATTTAAGGAACTTGTCAGTATGAAATTTGAATTTGTTAACTTATTTAATAAATGAAATACATACATAATTGTATTTAATTGATTATTTATTGAAACATAGTAAAATTAAACATAGATTTTATAAATTTAATGTATATGATAATCAATTAATATAATATATTATATTTTCTTTTATTATGATGCATTAATCCAATAACTCGACAGAGGTAAATTTGAGATTCACAAGTTGGTTAAAAAAAACATGAGAAAATAAAAAAAATCAAAAAAATTCAGTGTATTACATAAGTTAAATAAAAAAGAAAGAAAAAAAAATTGAAAAATGTCCATTTTTGAACCTACTCGAGAAACTCGAGAAAACGGAAATACTGTTTGTCGAGTTACTCGATTACAAATGATATACAAAATCAATCTATTGAATAGATGAACCAACTCGACAAAATCAAACTCGAGTTGGACAAGTGACTCGACAAATCATGGAAAATGAAATTTTTCATTATTTTGTTTTTCTTTTTTATTTAAAAGACGTAATATATTTAAATAATTTTTTATTCTTATGTTGGTTATTTGGCGACGAACTCTTGAATGGGAAATTGGAATTGTCGAGTAACTTGATAAATAAAGCATATCAAAAATTCTATTTAGTGTATCATTTATTAGAACATAGTAAAATAGAATATATATTATATAAATTTAATATATATCATAATAAATTAATACAATATATGAAATTGGTTTTTATTATAATTATTACTATAACATATTATAAAAAAATTACTATATTAAATTTATAGCATAATAAATTGATATTCTGTATTAATATATTATTAATTAATTATTATATTATTATAATAATTTAATGATTATATTCAATTTAATATAATAAATGGATATTTAATAAATTTATTTATAGATGATTCTAAAATTTTTTACATATTTATTTATAATTTATTACTGTAGATGTAAATATAAATTTTATTATAAATGATATTATTATTAGTAATTATAAATATAAAATGATTTTTATACTATAATCTAATATAAATATTCTAATAAATAAAACGAGATTATTTACTTGCTTGATAAAAAAATATATAATAAATTTTATAATTATTTATAAATAAATATGTAATAAATTTTATGATCATCTATAAAAAAAAATATTTTTAATATGAAATTCTTATAATAAATTGATTATAATCATTAAATTATTATAATAATGTAAAAATTGATTAATAATATATTATTACATAAAAAATTTGAAAGGGAAATGTATTAAGTTCTAGAATGCAAAAGATTATTTATATAGAAAAACTTATTATTTATTGTATCATATAACTTGATAAACTCAAAATCGAGTTTTCTGAGTCACTCAACAAACTAATTATATACATAAATTTAAATTTTTAAAAATTGATTTCTTCAAATTAACTAATACATTAACTATTTCGTTTAATTGATATGTTGTAATATTATTATTCGAGGAATTTGTCAATATGAAGTTTTCATTTGTTAACTTATTTGAGAAATGAAGTACATACATAATTGTATTTAATTGATTAGTTATTAGGATATGGCAAAATTAAATATACATTGTATAAATTTAATATATATTATAATCAATGCATATAATGTATTATATTTTATTTTATTATGATTCATTTATTTAGTAACTGGACAAATCAAAATTTGAGATTCAAGAGTTGGTTAAAAAATAACATGAGAAAAGAAAAAAATCAAAAACATTAAGTGTATTACATTATTTGAATAAAAAAATAAAACAAAAAAAGGAAAAATGTGTATTTTTGAAGTTACTCGAGAAACTCGAGAAACTGGAAATGACGTTCATCGAGTAACTCGATGAAAAATCGGATAGAAAATCTTTTTGTTTTATAGTTGAAGTAACTCGACAAAATGAAACATGAGTTTCTCGAGTTACTCGACAAACTAATGAAATTTTAAATTTTGATTAATTTGTTTGTCTTTTTTTATTTAAAATATGTAATACATTAAAATTTTTGTTCTTCTTATTTTGTTGTATTATTTGTTGACAAACTTGTGAATCTGAAATTTGGAATTGTTTGAGTATATTGATAAAATATATATATAAAAATTTTTGTGTAGTATATCATTTATTAGAACATAGTAAAATAGAATATATATTATATAAATTTAATATATGTCATAATGAATTAATACAATTTAATATAATATTTATAATGAGTAAAAATAATTATGAAAACAAATTTCTACTTCACTTTGTTTTTATATTTCATAAAGTTAAATATGAGATATTATATTAATGTAAAATAATATATCAATTTTTTTTTGTAATAGCTATTTTATTATAACATATGATATGAAGTTATAGAAATTGAAATATTATTTATATAAAAAAAACTCATTATTGATTGTATCATATAACTTGACAAATTCAAAATCAAGTTTCCCGAGTTACACAACAAACTAATTATATGCATGAATTGAAATTTTTAAAAGTTTTTGTATTTAAATTATTTCAAATATTAATTATTTTGTTTAATTTATATGTTGTAATATTATTATTGAAGGAAGTTGTGAATATGAAATTTTGATTTGTTAACTTATTTGACAAATTAAGCATATACATAATTGTAGGTAATTGATTATTTGTTAGAACATAATAACATTAAATATACATTGTATAAATTTAATATGTATGATAATTAATTAATACAATATATTATAATTTTTTTTATTATGATTAATTTATCTCGTAACTCGACAAATATAAAATTTAAGATGTACGAGATGGTTACAAAATAACCTGACAAAATAAAAAAAACAAAAAGTTTAAGTGTCCTACATAATTTAAATAAGAAAATGAAACAAGAAATTGAAAAATGTACATGGTTGAAGCTAATCGAGAAACTCGACAAACTGAAAATCGTGTTTGTCGAGTTACTCGATCATAAATAGTATGGAAAATGAATATATTGAATAACTCAAGTAACTCGAGAATAATAAACCTGAATTCCCCGAGTTACTCGACAAATCAGTGAAAGTAAAAATTTTGATTATTTTGTTTTTGTTTTTTTATGTAAAATATGTAATATATTTAAATATTTTTATTCTTATTTTGTTGTGTTATTTTTTGATGAACTCGTGAATCTTAAATTTAGAATTGTTTGAGTAAATTGATAAATAAAATATATACAAAATTTTATGTAGTATATCATTTATTAGAATATAGTAAAATAGAATATATATTAAATAAAATATATTATTATGAATGAATACAATTTTATATAATTTTTGTAATTAAAAAAAATAATTATTGTAAAAAATTTTTACTTCACTTTGTTTTTATATTTCATAAAATTAAATATCATATATTATATTAATGTAAAATAATATATAATTTTTTTTTATAATTTCTCTTATATTATAAGATATTATATTAAGTTATAGAATATGAAATATTATTCATATAAAAAAAGGCATTATTCATTATATTACGAAATAAAAAAATGATAAAAATTTTGTGTATTACATAATTTAAATAAAAAAGGAAAACAACAAAATTGAAAAATGTGCATGTTTTAACCTACTCGAGAAACTCGATAAAACAAAAATCATGTTTGTCGAGTAACTTGATTACAAATGTAGTACAAAATCAATCTATTCAATAGGTGAACCAACTTGACAAAATGAAACTTGACTTGGTCGAGTTATTCGACAAAGGAGGGAAATTTAAAATTTTGATTATTTTGTTTATCTTTTTTATTTAAAATATGTAATTGATTTAAATATTTTTTATACAAACGAACATTCATGTTTGTCGAGTTACTCGATGACAAATGGGAGATAACATCAATATTTTCAATAGCTGAAGTAAGTTGGTGAAATGGAACTCGAGTGTCTCGAGTTACTCGACAAAACAATGAAATTTAAAATATATAATACATATAAATAGTTTTTATTCTTATTTTGTTGTGTTAATTTTTGACAAACTCGTAAATCTTAAATTTGGAATTAGTTGAGTAAATTTATTAATAAAATTTATAATTAATAATTTTTGTATTTGTGTATTTTTTATTTTTGGTATAAAATAAATGGGACATTTGATATGTGATATTATTTACTATGTTATATTTGCTAATAGATGAAGTAATTTTATTAATATATTAACAAAAATGTTTTAACGTATTTTATATTAAGATATACATTAAATAAGTTTGTGTAGGAAGATATAAAGTAAAAGAAAAATGAGGTAAAAGTCAAAAACGTGTCAAACCCTAGTGTTGATGGTGGACACGTGTAAGTTAAAAAGTATTCATTGTCATTTAATGGGCCATTCAATCTGTCTAAACTGGTTATTCATTTGTTACCGTGTATTTTGAAAAAACACTATTCTTCATTTCAGTTTATAGAGGTTGGAAGGAGGCAAGATTTTTGTTTACAAAAAAATTGGATTTTGGGCGTTATTTCGTTTGGCATATTATAACATTATCTTCTTAAGGTATGTATTTTTATTTTGTATGGCACTATGTAATGTAAATATTGTTTCATTTTAATTAATGTATACATAAAGTTATACATATATAAATCCTTGTTATATTAGTTTATGTATTCTATTATATATAAACTATGTATTTAGAATATATAATTTGTACTTATATTTGTGGTAGAAGTTGGCTGATGAGAATGATCGTAAATATTTTTCAGATATGGATGTTGAATACGTCGTAAGTGAGAATCGCAGATTTGATGGAGTCATTACACAGATTAGTAATTTTACATATATTGATGTTATAATGGAAAATTTTAATGAGGAACAGATTCAAAAATTTAGGAATAGCTGTTTTGCTCATTTTGAATATTTTCATGGTAGGAAATGTCAGTTTAGCGGAAAGTTGGTACATGAATTTTTGCTCAATACTGTGCATTCGAATAAAGGAAATGAGGTTTGGTTTAAAATACAAGGTGAATTGTGTAGGTTTGGAATGCAGGAGTATTGTTTGATAACAGGCTTATTGTGCCATGATAATGATGATAATCTTAGTACCATGAGAGTTTTGGCGAGACATAGAATTCGTAGGAGGTGGTTCAACAATTTTGCTCATATATCGTTAAATGAGCTTGAGAATGTTTTTATTCATTGTGACAATGAGGAAGATAAGTACAAGTTAGGGTTGGCATTATTGATTGAAGGAGTGATTAGGCCTAGGGAGAGGAAAAAAATAAATATAGAGACACTGTCTTTGGTAGATGATTTGGATGTTTGTTATGAATATCCATGGGGAAGACATTCTTACTTCATACTGCTGCGTTCGTTGAAAACTTCTTGGGAGAGACGTGCGTTACAGTGCATTGATAATAGTGCTGCAGTTGCAAAGTACACCATATATGGTTGTCCTCTTGTGTTCCAGGTAAATATGTATAATTATTTTTAATATTTAATGAATGCTCGATAAAAATATTATGTGTGTCATGACTAAGTGTTGGTTATTTTGTTTATAGATTTGGATATATGAGGCATGCCGTGAGGTTGGCGAAAGATTTGGTGAAAAAGTGTATGATATGTTTCCACGTATTATAAATTGGTATGCACAACATCGTGTTGGGAAGAAAGATTTGGACTTATTTTTGGAATCAACTGAGGTATGTTAAAGTAATTTTAATTATTTATGAGAAATGTTTAATAGTTATGAAAGTGATGTTTATTTTTTGCTATGATTTATAGATACATGTTCTACCAATACTTGAACCAACTGCAGAAGAGATTGAACAACCATACTTGTATACGATGGTCTTAATAGAGGATGTAGGAGATATACGAGTTGATGCAGTTGTTCAAAATTTTTTGTATGAGGCGCAAGAAATTGATGAGGTAGGGCAAGAAATAGAACAATTTGAGCCTGTAAATGTAGTTCATCCAGTTGTTGTAGTACCATGTGAGAATATTGTTCATGAGGCTGGAGAATTTTATGAAGGTGATCAACAGATTGGACAACTTGGGAACGAAGATGATGGTGAAAATGAGGGCTGGTCTCCATATATAGTTGTGGAAGAACCTGTAAATAATTGGCCTGCACGAATTGTGGATGAAGGCCACGAAAGTGATCAGCAGGATTATCATGATGATTATGAGCATAATTATCAAGATGATTATGAGCATAATTATCATGATGATTATGCTACAAATCAATTTGTACAATCATTATTTGATGAACAAAGAGTGTACATTAATCAGCAGTTTGGTAGTACAGGGGATGAACAAAGAGCATATTTTGATTATCAGTTAGGGAATTTTAGAGATGAGCAACGAGATTATATTGATAATCAATTTCGTGACATGATTGATGCTCAACGTTTGTACTTTGATCAACAATTAGCAGGTACAAGAGATGATTTGATGCGTTGTTTAAATGAGATTGAATCATCTGTATCTAGGAGCAGTGAACTATTTTTTGATGAAAAAAAAAAAGAGATACAGGAACATATTGATACAAAGTTAGTTGGTTTAGAAGTTGAACATAGTAATATGATTGGTAGTTTACGTGAAGAACTTTGTACAAAGATTGATAGTTCTATTTTCAAGATTCAAGACATGTTGAAGGGAGCATTAGTAGAAAAGCATACGGTTGCGGAGAGTAGTAGAATAGAACAGCAGGCTGCTTCTACGAAGGAGAGAGTGGATGAAAAAAAAAAAGATAGCAAGGAAAGTGCATCTCTGGTATCTAGTTCTATTCATATTCCTATACTTTGTGATATTGATGAGGAAAGACAAGTTGAATTTATTCGTTGGATGCACAAATCGAAGGATCAGTAAGTTTGAATTTTTTATTTGGTTATTTGTTATGTATATGTTTTATTTTTATTTTATTTATAATAAGTTTCTTGTTATAGAGATGTTGTCCGATTGCGTGGTGGGGGTGGTGGCATTAGATTGACAAAGCAAAAGCTAGAATCTATTGGCCAACGTGAATATATATTGGCGGCTGAGGTATGTCCTATTTGTATTTTTTCATCTCTCATGTTTATTGTAAACTATTAGGAATACAATCATGATTACAAATTTTATTAATAACAATGAAATTTTTTTTTATAAACTAATAATATTCCATGAATTCCTTATTTAAATCAATGTGTTATATAATATTTAGTATATCTATAATACTAATATACACAAATTGAATATTAGCAAAATGAGTATACAATAATAAAAGATGTTTCGCTTTGTTAAAAATAAATGGGCAAAAATTGGTACTAATTTAACATAAATATATTAATAATTTTTTATGAAATTATTCATAATGCAAAATTAAAATAAGATAATCATTGATAAATCTACACTATTTGTAGTATAATAATTTAAAAAATAAAAAAACAGTTAATAGTAAAAAAAATTTAAAAATTATCTAAATTAAATGATAAGTTTTATTCTTTTCAATTAAAAATCGATACTATTACAAAACATACATAACTATAGCACTATACATTTAAACAGACTATCCATTTATTCATTGCACTATCAATAATTTAAAAGCTTTATACATATTTTCTTGAAAGTCCTATACAATATCCTCCACGAATTGAGATGTAAGAATACACTGGCTCTTTATTGACTGCAATATAATTCATGTGAAAGCTTTGTAGAAGTATTATTCAAATAACACATGGAATATACTTGAACAATATTTACTGCAATATTATTGATATCAAAGCTTTATACAAGTGTTCTTCAAAGAACACATAGAATATAGTTGAAGAATATAATTTTAATTATTGTTTATAAAGCACAAATCCTGTAATAAACAAAAAATGCATAATAATAATTAAAACACTATGAATGCACAATTGCTAATATTTCTGTATAAACTACATTCTTTGTACAAAAAAAATGATTTTTAAGTTTATCATTTGGTATAATTAATGCTTTAATACATTTACTTGTTTTTGCTCTAGATAATGCAACATAAAGTTGACCATGAGAAAATACAGGTTCAGGAAGATATAGTCCAACATAATCTAGTGTTTGACCTTGAGCTTTATTTATTGTCATTGCAAAACAAGCACGAATTGGAAATTGCGTTCTTTTAAAAGGAAATGTACTCTTGTCACTTTCAAGTGGAATAAATGGAATTCTAGGTAAAAAAACTTTCTTCCCACGCCACTCTCCAACAGATATTTCAGCATGAATAACATTACGCTCAAATGCACGACAAATTAATCTAGTGCCATTACATAATCCTTCAGATGGATTAATATTTCTTAATAACATAACAGGACAATTTTCTTTCAATACAAGTTCATGAGGTGGAATACCATGTGGAGTTAATGTATTAAGAAAATCTTCATGAATACTTTGTTCATTTTTTTCTAACGTTTCATCAAAGCTATAATATATAACATTTTCACCAGAAATTTGATCAAGTACAATGTTATTTATTTCATCAACAGCATTATTTGTAGGAGTTAAAATAACCCGATTAATCATCTTATCTAATTCATTGCTATAATCCTGTAAGTTTGGGTAAACACTTTGGATCAATTCTTTGAGAGAAACTATTTTGTTATCAAAAGGTATAACTATTTCATCTGGTAATGTAATCATATTACAGGTATGCCTAGGTTGGATTCCATTGCCTATATCAAGTAATAACTTAGAAAAGTATGGGTCTAATTGAGCTCTCATATTTTGCACCAATTGTAATTGTATGAAATTTGGCCATAAGTATGAATAAACTAAACTTGATCCAATGATTGCTTCTTTATTTCCTTTTTGAACTACTGGTAATACTTGTCGAAAATCACCTCCTAAAACAACAACCTTCCCTCCAAAAGGCAATATAGAATCATTAACATCTCTTAGCATTTTATCTACAGCCTCTATTGCATAACGGTGAACCATTGGTGCTTCATCCCAAATAATCAAATTTGTCAATCTAAAGAAACTTGCTAGAGCAGACTGCTTACTAACAGAACAGGTCATATTGTGATTTATTTCAAGTGGTATCTTAAACCTTGAATGTGCTGTTCGTCCACCAGGTAATAAAGCAGCTGCAACCCCTGAAGAAGCTGTTGCTAAACCTATAAGATTTTTAGATCTAATTGTAGAGAGCAAAGCTTTATATAAATAAGTTTTACCAGTTCCACCTGGTCCATCTATAAAATACATACGACTTGTATTACTATATACATCTGAAAGAATTTTGTCATAGGCAATTTTTTGATATTCATTCAAGTTATTTGCATACATAGTATTGTCAGCATGAATAACATTGTTTAATTCTTCATTAATAATCTTAGCTAATATGTCTTCTTGTTCCATATATATTTCAAAAGGTACAAGATGGTAATCATTTATATTTTTATTATTTGCTTCTAATATAGAATTGATTTCATGTAATGCTTTTATTTCTGCATTTGCAATAGACATACCATTAGATAAATAATCTTCACATAAAAATAGGTGAAATTTTTTCCATAATACATCTGGATTATTAGGAGAACATAGAATGAGTATGGTAGCAAATAATCTACGAAGAGAAGAAGGCATTTGATAACTAATAGCTTCATCTAAACAAAACTGACAATAATTATTGTCTTGTAATAAACCAAGTGACATAGCTGTTTCACGAAAAGACGACAAATAAACACCATGAACTAATTTTAAATTTTCAAAAGAAGTTGCTCCTTTAATATGATTTAATAAGATACGTAAATAATATCTTTCTCCTTCAGTTATAGTAGATGTAACTATTCTACCAATAACATTTCCTTTTTTCCTTCGACACCATATTTTCCCTTGGCCATCCCATACAAAAAATTTTGGAAAATCTTTATATAATAATGTTTTTGCAAGTTCATTTGAAAGATTCATATGAAAAAATTCAGTTAACATTGTGCGTTGTCTAGATTCATTATTGATGACTGTTTCTAAATTTTCATAATCTCTATATGTTATCAAGTGGTTATTTTCAAGATGTAATTGTAATGAGATAACTGAGGGAGACATTTCATACAAAACAAATCCATATATTCTCCACATTGCTTCAGGTGGAGAAATCCAACGACCATTTTGATATATCTGAATTTCATCAATAGGATTTTCATTATTAGTATTACTAATTGAAATACTTACACGATCATAGCCTTTATAAACATATTTATAGAGGTATTTAACAGCTTTAACTGTTGAACATATTTCCACATTAATATGGCAATCAAACTTCGCACACAAATATGGATTGTAAGGTACAACCCATCTATTGTCTAACAAATGTCCTCGAATCATAAATGATTGTTTATCGTTAAATCGTCTATAAGTTGGATAAGAATTATGGCCAATAAAAGTATTTGAGATATATTCCTTTGGGTATTTATTCTTGCAATGACCATTTCTATCCATACAAACATTATGCGGATTCAAATGACCACATGGACCATGCATCATATGTTTAACAACAATAGAATGAAGGTGAGGATATTTTACTTTGTTTGGAATTTCACATGATACAATAGAATCAACTCTATCAATAGTATTAATTTTTGCATTGCTTTGTAAGATTAGTAAGAAATGAGCATGTGGAAGTCCTCGTTTTTGGAATTCTACAACATAAATATATGCAGCAACAGGCCCAAATATTTGGTGCTTGAACAGATCAACTTTAAGTTCTTCTAATTTAGCTTTGAATATTCTAGCAGTCAAATCAGGTCTATTCTGTCCTATATCATTATGCCTTAATTCTTGTTTTATTTCCACCCAATTAGGGTTACATGTCAATGTTAAAAATAAATCGGGTTTACCAAATTTTTGTACTAATGCCATTGCATCCATATATCTTTTTTTCATATCTCTAGGACCCCCAACAAAAGAAGAAGGTAAAATAATTTGACGACCAATTTGTGCACCTCTATTTTGACCATTTTCGACACTATCAACAACTCCTTGATATAATTCAGCACGAATTTCACTTTGATTTTGACGAAAATAATCTAATCGACTTGTTTCAAGTTTAACATACATATCTACTACATATTGCTGTAAAAGTCTACCAGCATGAAGCAAAACATTGTTTTCTGTATCACGTACCTGTAATTTGTAGCAATAGTATTCACGACAAGATACTTGTAAACCTTTTTTATTCTTCCTGTAAGCTGCACAACATAAAAAAGCAAATAAATTTAATGAAAAAAAATTTTAAATTGAATGAGTTTAAATGAGGAAACATATTAGTAGTGTTTACCTTTTTTTTCTTTCTCTATTATATCAGCTGCACAACTCATGTTTTCATTACAAAAGGAATTCTCTTTTGTATTATAAATATCAACTATACTATTTTTTGCCTTTTCAATACCTTCATGCCAACCAGTCTCACCGAAGGGAAATAATAATGGATACTGTAAGGGATCATAACATCCATAATAATAATGTATTCTATGTGAATTATTAGAGTGACAATAAATTGATATATCACGATATCTTATGTCTGCAGATGGGTCCTCATCAACCCAAACTGCAGCCACTTGAGATGCAGAAGGTGCATTATATACTCTTTGATCAAGACCAGCATCACGTCTAATATGAATTTTGCAAGTTTGAAGACTTTCAATATCACCTAAAGAACGAAAAAATCTAGAATATGGATTAATCTTTAATAGATTTACTAATATATGTAGTAAAGATGATGAGAAATTGATACATGTATTTAATCTATTTTGTATTTCATTATCTGTATCATAAAAATATAACTGTAAATATGATGGATTACTATCAATGTTTAGAATTGGATTTATATAATGGTATACTTGTCCTTGAACTCTAAAAGTGTAAATACCTTTGTAGTTAGTAGATTTAGATAAATCTTTATCAAACTTCACTCCAAAAGAGGTAAAAGCAAAATGGTTATTATAATTTCGCACATTATTTTTAAAATCTAATGCTTCATCTGTACTTGAAGTGTATAAATCATATAAAATAGAAGGAGAACAGTTGATATGCAATTTTATTTTTCCATCAGAACAACAAAAACCTTTACTTTCTTTTTCAAACTTTTTTGCAAAACAATGAATACAATTTGTTGGAGTACGTAATACATAAGTTTCTGTGGGTACATGTCTCATAGTAATATTTGAAATACAAGGAGTTAATTGGAATTCATGATTTTGATTTTCATGTTCTTCATAATAAATATTGCTTTCCACACCACCACCTTCTAAATTGTTAGAGCCAATGAAAGAAATTTCATGTCCATCTTCATTCAATTCTTCAGCTATAAAAAATATGACATATGAAAATAACATAAATAAATGAATGAAAAAATAAATATGGATAATGGGAAAAACATAAAAAAAAAAAAAAAAAACCTTAGCTCACCAGATAATTGCAAACTACCTATTGAATTGACATCATTCAACTCAATATTATCAAGAAACTGAATCCTTGTTTTTCGAATCTTCTTCTTAGATGTATATTGTGTATGCTGAGCATACATCTGTCTTCTTTTCTTATTTTGTTGTTCTTTACTTGAGTCAAACAATTTTTCACCTGTCATCTAATATATTTTATGACACAATAAATATAAAAATTAGTCTCATTCAATGTACAAAAAAAAAAATATATACTATAAACATTATTAACAAAAATAAGAATATGATTAGCACATAGATTTAATAAGCAACAACGAAAAAATTCTTATTGGTTACAATTATAATACTTTACTATAGCCTATAAATACATGATATAAAAAAATTTGCTTATTAATGAAGATATAATGAAAGAATAAACTAAATAAAACAAATAATAATTAACTTCAAATTTCTATCAGTGAATAATTACATACCTGTAAATTGAAGTTGAGAACTTGCTATAAAACCACTGCTAAAGAACTGATCAAATCAAAAAAATGAATACCAGACCTTGTACAATCTATACTCAAACTCAATAGGTGGACAAAGGAGATGGGAATTATAATTTCGAATACTAGAAACAAGGTACAATGATTTGAAGTAAGAAAAAGAGAGATTCAACAAAATTCTAGCGTTTGATGAAAGTAGAAATAAAAAAACAAGGCTGAGAACAAAGAAAGTAGAAAACAACCAAAATCTGTATATATATGTCTCGTACAAATAAAACAAAGGAAATATATAAAATAATACTGCCAAAACCACGTCGAATATTTATAATAAGTGAATGATTTAGATGGACATAAAATTGTATATGTTATTACTAATAACTACAAAGATAAGGACAAATAAATGAAAAAAACTGAAAAACAAGTAAGTTATAATTTCTAAATGAGTACACGTGTTAAGAATTAGGTAACATTTTGAATAAATTAAGTTTAATCATTTGTCTTAGTTACCTCGTAACTTGGAATATTTACTAATATTAAAAAATTTTCATCTATTACAAATTGAAGACCAGATATTATAGACAACTTTTGAAGTCAAACATTGCGGCTAGTATGGGAAATAAAATTATAGAATATAATAATTGCAAAATGTAACAAAAGCAAAAATTTAAGTACAAACATTGACAGTTAATTAGTCGAGCAAATCGACAAACTACACTTCATTTTGTCGAGTTCATCGACAAAACAAATTACACAAACAGGAAAAATTCGTACTAAATTTCACAATCATAATTAACAATAATGAAAGCTGATTGTAATATTAGAAATCATATGATGACTACAAAAATAAACGCCTGACATTTCATAAAAAATTACACATATATAATTTCTCATTTCTTAATGTTCTTATTTTATTTATTATTTTCGTCAAAATCCAGTTAAAAAAAAGTAGAGTTAGTTAATAATTTTTTGTAGAATATTAATTTTTTCTATTTTTGTTAGAGTTATTCAACATAACCAAAATAAAAGCTGCAGCAAAATATAAAGGTTAGGGATCGCCAAAAAAATGAAAAGGTCATGATAAAATTTGTTATGAAATTAAAATAATGTGAACTAAAAG
Organism: Forsythia viridissima; assembly: GCA_030279155.1. NCBI lineage: Eukaryota > Viridiplantae > Streptophyta > Magnoliopsida > Lamiales > Oleaceae > Forsythia > Forsythia viridissima. Next base: position 50,641,591 of record CM059037.1, on the reverse strand, counting down.
TGCAAATTACAAACAAAGAAATAAATAACTAAATTGCTAAATCCCCATAAAAAAAAAAAAAAAAAAAAAATTTGTCTTCCAATGTTTCCTAGATTAATCAGTTACTAACCAATCTGGGATAACTAAAATATTTTTAATATTTGCACTTTGCTAAGTCACTCGGTAAAGTGAGAAAAAGGGAAAAAAATAAAAACATGTTAAAAAAAGAGAAAATTGTGAACACAAAATTGGACTACTTTATAAAAATTGCAAGACTTAATGTACATTTTAAATTTAATTTGTTATTATTAGTTTTTTCAATTTGTATTTAAAGAGGTACACAAATTAAACATACAAAAAAATTTAAAGGTAGATGACAAAAAAAAAAATATTCATGGGAAAATTTGTTATAAAAGGAGAAGGATGTGGACTAAAACTGCAAATTAAAAAAATAAAGAATAAATAAATTCCTAAAAGACCAATAAAAAAGAAAGGTAAAAAAAAAAAAATGTTTCCAATGTTTCCCACTTTTCCGATTTACTCGGCAAATTGGGATAACTAAAATGTTTTTATTTTTCCCACATTGCCGAGTTACTCGACAAAGTGGGAAAAATTATAAAAAAAAAAATATTTTTTGTATTTGTATTTATATTTTGTCATAAAATAATCCATACAAATAATTTAATAATAATAATTTTACATGAGCAAAATGGGAAAAAAAAAATTTATAATCAATAATCTCAATATCATACAATATAAAATAATTTTATATCATATATACTATAATATAAAATCTTATCATAAATGCTAGAGCAAAAAAATTATATAAACGCCTAAATTATTAATCAAAAAAAAAAATTGATAATTGAAAATAATAAATTACTAAATTACTTACATGCAAAAACAAATAAACAAAACTTAAAATTTAACAATCGCCAATCTAGGATAACTAAAATATTTTTTGTATTTCCACTTTGCTGAGTAAGTCGGGAAAGTGGGAATAATGGAAAAAAAAAATAATATTTTTAAAAAATAAAAATTTGTGAACACAAAACTGGACTACTTTTTAAAAGTTGCAATACTTAATATACATTTTAAATTTATTTTGTTATTATTAGTTTTTTTTGTTTTTGATTCAAAAAGCTAAACACATAGAAATATAAATAAAAGTTTTTTGTGTGCCATTGCTCCACTCTTTCCTCTTATGCTCTAATTAGTTTTTACCACAGTTGTTGTCATTGCTTTGCATGCATTTCTTTCATATCAAACTACATCACATTATAATTCTTTTTATGACAAAATAATATAACTCCTGTACCAAAGGGCCACCATGCCATGTACAATATGAACTGCTACCTGGCCTAAGCAGTACTTCCTCAACCAACATTTCCAGAATAAGTATTGACTGAGAATGCTTGCACTCTAAACCCGTAGAACAACTAAAAAGAGTCACTCTGGTCATCTAGGCTCATCAAAACACGCACCACAATAATTTCCTTATCTTAATTTTCTAGGTAATAATAGATGAAATTGACATGTTACTTTGCCACATTAAATGAAACAATATGCTTATACAAAAGCAAATGAATAATCAAACACATCATTTATCTTGCTGAAAAGAGGATCCAAAAGTGCCTTGGCATTAGGAGTTGCTATAACCCGAAGATTTGGTAGCTTCTAAGATAGGGGCTTTAACATCTTCAAATGACAATGATTGTCAAGGCTTTGTGTAATCAGTAGGTAATCAATTTCAGGAAGATCATCAAGCTGTGCCAATATCACACATCATCAAAAGAATCTCAGCAATTATCTTTATCAATTGAGTTGAAAGGGTATAAAAACCTAAGAAGTTTAACTTATCAATCCGCTATAGAAATTGAAACTCAATTTGAAGCCTTATTCTCATACTTATTAGTGAAATACTGAAATTGAACAAAAATAGTACCCGAAAATTCTTCAAAACCTTATTGGTAGCAACATAAAGCCAAGGAATTCCAAAATCCAACTTTCCTACCAAGATTGGATCGACCAAAATTTTCACCCTACCCACTTCCCACAACCAACTGTTCCCTAATCCAAAAATTAGAAGTTGTTTATTTTCAACCATAATTCTAAATCAACCAACAAAAGGAACAATAACCAAGAACAAGAAATCAAAATCTTACCTCCAAATAAGTGAGTTTAAACGTATCGGTTACAGAATCACCTGACTTCAGTATAGTTCACTACAGTTTCTTCAGACACTACAGCCGATACATCTACAGCCGATACATCGTTGCTTATCCTGCAAGAATTCTAAGTGTAAATGTTCAATCTAACATGAGAGAGTAAAAAAATTACGCCATTAATTCACCATTGCATCATTGAACAGAAAATTAAAAAAAAAACCTGGTGTTGAAAGCTTCAGTGTATTAGAATAATTGATAAAAGGTGAAGTCTTTTGAGCAGATGTAAAACGTGTTGTTGAGAATAGGGACACGGGTTTTCTTGTACATGGTTTGCAGGTAAAATAGGAAAATTAATTGCACTGAGGAGCCATATTTACTCTGGTTTTGTTAGTTGGTGAAGAACTGCGTTTCAAGGCAGGGAAGTTTCATAGGCTTAAAAAGTTAGATCTTGACAAGTTGGAACCTCTAAAACAGGTGATAATCGTGGAGGGAGCAATGGCCAATCTGGAAAAGATAATTATTCAACGGAATGATCAGCGTAATTCCTTGTCGAGTTAACTCGACAACCATGATGGTTGTCGAGCAGCTCGACAACCACCATGGTATGGTTGTCGAGCTGGGTTGTCGAGCTGCTCGACAACCATCACCTTATACTTTTTCCCCTCCAGCAAATATTAACCCTCCACTCTTAGCCGGAAACAATCCTATCCCTCCACCAGGATCCACCGGAAACAGTCCCATCCCTCCACCACCAAATCCTATTTTGCCTTACTATCCCTGGTTTTACCTGAATCTTCCGGGCGTGCCATGCATACACTGTTCAGCGGCAACAATTATTACGCAATCCACTACCTGGATTTCATGCGTTGCCAGTTTTGTTCTGGTTTCTCCTTCATTAGATCTGCACATTCATTACTCATATAAGATATTAAGAAATGTATTATGTATGCTAACTGACTTCATCTGTGAATTTTATCAAGTCTCCTTTAAGGATATTGTGGAAGAAGGGATGTGAATGGAGAAGTCCTGCATTTGCGTAAGCAGATGTGAGGGAAGGAAATGCTTAATATGTTGTAAATGTTATATGTGCAATATATTGATCTCCTTTGATTTCTCTCAAAATAAGCTATTATGCTCTTTATTGTTTCAATATGGAATGTAAATGTCTTCTGAGTTCTGACTATTGATTTCATATGTATTTTGTGCTAAGTTAAAATATTTTTTAAGTTGTATGATAAGAAGTCCGTATAGAAATTGTGAGTTGTGATTTCTTTATATCTAGAAAATATATAGCATACTTGGTTTGGCTTGTGCAGACTGATTATAAATTTTTTATTTAATCAGTTAATTTTTTTTGCTTTGCGCTAATATGTAAGATGAGTAAAAAGTGTGTGAATTGAATTATCTCGATATTTTCTCGTTTTAATATTCTGTATTTTATTTTCTTAATAGTGTTTTTCTTATATATTAGAATAAATCTTTACGCCAATATATATTAAAATACAAATTTTATATTTACTATAAAGATAATATAATATAAATAATTAAAACAATATTAAATATTATATTACAAATGTACCACGTGCATAAAATATATATATATTTCAAATGACTTTGTCGAGTTACTCGACCAAAAAAATTAAAAAAAATTTTTCTACCAAAAAATCCAAAAAGTTAAATATTTTTTCCTCTTTATTGAGTAACTCGACAAAAAATAAGTTAAGAAATTGTCAAATTGGACTTTTTTGAGTAACTCGACAAAATGATATTAAGCATTAATCTTATTAAAAAAAAAAAGATTTGTCGAGTAACGCAACAAAAACTCGAAAAAAAGAAAAAAAAATTCCAAAATAAAAAACATATTTAGAAAAATTTAAAAAAATGTTGTTCACTAAAAATAAAATATTTACAATTTTATTTTATTTTGTTGTTATTAGTTTTTATTTTGTTTATTTAAAGAGGTGGACAAAACAAAATTTGCAACAAAATTTAAAGTCGTGAATGGTCAATGCTAAAAAAAAGATTATGGGAAAATTTGGTATAAATTAAAAAGGTTATGGACCAAAAAGTGCAAATTACAAAAAAAAGAAAAAATTAAGTGACTTTGTCGAGTTGCACGACAAAGTCACAAAAAAAAATATTTAAGTGACTTTGTAACATTATTGGTAAGAATGTTATAATTAATAATTATAAAAAATAAAATATGTTGTTGATTTTTTTCATTGAAAAAAAAATTAGAAATGTAAAAGCTCACCATAAAAAAAAAAAAAAAAAAAAAAAAAAAAAATCATGAACAGTAACTTTTTCGAGTTACTATTCACCTCGTAAAAGTTTGTCGAGTTGAATAGTAACTCGACAAACTTTTTCGAATTTAAAAAAAAAAAAAAAAAAATTTTTTTTTCCATGAACAGTAACTTTTTCGAGTTACTATTCATCTCGAAAAAATTTGTCGAGTTGAATAGTAACTCGACAAACTTTTTCGAATTTAAAAAAAAAAAAAAACAAATTTTTAAAATTTTTGTCGAGTTACTCGACAATTTATTTTTTTTTATTTTTTTTTTTATAAATTCGAGTAACTCGACAAAAGTAAAAAAAATTTTTTTTTTTTTTTTTTTTTTTTTTTATAAAGTCGAGTTACTCGACAAAAGTAAAAAATATTTTTTTTTTTTTTTTTTTTTTTTTATAAATTCGAGTTACTCGACAAATGTAAAAAAATTTTTTTTTTTTTATAAATTCGAGTTACTCGACAAAAGCAAAAAAAAAAAAAAATATTTTTTTTTTTTTAAAAATTCGAGTTAATCGACAAAAGTAAAAAAAAAATTTTTTTTTTTTTTTTTCAAATTTGAGTAATTCGACAAAAGTTAAAATTTTCTTTTTTTTTTATTTTTGTTTTAAATTCGAGTAACTCGACAAAAGTTCAAATTTTTTTTTTTTTTTAAATTCTAGTTACTCGACAAAAGTAAAAAAAAAAAATATTATTATATTTTTTTAAATTTGAGTAATTCGACAAAAGTTAAAATTTTTTTTTTTTTTTAAATTCGATTAACTCGACACAAGTTAAGAAAAAAAAAATTTTTTTGTTTTTTTTAAATTCGAGTAACTCGACAAAAGTTAAAAAATTTTTTTTTTTTTTTAAAAAATTCAAGTAACTCGACAAAAGTTAAAAAAAATATATATATTTTTATTTTTTTAAAAATTCGAGTAACTCGACAAAAGTTAAAAAATAATAATTTTTTTTTTAAATTCGAGTAACTCGACAACATTTTTAAAAAAATTTTTTTTTTTTTTTTTGAAATTCGAGTAACTCGGTAAAATGTAAAAAAAAAAATGTCGAATAACTCGAGAAATTTAAAAAAATATATTTTTTTTTAAAATGTCAAAATAAAATTGGGCTACTTTTTAAAAGTTGTAGGACTTCATATACATTTTTATTTTATTTTGTTGTTATTTGTTTTTTTTTTATTATTTAAAGAGGTGGACAAAATAAAATTTGAAACGAAGTTTAAAAGTCGGGGATGGCCAAAGTCAAAAAAAGAGATTATGGGTAAATTTGTTATAAAATGAAAAGAATGTGGACTAAAAGTGCAAATTACCAAAAAAAAAAAAAACAAAAAAAAAATTTAATGTTTCCCACTTTGTCGAGTTACTCGACAAAGTGGGAAAATTATAAACATTTTAAATTTCCCACTTTGCCGAGTAACTCGACAAAGTGGGATAAATTAAAAAAACAATTTCCCCCACTTTGCCTACTCGGCAAAGTGGGGAAATTTTTTTTTTTTTTTTTTTTTTTTTGTTTTTATATTTGTCATGAAAAAGTCCACCTACAAAAAAAAAAAAAAAAAAAAAAATTCTTAAACAACTTTTCCATTGTACGTACGTGGGAAAAAAAAACTTCAAAACTTCATTTAGTCATAGATTAACAAAAATTCATTTCACATAGAAAACGATCACCGAAAAATATGAAATTTTCAGGGAACATAGAATACTCATATTGCTACCACATATCAAAATTTGACAGTCCGACGGCATATTTCGGCTTACTAAAATGCTAATCGAAACATCCTAGTTAGTTTTTCAGATTTATGCTGTCACAGTTTACAAAATTGTCTATAAATTGAGTTATATAACATGAAATTATGTAAAACCAATGCCAATGGTTAGATAACCCATAGGGCTATCGTTTCCAACTGGAATTATGTAAAAATATTTAATATATAAGATGCAGTAAATGTTTGAGTTGGACAACAGAAACTTTTCGTGTTTACAATGATGCAGTTTCAAGTTTGAATGGGAGCTGTCTTCCACAAATTAGAAACACAACGCTTCCTCCTGAGAAGAAGTTTGATTATTTTAATGTTTCGAAACTGTATTTGTTATCAAACTGTACCAAAAATCTGTCTGAGGATCTTTCCAGATACAAAGTTAAATGTGTTGATGAGAGTAGAGATAGTTGGGTGGCAGTGTTTGAAGGGGATGAAAACTTGAAAAATGCATTGGAGAATTGCGAAGAGAATGTGGTGGCGGTGGAAGTGCTAGGCGGTGAAGGGAGGAATGGAACAGGAAACTATATGGAGATATTGAGAAGGGGCTTTGTGCTGAATTGGACAGCTATTGATTGTAGTATATGTGCAGAAAGTGGAGGCCGTTGTGGGTTTAATGAAAGTATTTTACATTTCAAGTGTTTCTGCCCTGACAGGCCTCATTCTTCCAGTTGCAAACCTGGTAAAATAATTTGATCACTTTTCTTTATACAAATGCATTTTGACTATTTGATTGATTGTTGGAATGAGCTCATTTCATAAATTTGATGGAACTGCCATGAGGATGGGATTTGGTTAGTTCTTAAGAATTCGATATAAAGGGGTTTTATCGAGCTTTATATGGTTACACTAATTGGATTATCAAGAATTAGGCAATTCTTGTCAAGGGACAAACCCGAAGGGGATTGGTCTGTCGTGCTTGTTAGGTAGTCTATATGCTAAGCAGAACATACAGTTCATAAATCTTGCATAAGAGAGACGTGTGTTGCGTTTGGTTCAGAATAATCGGAGAAAGAATATGTTTCATCCGCGGCCTCTGAACTTTAAGCGAAATCACTGAACTTCTAGCAAATTCCTACTGAAAAAATCGTGTTCAGACGTTGGAATTTTAGAGCTTTACTTTTGAGGTGAGTTTTCTTTACGTTATACCCCTAATATTTGGCTTCAACAAAATATTTTGCAATCCATCTCAGACACTTTGGCTTCCTTCTCCCTCTACCAAACAATTTCTCTAACCCTACAGCCGCGTCTTTGTTACACACTCAACAAATCTGAAGAAAACAAAAAATTTCTCACCGATTCGGTCAAAGTGATTGAGTTTCTCACAGATTCGTTCAAAAAATCAAAATATTGATGGCTGTTGCTTCTGCGGGCAAAGATTGTCACTTGGTGCCTTTGTATGATTGCATTTTGTCCTAAATTTGGCTATTGGAATGATGAACTGAACTTAATTCATAGAATTTAAGTGAATACTATGTAAGTATGACCATATTTCTTCTAATCCATAGGGTTCACTTATAGGGTGCACTTTAAAATGTTTATTTTGTGCAGCTTTTTTCCCCAAATTTTTATTTAGTGCCAAATTCATAAATCATAATACCCTTCTCATAAACAATGTTCATATAGGATCAGTGATGGTGATGTGCTATGTATTCAAAGATTAATTTTGAAACTTGGTAAAGCAAATACCTTATATACTTTGAGATGTTGATAGAGGAAGGGAGGGAGGGAGAGAGGCCGGGGATCAGTTACCCATATACACTAACAAGGCTGAGGATTGGTGTGCAAACAGAGGGTTGCAAGTTAAGGAAAACTCAGTGGTGGAAATAACACAAATGGAAGGATATGGACAAGGTATCCTAAGAACTGGTAGACTTGACCTCCCATACCTAAGAATTCCTAAAAAGAAGGCCCCAATTATGGTCTTTCTTGTAAAATAATAGAGGGTAAAAGACTGTGAACTCTGATGAAGAAGTCAATGAAGTGATCGTCATTGATGACTAGAATTCCATAGTATGTGTGATTTGAATGTGTCCAGTGTGTGCTTGCGATACTCATATGTATGTTTTAAGTTTCCTGATCCATTTGTATTCTTGTGGTGATAATAACATATACATTAATTAAATAAGATAATCATTATTCATCAAAGTATTAGTGTGTGATAGCAATAATTATGCATGTTTAGGCAGTGTGACTGTAATCACAAGAAGAAGCCAGGACATTATTCATGTTACCCATTCTGTGCCTGTGATGTGTACATGACAAGCATTACACATTACCTTAATCTTAGTGCATAACATAACAATTTACATTATACATCATGCATATGTGTATTTGGGCAGTGTGAGTGCTTTGCATGCATGATTAGGGAGTAGGAATTCATGTATGTGTGTTCTTGCAAAACAATCACGTGTGTGGTGTCTTAGAATGGGCTATAGGAAGAGTCATCAATAATGGCAATTTGCAGGGTGAACTAAATATAGTATTTCATTATCACATTATGTGTCCAATAGCTAGAATATGCCTGAAGATTGTAAAGGGAGTAGTACTCCCCTATTTATTTCATGCTTGCTCTATTTTATTGGTAGCAAGGAAGTAAGATCAATTGTAAGCAAAACAGGAGGTAAGGCTACACGTCTCCCTCCATGTACTCAATGACTTATTAATAACAGGTAGGGGATGGTGCCAACCCCCCACTTGCTTTTGGGCAGGAGCCTCACCAGCAAAAGTGGCTTTCAAAAAATTGAAAAAAATTGAGCTACATCATTGTCTTTGTTGTCTCTTGGTCATAGTATTCCAAGCCTTAATTCTTATTTGGGGTAAGCGGAAGTGAGAGAGAATGGAAACTTTGCTTGTAATTGGTCAATGGGTTGAGATGACTTCCTTCCAGTTCTGTGGTTAATCGCTAACGATTTTTGTTTCAAGCAATGCTTTATTTTAACCTTTAGATTCAACGTTTCTACTCTACTAATGCTGTTGTGTTGATTTCTCAGCAAAGGAAAACAAGATTTCTTTCAAAAGCGTGACAGGACCAGAGAGATTGCTTACCTTTGTTCTTCGATTTAAAGGTATGTTCTGGTTTATGTGTTGAAATTTTTTGGAGTTATTAGATTTAAGTTATGATATTGAAGTTTTTGGTAATAAGTCTTTGAGTGTTTCACGGATTCGTTCAAAAAATTCATATATTGTCGGTTTATTTTGGACTTTTGTAGTGTGATTACAGCAAATATCCTATGGATTAGTGTATAAGCCGTTTGCTTCATTTTCATACACAGAGAATCGACGATTCCCTTTATTATCGCCATTTTCCTTTGTTATTCGAAAACCTAGAATATTAGATCCCAAAATTATAGTCTAAACATTCAAAAATTGCAAACTTTGTATACTATTTGCTTTTACCTCAAAAATTTCCCATTAATCTGAAAGATGTGGCTATAATTTGTAGCAGTAATACTCCTCCATGCACGAAGAACAGTTTGTCAACACAGAAGAGTTCGAAAAGGCACATAGAAATGTCCAGGCAAACTTTTATTTCGGAAAAGAGGAAGTCTCATCGACCAAAAGTATTTCAATTTTTTCCTATTTGTATTTCAATTTTTCCCAATTTTCATGTGTATTCGTTTTTAATTAAGAGTTATTGTTATTTTGGGTTTGTTTGCATATAAGATGTGTGCTCTATTATACAGGTAAATGTAGTCTTTTTTACTTTTTTCTTTTTGTTTTTGCGTTTTCCATGGACGTTGTTGTTGAAATCTTCTACTTGGTCTCTTCAGTTGCACTGTTCCGATTGTCGCCTCCATTTACAAGTCTGTTGCGTTTAATCTTTATTTTATTTCATTGATTGTAGGATTTTTCTGGACTGTGTGGATTGATTTTGTTGGATTCCACAATGCCCAATACATAGTTTTCATCCTCTTGAATGAAAGACCATTTTTTATGTTTGAATTGTGAACTGTCAATATCTTCCTAGAGTTCTCACAAGACAGTTCACCCGAAAGACCATCCTAGAGTTCTAACAAGACAATTCACTCAAAGTCAATATCTTCCTCTGCACATGTAAGTCATGGTTAACAAAATGCAGCCTTACCAAATGATATTTAGCTCTATTGCTTGAGGAAAGGACAGTCTCGCTCACCTAAAACTTCCACATTTTGAGTGGGCTGGATATTATTTCTCTTCATATTTGGCTGGGTTACCTTCTTGCCCCTCCACATTGTAGAATTTGTACGTCAATTGTACAAGTCCTGGCATTTGTCTCCATCAATTCTATACTTGGATATTTCATATCTAGAAATGCAAACTTTATTGGACATTCTCTTATAATTGTAACATACATGTCGTAAAGGGAGCTTGGCGGAATCACATGTTCATTTTACCTTCAGTAGATCTTGTTTTTTAAATACAGGTTTGAATTAATTGCTGCCAATACCTAATCAAAGAAGACTTGGAGTTTGATATGTCAATAACAGCGTTGATGTCACCCCTCTACAAATTTTCTTGTCTATCTATTTTAGTATCAGGCTAATATAACATTGGAGATTTGATTGGATTTCTTCAATAGACTAGGGAATGTGTAGTAAAAACTCTTTTCAACTTTTGGGAGAGTTGTCTAGCTGGTATCTATAAACTAACTTCCTAACTTCCTCTGGTTAGAGTTTGATGAGAAACATGCAAGTCATTGAATGCTTTTGATTTGCTCCTCAAACATAACTAGCCTTTTTATGTTTTTTGTTTTTTTTTTTATGCTTCGTGCTACATTCTTGGATTGTTGAAGACTATCTCATATATATATTTTTCCATATGTAATGCGATGGCCTCTTAAAATAGTAATGATGGTGTATTTTTCTCTCTATTGTAACCTTGAATCAATGGTGTCTTATTACTTTTTTGGTTGTTAACCTTTTATGCTTGGCCTTTGTCTTTGGAATTTCTTTTTTCACTTTCCAGGCCATTAAGACTATATCCAATATCACACAGACGTCCAATACCTACTCGACAAAGGGACTTCCCAGTAGGTCTCTTTGGTTTGGTTCTGTTATTCTTCAATGGGGCTGGGAGGGGGGAAAAAGCATTTAACATCAGTCAAAAAAATGTTAGATTTTGATATCAATAGAATATAATTAAATATCTTACAATGCAAAAAAAAATACACAAATATAACAAACTAAGCTTATTCCTAATAAGTTGGTGCAGCTACAAGAATCCTTTCCTTAAATATAGAGCTACCCACTTTAAAAAAATTTGTTGATTAATGACTTTGTCGTATCTTTTGAATATATTTTTTTTAACCTTTGTCGAGTTTATCGACCAAAAAAGAAATAAATTAAATTTTTTTTCCTTTGTCGAGTTATTCGATCAAAAAAATTAAATTTATTTTTACCAAAAAATTAAATTTCTTCCCCTTTATCGAGTAACTCGACAAAAAAAAAAGTCAAAAAATTGTCAAATTGGACTTTGTTGTGTAACTGGACAAAATGATATTAAACATTAATTTTATTCTAAAAAAAAAAGTTTGTCGACGAACGCGACAAAAACTCAAAAAAAGAAAAAAAAATATTCCAAAATAAAAAACATATTTAGGAAAAATTTTAAAAAATGTTATCCAATAAAAATAAAATATTTACATTTTTATTTTATTTTGTTGTTATTAGTTTTGATTTTGTTTATTTAAAGAGAAAGACAAAACAAAATTTGAAACAAAATTCAAAAGTCGGGGATGGTCAATGCTAAAAAAAATATTATGGGTAAATTTGGTATAAATTAAAAAGATTGTGGACCAAAAGTGCAAATTACAAAAAAAAAATTAAAACCTAAAAGGCCACACAACTAAAAAAAAAAAAGAATTCAAAGTCAACAAAAGATTTCAAAAAATATATATATATATATACATGACTTTGCCGAGTAACTCGGCAAAGTAAAAAAAAAAAAATTTTCAAAACTTCACTTAATTATGGATTAACAAAAATTCATTTGACATAGATAACGATCACCAAACAATATGAAATTTTCAGGAAACATAGAATACTCATGTAGCTACCACATATCAAAATTTGATAGTCCGACGACATGTTTCGGCTTGCTAAATTGCTCACCGAAACATCCTAGGTAGTTTCTCGTATTCATGCTATCACAGTTTACAAAATTGTCCATAACTTGAGTTATATAACATGAAATTATGTGAAACCAAAGCCAATGGTTAGGTAACCCATATGGCTATCGTCTCCAACTGGAATTATGTAAAAATACTTAATATATAAGGTGCAGCAAATTTTTGAATTCTGTGCTTTTATTTATTTTAATATACATATATTAGTGACTTTTAGCCGCAATTATTGACTTCTTATATATTATAGTAAATATATATTCATTTTTCCCTTAATAAGTCATCAAATTTCATGCTTTTTTATCCCCAGTTGCTATGGGGAACAAAGGACGAAATACATTCGATTTCTAAAGGTTTTGGTAAATTCTATTTTCTCTAAACTGCAGTTTTTGTTGTCCAACTTAAATATTTGTTGCAGCTTATACATTAAGTATTTTTACATAATTCCAGTTGGAGACGATATCCCTATGGGTTACCTAACCATTGGCTTTGGTTTCACATAATTTCATGTTATATAACTCAAGTTATGGACAATTTTATAAATTGCGACAACATAAATCCGAGAAACTGCCTTGGATGTTTCGGTGAGCATTTTAGTGTGCCGAAACATGCCGTCGGATTATCAAATTTTTATATGTGATAGCTACATGGGTATTCTACGTTTCGTGAAAATTTCATATTGTTCGGTGATCATTTTCTATGTCAAAGAAATTTTTTTCCTCCATCACTTGGTGAATTGTTTCTCCAAACTGCACTTTCTGTTGACCAACTCAAAAATATACTACACCTTATATATTAAGTATTTTTACATAATTCCAGTTGTAGACGATATCTCTATGGATTACCTAACCATTGGCTTTGGTTTCACATAATTTCATGATATATAACTCAAGTTATGGACGATTTTGTAAACTGCGACCGCATAAATCCGAGAAACTACCTAGGGTGTTTCGGTGAGTATTTTAGTAAGCCGAAACTTGCCGTCGGACTATCAAATTTTGATATGTGGTAGCTAAATGAGTATTCTATGTTCTCTAAAAATTTTATATTTTTCAGTGATCGTTTTCTAGGTCAAACAAGTTTTTGTTACTCCATGACTGGGTGAAGAAATTTTAGTAACACTGCCCTTAGAAAATTTTATTCACATGGTCATGGATTAACAAAAATTCTTTGACATAGAAAACGATCACCGAACAATACGAAATTTTCAGAGGACATAGAATACTCTGGTACCTACCACATATAAAAAATTGGTAGTCCGACGGCATGTTTACGCATACTAAAATACTCACCGCGAAACCTCCTAGCCTATTTTTCGGATTTATGCCGTCGGCGTGCCGGAATCGCTATTATAAACCAATCAAAAAACTTTAAGTAGTGTAAATATCTTCTTAAACTTTTTTGGACCTTGGTTTTGTGGTAGTTTTAGTGGATTCCCATGTTTTCGTTACACGTTAATGATGTGAACTTGAAATGTTTTGCTAAACTTCATGTTTCTCTAAGATGCAGTTTCAGTTGTCCAACTCAAAAAATTACTTAACCTTATATATTAAGTATTTTTGCATAATTCCAGTTGGGGACGATAGCCCTATAGGTTACCTAACCATTGGATTTGGTTTCACATAATTTCATGTTATATAACTCAATTTATGGACAATTTTGTAAACTGTGACAGCATGAATCCGAAAAACTAACTAGGATGTTTTGGTTAGCATTTTAGTAAGTCGAAACATGCCGTCGGACTATCAAATATTGATATGTGGTAGCTACATGAGTATTCTATGTTCCCTGAAAATTTCATATTTTTTGGTGATTGTTTTCTATGTCAAATGAATTTTTGTTAATCAATAACTAAGTGAAGTTTTGAATTTTTTTTCCCCACTTTGCCTCATAACTTAGCAAAGTTAATATTAAAAAAAAAAAAAAAAAATTTCATCCCAAATGACTTTCTCGAGTTACTCGAGAAAGTCTTATGAATTTTAATTTTTTTTGACTTTCTCGAATTACTCGAGAAAGTCTTTTGCTTTTAATTTTTTTTTTTTACTTTCTCGAGAAAGTCTTTTTATTTTATTTTTTTATTTTATTACTTTCTCGAGTAACTCGAGAAAGTAAAAAAAATATAAATAAATATCATAAGACTTTTTGGAGTTAACTTGAGAAAGTAAAAAAAAAATTCAAAAAAATTTGTCGAGTTACTCGACAAACTAAAAAAAAAAAATTGTACAAAATTCAAAAGATTCGACAAAGTCATTACAAAAAAAAATTCAATCAAAAGATTAACTCGAAAAAGTCTTGATTTTATTTTTCGTTTTTTTATTGTAACTCAATAAATTGTTGTCGAGTTGTCCGATAAAGATTTAAATTTTTTTTTTAACAAAAAAATAAAATCAAATAAAAATCAAATGGCCAAAATAAGGTAGTGTTACTAAAATTTCTTCACTTACTCATGGATTAAAAAAAAAAATCTTTTGGCATAGAAAACGATCACCGAACAAGATGAAATTTTTAGGAAACATAGAATACTCGTGTAGTTACCACATATCAAAATTTGATACTCCGACGACATGTTTCGGTTTACTAAAATGATTACCAAAACATCCTACTGGAATAGGGAGAAAAATAAAAAAAGGAAGAAGTCGACAAAAAATAAATAAATAAAAAATTTAGGCCTTGTTGGGAATTTTTTTTTTTAAACCTTTGTCGAGTTACTCGACCAAAAAAGAAAAGAAAAATTAATTTTTTCCCTTTGTCGAGTTATTCGACCAAAAAAATTAATTTTTTTTTCTACCAAAAAATTATAATTTTTCCCCTTATCGAGTAACTCGACATAAAAAAAAAAGTTAAAAAATTGGAAAATTGGACTTTGTTGAATAACTGGACAAAATGATATTAAAAATTAATCTTACTTAAAAAATAAAGTTTGTCGACTAACGCGACACAAACCCAATAAAAGGAAAAAAAAATTCAAAATAAAAAACTTAAAAAATATTTTAACTTAGCACAAAATACATATGAAATCAATAGTCAGAACTCAGAAGACATTTACATTCCATATTGAAACAATAAAGAGCATAATAGCTTATTTTGAGAGAAATCAAAGGAGATCAATATATTGCACATATAACATTTACAACATATTAAGCATTTCCTTCCCTCACATCTGCTTACGCAAATGCAGGACTTCTCCATTCACATCCCTTCTTCCACAATATCCTTAAAGGAGACTTGATAAAATTCACAGATGAAGTCAGTTAGCATACATAATACATTTCTTAATATCTTATATGAGTAATGAATGTGCAGATCTAATGAAGGAGAAACCAGAACAAAACTGGCAACGCATGAAATCCAGGTAGTGGATTGCGTAATAATTGTTGCCGCTGAACAGTGTATGCATGGCACGCCCGGAAGATTCAGGTAAAACCAGGGATAGTAAGGCAAAATAGGATTTGGTGGTGGAGGGATGGGACTGTTTCCGGTGGATCCTGGTGGAGGGATAGGATTGTTTCCGGCTAAGAGTGGAGGGTTAATATTTGCTGGAGGGGAAAAAGTATAAGGTGATGGTTGTCGAGCAGCTCGACAACCACCATGGTTGTCGAGCAGCTCGACAACCATACCATGGTGGTTGTCGAGCTGCTCGACAACCATCATGGTTGTCGAGTTAACTCGACAAGGAATTACGCTGATCATTCCGTTGAATAATTATCTTTTCCAGATTGGCCATTGCTCCCTCCACGATTATCACCTGTTTTAGAGGTTCCAACTTGTCAAGATCTAACTTTTTAAGCCTATGAAACTTCCCTGCCTTGAAACGCAGTTCTTCACCAACTAACAAAACCAGAGTAAATATGGCTCCTCAGTGCAATTAATTTTCCTATTTTACCTGCAAACCATGTACAAGAAAACCCGTGTCCCTATTCTCAACAACACGTTTTACATCTGCTCAAAAGACTTCACCTTTTATCAATTATTCTAATACACTGAAGCTTTCAACACCAGGTTTTTTTTTTAATTTTCTGTTCAATGATGCAATGGTGAATTAATGGCGTAATTTTTTTACTCTCTCATGTTAGATTGAACATTTACACTTAGAATTCTTGCAGGATAAGCAACGATGTATCGGCTGTAGATGTATCGGCTGTAGTGTCTGAAGAAACTGTAGTGAACTATACTGAAGTCAGGTGATTCTGTAACCGATACGTTTAAACTCACTTATTTGGAGGTAAGATTTTGATTTCTTGTTCTTGGTTATTGTTCCTTTTGTTGGTTGATTTAGAATTATGGTTGAAAATAAACAACTTCTAATTTTTGGATTAGGGAACAGTTGGTTGTGGGAAGTGGGTAGGGTGAAAATTTTGGTCGATCCAATCTTGGTAGGAAAGTTGGATTTTGGAATTCCTTGGCTTTATGTTGCTACCAATAAGGTTTTGAAGAATTTTCGGGTACTATTTTTGTTCAATTTCAGTATTTCACTAATAAGTATGAGAATAAGGCTTCAAATTGAGTTTCAATTTCTATAGCGGATTGATAAGTTAAACTTCTTAGGTTTTTATACCCTTTCAACTCAATTGATAAAGATAATTGCTGAGATTCTTTTGATGATGTGTGATATTGGCACAGCTTGATGATCTTCCTGAAATTGATTACCTACTGATTACACAAAGCCTTGACAATCATTGTCATTTGAAGATGTTAAAGCCCCTATCTTAGAAGCTACCAAATCTTCGGGTTATAGCAACTCCTAATGCCAAGGCACTTTTGGATCCTCTTTTCAGCAAGATAAATGATGTGTTTGATTATTCATTTGCTTTTGTATAAGCATATTGTTTCATTTAATGTGGCAAAGTAACATGTCAATTTCATCTATTATTACCTAGAAAATTAAGATAAGGAAATTATTGTGGTGCGTGTTTTGATGAGCCTAGATGACCAGAGTGACTCTTTTTAGTTGTTCTACGGGTTTAGAGTGCAAGCATTCTCAGTCAATACTTATTCTGGAAATGTTGGTTGAGGAAGTACTGCTTAGGCCAGGTAGCAGTTCATATTGTACATGGCATGGTGGCCCTTTGGTACAGGAGTTATATTATTTTGTCATAAAAAGAATTATAATGTGATGTAGTTTGATATGAAAGAAATGCATGCAAAGCAATGACAACAACTGTGGTAAAAACTAATTAGAGCATAAGAGGAAAGAGTGGAGCAATGGCACACATCCTAAGAATTCAGAAAAGCACTTGACAAATGGTTACGGGGCACTAATGTGATTTGAATTTCTTATCTATATTGACACGGTAAAGGAGCTTTATTAGGCAATGAATACCTATTGGAAATTATGTGGTAATGAGATAGTTGATATTGATTTGGTTTGATTAAATTTTGGAAAGAGACTTGATATGTAACATATCATAGAGATATGTCTAACAAGTAATCCTAAAGATCACAGTAAAGGAACCTCAACTCTCGTATTGTAGCACAAAAAAAGGTTAGAGGTAAATTTGTTATAAAATGAAAAGGTTGTGGACCAAAAGTGCAAATTACTAATAAATATATATATATATATATATATATATTCAAACACTTTACCAAAAGTGGAAAAAAGAAAATAAAATTTACCCATAACTTTTTTTTAGCATTATCCATCCCCGACCTTTGAATTTTGTTGCAAATTTTATTTTGTCATCCTCTTTAAATAAACAAGATAAAAAATAATAACAACAAAATAAAATAAAATTGTAAATATTTTATTTTTACTAGACAACATTATTTTTTATTTTTTCTAAATATGCTTTTTATGTTTGAATTTTTTTTTCTATTTTTGGGTTTTGTCGCGTTACTCGACTAACTTTTTTAATTGTATTTTTATTATTAAATTATAATTAGTTTTCACATCTTGCCTCTAATGATAATTTTGTTTAAATATTCTGTTAACGTGTATTAAAATGGGAGGAAAATATTTTGTCAAACCTACGTATTTGTTATTTATTTTAATGATGTAAAAATAGTAAAGATAAAACAATAATTTATACCATCTTAATTAATTATTTGGACAAAAATCATTGTGAAAGACAAATATAAGACATGCAAATTAATAGATTAATGATAAAAATTTGCCACAAAAAGTTATAGTCATAAATACAAAAGTAACCAATAGTTGGAGAGTTTTATTGCAACAAAAATGTAGTGTACTAAACAAATAATGTTATGGTAATATAATTACTCTTATAGTTTTTCGTGCTTATGTTTATTATTTTGTATAGATTTTTTAATTTTCATAACAAAAATAATTTATATATTTATTTGGGGCAAAAATAAATTTTTTGTATTCTATTTATTATTATTAATAAGCATATATATGCAATAATATAAAAGTAATAGTGAAAATAAAAGTACATAAAAATATAAAATATATACATTTGTTAAATATAATTTATATGATTGCAGTACATTACAAAACGCTTATATCTAGAAACGACAAAACGTTAGAAATATTACACAAAAAAACCTAATATTCATTGAAAGTAATGGAAAAAGGTGGCAATGCATACAATGATATTATTAGTTTTTAAAGTGCGTTTTTCTCTTTCGAAAGTCGTGTATTTCTCTCTGTTCTTGGTGTAGGCAATTTTTCTGGGGTGACTTCATTCTCAGATGAGATTGGATGTTGTTCAATTTTTCTCTTCTTGGATTGAGACCCAGGTGAAGAAGGGAAATTAAGCTGTTTCACTGCACTTGGAAATGTTTGCCCTTGAAGAGGCATTGGTGTGTCAGTGGTATATGCTATATCTTTCCCTTTGTTAATCCTTGAGCTTGTACTTGTAGAACTCGTTGACATCGAAGGAACTGATTCATTAAGGAAGATAATGTCATACTTGTATTCATTGTCGAGGACATTTTTCTTCATTCCTTTAACATAAAAAAATTGTTCCTCCTCCAACGTGATTCTAATTTTTTCCAAGACTTGTGATCCACTGTCCATTATTTGTTGGCCTGTGTACTGTAAGAATTTTTCTGCTGTATCTCCAATCATAGTCCCAGATAATGACCCTGTGGAGTCCTCAAGTTCCAAATATACACGTGCCCTAACATATAAAAGATGTTAAAAGTGTTGCATGTGTAAATAATTGTAAACAATAAATGAGTTCTAAACAGTAGTATACCTTGGTACTGCTACTGCATGAGAAAATTTGCAGAAGACGCATTCATATGTTTCATTGAAATCAGAACTTGATATTTTCTTGCAAGTATTGCACGACATGTACCAAAAGGATTGTTTAAATACCCTCACGTATGCACGTGCGTGAACCCAGAAATATCCATGTCCTGATAACTATTTTTGAAGAAAAATTATATAAATATTATGCAATAATGAAAAAAAAATTTCTATATAATATTTTAAATAATATTAGGCTTACTCCAGATAACAAATTTGGAATTTGTTGAATCTCTGTGATATTCTTCATGTCTGGAGTGGAAAGAGTCTTTGTTATTGAGGATGGATATATCTTTGTCAAGATCATTTCATCTAACTTGTCCGAATTTGTTTCAACCCTTGCACAATGTGTAAAAAGATTAGTAATTTATACACATGTGTATATATATATAATATATATACATATATATATATATATATACATATATATATATATATATATTTGAAAAAAATATAATAAATAAAAATTTATTTACCAAGATGTTAGCTCAATCACTTGTTTTAAATGGGCATTGAAGGAGAAAATGCTGTTAGCCTTGGTTGAAATTGAAAGGCCTGCGCATGAAATAAATATATAGATATATTTATTTGGAGACCTAAGATTGCCTATAAATTTTGTAATATTCTATTGATGAATTATAAAAATATTGACAATGTATTACCATTAAAAGATGTCACTTTTAGATGGTTTCCAATGATAATTTGTTTTGTGCCTAAATTATCAGCAATGAAACGGCATTCCTTCTCCACAAAATTATCCCACATTGTTAGCAACACAGTGTTCAAGCTAGTATAGAAACACAGTAAATATATGAGAAAGTGGTATATAAATTTCTTTAATAATACTGTAATTATTGGAATATATATTTATAGATGAAAATAATATAGCTATATATATATAAACCTTGTATCGATGAGAACTACATCTTGAATAGATGTTTGTGTTTCAAACCTAGTTTGAACCAGCCTTTTAGGTTTGACATCAATTGCAACTCCAATAATACCTAGAGGATAAAAATAAGAAATTAGGACAAATCAAATTTGTTATCAATACAATGGAATACATAAAAAGAAAAAAGTTTGTTTTTTTTGTGAAATAGGAACAAATACTTATATCAGAATTTGAGTCCATGTAAGGTTCCAATTTGTTGAAAGGAACAAAATTGTATGTAGAAGATATTAAAACACTGTGATCTTCATTGACTTCTTGGACTCTTGTTCGACCAGATATTGTCCATTGTATGTTGCCCATGGAAGCTTGGTACTCAGGCTTCGTGAATTTAACGTTTGCATTTGAGACAAGATATGTTTTGCCAAGTAGTAGCTTGTCTTCATATGCCGAGATGTTGGCATCATAAATAGTTGCATGGACTCTATTTTTCTGTATAATACCAGGTATTTAAATTAGATATTTTGTATAAACATATATATAATTTTTGGTAGCTATAATTTTTTAATATGAATGAAGACAATTTAAAGCTATAACATATTAGAGGGAAAAAAAAATTTTTAAAAATTTTGTGTGGCTAAAATGAAATAAATCAAGAAACATAAATAATAGATTCAAATAATATACCTGAGGATCCATAAATACCATATTCTGATATTTTGTTGGGCTTCGTTGAGCTATTCGTGGAAACGATTTTTCCACAACAATGATTTTTGAAGTCCAATTTGTATCGTTAGGAGCAATATTTGGTATTAATTTGTACTGCTTTTCCATTGTTTGATCCTGTAGAAAATGTCAAATATAAATGAAAGAGTATAAATATGTTATGAAAGTAAAATAATATTTATACTAATAATAAATTGTAAGAGTTATATTCAAATATAGTATGGAGTTATACTTAAAATCTGAAAGAGGAGTATGAGGATACAAATATTGAGAATTAAAGAGTTGTTGGTCAATGCTAATATAGAATGTTTGTTGTGTTTGGTTTCTAATCACAACCAATGTATATATATAGAGGTATATAATATCTATTATGCCAATAGTAAGGATATGTTTACTGAATGAGGGTCTAAATCCTCTGTCCTGATTGATACGTGGGTTGTGACGCCGTAATTAATAAATGATGTGGGCCCCAATGATGATGTCATAAGAACTCATTCATAGTTGTTCTCATTTCATCCTACTCAGCCCCAATTAGTTTAAATAAAGTGCTGACTATACTAATAATAGATTTGAAGATTCCAAAATATTAATATAAGCAGTCCAAATTTTATGTCAGTATTTCTACTATTATGTTAAATCATAGTACAGGCAAATTTATGAAATTGAAATAAATAAAATTTTATTATTATAATGTATATTATTTAAAATAATGTAAAAGCGAAAATTTATTATTGAGTTGAAAAATTTTATGAAGATTTTAATAAGTATAATTACTTATTATATATTTAAGTATTTTTGTGTATCGATGAACAAAATATAACCTATAAAATTAAAAATAAATAAATAAAAAAAAATTGATCATTAAATTGTGAATATGAAATTTGCTTTACCTAGTAATATACAATCAAAATAAGCAACTACTACAAGAGAAGAAAAAAATCAGTCATCAGAGTTCAAGCATTTACAAGACTTGAGTCGATTCGAAGTTATTATTTTCTAAGGTGAAAGATCAAACTATTAGAGGTTATGAAATGAATGGATGGAACTATAATAAAACAATAGGTAAGGAAATCTATAATAAAGTAGGTTTTATATTAATAATTTATGGATAAACCACAACGTACAAAATTCTTCTCGGTAACTTAAACAAAATAAAATTTTTTAAGATTTCTGTATAATACAAAAAAGTTAAAGTGTCCAATTACAATGTTTATACTGTAAATTTTTCTATTATTTTAATGGAGTTCAGTTAAAGTTAAAATTAGTGAAGAATTGTTAGATGCGTGAGAAATAGAGATGTTCGGCCTATTTGTGACTATAAATAGAAAAATGGGAATCATATTTCAAATAAAAGAACGCATTGGGATCAAATTGTTATAAACATGAAAGAATAGGCAGTCCTTCTTTCAATTAATTGGAGATTAGAAAGGGTCATGCATTTATTACACAATGCGTGTCTTGAAGGAGATACAGACCAGCCGTCTAGCATTAAATGATGCGTGGAAAGCCATGCAAGAATTGGAGATGAGCATGTGAAACCCAAATTGGGAATAATGAGGTGAAGCACAACTGGAAGATATTTATATATGTTTATGTATACACATTTTTGATACGTGTATGATGACAATGAATAGATTAAAGATAATATTGACATGTGTACAATAAAAAGATATTTGTGCATTTATGATCTAAATTTTTACATGTCTTAGGTATGATTACATGTAATAGTAGACTAAGCAGTAATCTATAATTTCTTGTATTAATTTGTCATAATTTCATGAAAGCAAGAAATAAACTATACCTACATAGTTTGTAGTTATAGCTGTTGATTTGTGTTCATTTAAATATAGAGGAAAAAAAGTCATATAAAATATAAAAAAAAAAATTTTATTGTTAATAGGTAATGACTTTATAAGATATGTAAAAAAACTCGTTACATGGCAAAAGGAATATAAAATAATAACATTGAATATTTAAATATTGATACTTTAAATATTTGTTTGTTAAATTTTGTATTCTATTTATTCATTTAACTCAATCAATACTACGTTCTTAGAAAATCGATTAACTTGAATAAAATCATGAATAAAATAAATTTACTTTTACACTATAAAAAATTCAAATTCAATAAATATAATGTATTTTAAATGAAATTTTTTTCATATAATTATGTTGGTTACCAAATACATGTTATAACTATATTTATTATAGAAATGAACTTAATAGAAACTAATATAGCTTTTGAAAGTTTAATATACAATCATGATTACAAATTTTATTAATAACAATGAAAATTTTTTTTATAAACTAATAATATTCCATGAATTCCTTATTTAAATCAATGTGTTATATAATATTTAGTATATCTATAATACTAATATACACAAATTGAATATTAGCAAAATGAGTATACAATAATAAAAGATGTTTCGCTTTGTTAAAAATAAATGGGCAAAAATTGGTACTAATTTAACATAAATATATTAATAATTTTTTATGAAATTATTCATAATGCAAAATTAAAATAAGATAATCATTGATAAATCTACACTATTTGTAGTATAATAATTTAAAAAATAAAAAAACAGTTAATAGTAAAAAAAATTTAAAAATTATCTAAATCAAATGATAAGTTTTATTCTTTTCAATTAAAAATCGATACTATTACAAAACATACATAACTATAGCACTATACATTTAAACAGACTATCCATTTATTCATTGCACTATCAATAATTTAAAAGCTTTATACATATTTTCTTGAAAGTCCTATACAATATCCTCCACGAATTGAGATGTAAGAATACACTGGCTCTTTATTGACTGCAATATAATTCATGTGAAAGCTTTGTAGAAGTATTATTCAAATAACACATGGAATATACTTGAACAATATTTACTGCAATATTATTGATATCAAAGCTTTATACAAGTGTTCTTCAAAGAACACATAGAATATAGTTGAAGAATATAATTTTAATTATTGTTTATAAAGCACAAATCCTGTAATAAACAAAAAATGCATAATAATAATTAAAACACTATGAATGCACAATTGCTAATATTTCTGTATAAACTACATTCTTTGTACAAAAAAAATGATTTTTAAGTTTATCATTTGGTATAATTAATGCTTTAATACATTTACTTGTTTTTGCTCTAGATAATGCAACATAAAGTTGACCATGAGAAAATACAGGTTCAGGAAGATATAGTCCAACATAATCTAGTGTTTGACCTTGAGCTTTATTTATTGTCATTGCAAAACAAGCACGAATTGGAAATTGCGTTCTTTTAAAAGGAAATGTACTCTTGTCACTTTCAAGTGGAATAAATGGAATTCTAGGTAAAAAAACTTTCTTCCCACGCCACTCTCCAACAGATATTTCAGCATGAATAACATTACGCTCAAATGCACGACAAATTAATCTAGTGCCATTACATAATCCTTCAGATGGATTAATATTTCTTAATAACATAACAGGACAATTTTCTTTCAATACAAGTTCATGAGGTGGAATACCATGTGGAGTTAATGTATTAAGAAAATCTTCATGAATACTTTGTTCATTTTTTTCTAACGTTTCATCAAAGCTATAATATATAACATTTTCACCAGAAATTTGATCAAGTACAATGTTATTTATTTCATCAACAGCATTATTTGTAGGAGTTAAAATAACCCGATTAATCATCTTATCTAATTCATTGCTATAATCCTGTAAGTTTGGGTAAACACTTTGGATCAATTCTTTGAGAGAAACTATTTTGTTATCAAAAGGTATAACTATTTCATCTGGTAATGTAATCATATTACAGGTATGCCTAGGTTGGATTCCATTGCCTATATCAAGTAATAACTTAGAAAAGTATGGGTCTAATTGAGCTCTCATATTTTGCACCAATTGTAATTGTATGAAATTTGGCCATAAGTATGAATAAACTAAACTTGATCCAATGATTGCTTCTTTATTTCCTTTTTGAACTACTGGTAATACTTGTCGAAAATCACCTCCTAAAACAACAACCTTCCCTCCAAAAGGCAATATAGAATCATTAACATCTCTTAGCATTTTATCTACAGCCTCTATTGCATAACGGTGAACCATTGGTGCTTCATCCCAAATAATCAAATTTGTCAATCTAAAGAAACTTGCTAGAGCAGACTGCTTACTAACAGAACAGGTCATATTGTGATTTATTTCAAGTGGTATCTTAAACCTTGAATGTGCTGTTCGTCCACCAGGTAATAAAGCAGCTGCAACCCCTGAAGAAGCTGTTGCTAAACCTATAAGATTTTTAGATCTAATTGTAGAGAGCAAAGCTTTATATAAATAAGTTTTACCAGTTCCACCTGGTCCATCTATAAAATACATACGACTTGTATTACTATATACATCTGAAAGAATTTTGTCATAGGCAATTTTTTGATATTCATTCAAGTTATTTGCATACATAGTATTGTCAGCATGAATAACATTGTTTAATTCTTCATTAATAATCTTAGCTAATATGTCTTCTTGTTCCATATATATTTCAAAAGGTACAAGATGGTAATCATTTATATTTTTATTATTTGCTTCTAATATAGAATTGATTTCATGTAATGCTTTTATTTCTGCATTTGCAATAGACATACCATTAGATAAATAATCTTCACATAAAAATAGGTGAAATTTTTTCCATAATACATCTGGATTATTAGGAGAACATAGAATGAGTATGGTAGCAAATAATCTACGAAGAGAAGAAGGCATTTGATAACTAATAGCTTCATCTAAACAAAACTGACAATAATTATTGTCTTGTAATAAACCAAGTGACATAGCTGTTTCACGAAAAGACGACAAATAAACACCATGAACTAATTTTAAATTTTCAAAAGAAGTTGCTCCTTTAATATGATTTAATAAGATACGTAAATAATATCTTTCTCCTTCAGTTATAGTAGATGTAACTATTCTACCAATAACATTTCCTTTTTTCCTTCGACACCATATTTTCCCTTGGCCATCCCATACAAAAAATTTTGGAAAATCTTTATATAATAATGTTTTTGCAAGTTCATTTGAAAGATTCATATGAAAAAATTCAGTTAACATTGTGCGTTGTCTAGATTCATTATTGATGACTGTTTCTAAATTTTCATAATCTCTATATGTTATCAAGTGGTTATTTTCAAGATGTAATTGTAATGAGATAACTGAGGGAGACATTTCATACAAAACAAATCCATATATTCTCCACATTGCTTCAGGTGGAGAAATCCAACGACCATTTTGATATATCTGAATTTCATCAATAGGATTTTCATTATTAGTATTACTAATTGAAATACTTACACGATCATAGCCTTTATAAACATATTTATAGAGGTATTTAACAGCTTTAACTGTTGAACATATTTCCACATTAATATGGCAATCAAACTTCGCACACAAATATGGATTGTAAGGTACAACCCATCTATTGTCTAACAAATGTCCTCGAATCATAAATGATTGTTTATCGTTAAATCGTCTATAAGTTGGATAAGAATTATGGCCAATAAAAGTATTTGAGATATATTCCTTTGGGTATTTATTCTTGCAATGACCATTTCTATCCATACAAACATTATGCGGATTCAAATGACCACATGGACCATGCATCATATGTTTAACAACAATAGAATGAAGGTGAGGATATTTTACTTTGTTTGGAATTTCACATGATACAATAGAATCAACTCTATCAATAGTATTAATTTTTGCATTGCTTTGTAAGATTAGTAAGAAATGAGCATGTGGAAGTCCTCGTTTTTGGAATTCTACAACATAAATATATGCAGCAACAGGCCCAAATATTTGGTGCTTGAACAGATCAACTTTAAGTTCTTCTAATTTAGCTTTGAATATTCTAGCAGTCAAATCAGGTCTATTCTGTCCTATATCATTATGCCTTAATTCTTGTTTTATTTCCACCCAATTAGGGTTATATGTCAATGTTAAAAATAAATCGGGTTTACCAAATTTTTGTACTAATGCCATTGCATCCATATATCTTTTTTTCATATCTCTAGGACCCCCAACAAAAGAAGAAGGTAAAATAATTTGACGACCAATTTGTGCACCTCTATTTTGACCATTTTCGACACTATCAACAACTCCTTGATATAATTCAGCACGAATTTCACTTTGATTTTGACGAAAATAATCTAATCGACTTGTTTCAAGTTTAACATACATATCTACTACATATTGCTGTAAAAGTCTACCAGCATGAAGCAAAACATTGTTTTCTGTATCACGTACCTGTAATTTGTAGCAATAGTATTCACGACAAGATACTTGTAAACCTTTTTTATTCTTCCTGTAAGCTGCACAACATAAAAAAGCAAATAAATTTAATGAAAAAAAATTTTAAATTGAATGAGTTTAAATGAGGAAACATATTAGTAGTGTTTACCTTTTTTTTCTTTCTCTATTATATCAGCTGCACAACTCATGTTTTCATTACAAAAGGAATTCTCTTTTGTATTATAAATATCAACTATACTATTTTTTGCCTTTTCAATACCTTCATGCCAACCAGTCTCACCGAAGGGAAATAATAATGGATACTGTAAGGGATCATAACATCCATAATAATAATGTATTCTATGTGAATTATTAGAGTGACAATAAATTGATATATCACGATATCTTATGTCTGCAGATGGGTCCTCATCAACCCAAACTGCAGCCACTTGAGATGCAGAAGGTGCATTATATACTCTTTGATCAAGACCAGCATCACATCTAATATGAATTTTGCAAGTTTGAAGACTTTCAATATCACCTAAAGAACGAAAAAATCTAGAATATGGATTAATCTTTAATAGATTTACTAATATGTGTAGTAAAGATGATGAGAAATTGATACATGCATTTAATCTATTTTGTATTTCATTATCTGTATCATAAAAATATAACTGTAAATATGATGGATTACTATCAATGTTTAGAATTGGATTTATATAATGGTATACTTGTCCTTGAACTCTAAAAGTGTAAATACCTTTGTAGTTAGTAGATTTAGATAAATCTTTATCAAACTTCACTCCAAAAGAGGTAAAAGCAAAATGGTTATTATAATTTCGCACATTATTTTTAAAATCTAATGCTTCATCTGTACTTGAAGTGTATAAATCATATAAAATAGAAGGAGAACAGTTGATATGCAATTTTATTTTTCCATCAGAACAACAAAAACCTTTACTTTCTTTTTCAAACTTTTTTGCAAAACAATGAATACAATTTGTTGGAGTACGTAATACATAAGTTTCTGTGGGTACATGTCTCATAGTAATATTTGAAATACAAGGAGTTAATTGGAATTCATGATTTTGATTTTCATGTTCTTCATAATAAATATTGCTTTCCACACCACCACCTTCTAAATTGTTAGAGCCAATGAAAGAAATTTCATGTCCATCTTCATTCAATTCTTCAGCTATAAAAAATATGACATATGAAAATAACATAAATAAATGAATGAAAAAATAAATATGGATAATGGGAAAAACATAAAAAAAAAAAAAAAAAACCTTAGCTCACCAGATAATTGCAAACTACCTATTGAATTGACATCATTCAACTCAATATTATCAAGAAACTGAATCCTTGTTTTTCGAATCTTCTTCTTAGATGTATATTGTGTATGCTGAGCATACATCTGTCTTCTTTTCTTATTTTGTTGTTCTTTACTTGAGTCAAACAATTTTTCACCTGTCATCTAATATATTTTATGACACAATAAATATAAAAATTAGTCTCATTCAATGTACAAAAAAAAAAATATATACTATAAACATTATTAACAAAAATAAGAATATGATTAGCACATAGATTTAATAAGCAACAACGAAAAAATTCTTATTGGTTACAATTATAATACTTTACTATAGCCTATAAATACATGATATAAAAAAATTTGCTTATTAATGAAGATATAATGAAAGAATAAACTAAATAAAACAAATAATAATTAACTTCAAATTTCTATCAGTGAATAATTACATACCTGTAAATTGAAGTTGAGAACTTGCTATAAAACCACTGCTAAAGAACTAATCAAATCAAAAAAATGAATACCAGACCTTGTACAATCTATACTCAAACTCAATAGGTGGACAAAGGAGATGGGAATTATAATTTCGAATACAAGAAACAAGGTACAATGATTTGAAGTAAGAAAAAGAGAGATTCAACAAAATTCTAGCGTTTGATGAAAGTAGAAATAAAAAAACAAGGCTGAGAACAAAGAAAGTAGAAAACAACCAAAATCTGTATATATATGTCTCGTACAAATAAAACAAAGGAAATATATAAAATAATACTGCCAAAACCACGTCGAATATTTATAATAAGTGAATGATTTAGATGGACATAAAATTGTATATGTTATTACTAATAACTACAAAGATAAGGACAAATAAATGAAAAAAACTGAAAAACAAGTAAGTTATAATTTCTAAATGAGTACACGTGTTAAGAATTAGGTAACATTTTGAATAAATTAAGTTTAATCATTTGTCTTAGTTACCTCGTAACTTGGAATATTTACTAATATTAAAAAATTTTCATCTATTACAAATTGAAGACCAGATATTATAGACAACTTTTGAAGTCAAACATTGCGGCTAGTATGGGAAATAAAATTATAGAATATAATAATTGCAAAATGTAACAAAAGCAAAAATTTAAGTACAAACATTGACAGTTAATTAGTCGAGCAAATCGACAAACTACACTTCATTTTGTCGAGTTCATCGACAAAACAAATTACACAAACAGGAAAAATTCGTACTAAATTTCACAATCATAATTAACAATAATGAAAGCTGATTGTAATATTAGAAATCATATGATGACTACAAAAATAAACGCCTGACATTTCATAAAAAATTACACATATATAATTTCTCATTTCTTAATGTTCTTATTTTATTTATTATTTTCGTCAAAATCCAGTTAAAAAAAAGTAGAGTTAGTTAATAATTTTTTGTAGAATATTAATTTTTTCTATTTTTGTTAGAGTTATTCAACATAACCAAAATAAAAGCTGCAGCAAAATATAAAGGTTAGGGATCGCCAAAAAAATGAAAAGGTCATGATAAAATTTGTTATGAAATTAAAATGATGTGAACTAAAAGTGCAAATTACAAACAAAGAAATAAATAACTAAATTGCTAAATCCCCATAAAAAAAAAAAAAAAAAAAATTTTGTCTTCCAATGTTTCCTAGATTAATCAGTTACTAACCAATCTGGGATAACTAAAATATTTTTAATATTTGCACTTTGCTAAGTCACTCGGTAAAGTGAGAAAAAGGGAAAAAAATAAAAACATGTTAAAAAAAGAGAAAATTGTGAACACAAAATTGGACTACTTTATAAAAATTGCAAGACTTAATGTACATTTTAAATTTAATTTGTTATTATTAGTTTTTTCAATTTGTATTTAAAGAGGTACACAAATTAAACATACAAAAAAATTTAAAGGTAGATGACAAAAAAAAAAATATTCATGGGAAAATTTGTTATAAAAGGAGAAGGATGTGGACTAAAACTGCAAATTAAAAAAATAAAGAATAAATAAATTCCTAAAAGACCAATAAAAAAGAAAGGTAAAAAAAAAAATGTTTCCAATGTTTCCCACTTTTCCGATTTACTCGGCAAATTGGGATAACTAAAATGTTTTTATTTTTCCCACATTGCCGAGTTACTCGACAAAGTGGGAAAAATTATAAAAAAAAAAAATATTTTTTGTATTTGTATTTATATTTTGTCATAAAATAATCCATACAAATAATTTAATAATAATAATTTTACATGAGCAAAATGGGAAAAAAAAAATTTATAATCAATAATCTCAATATCATACAATATAAAATAATTTTATATCATATATACTATAATATAAAATCTTATCATAAATGCTAGAGCAAAAAAATTATATAAACGCCTAAATTATTAATCAAAAAAAAAAATTGATAATTGAAAATAATAAATTACTAAATTACTTACATGCAAAAACAAATAAACAAAACTTAAAATTTAACAATCGCCAATCTAGGATAACTAAAATATTTTTTGTATTTCCACTTTGCTGAGTAAGTCGGGAAAGTGGGAATAATGGAAAAAAAAAATAATATTTTTAAAAAATAAAAATTTGTGAACACAAAACTGGACTACTTTTTAAAAGTTGCAATACTTAATATACATTTTAAATTTATTTTGTTATTATTAGTTTTTTTTGTTTTTGATTCAAAAAGCTAAACACATAGAAATATAAATAAAAGTTTAAAGGTTAGAAATGAGGGAAAAAACAAAAAAGTGAGAAATTTGTTATAAAAGGAAAAGGATGTGGACTGAAACTGCAAATAAAGAAAATAAAATAAATACATTCCTAAAAGTCGACAAAAATACAAAAAGTAAAAAAAAAAAATTGTTTCCAATATTTCCCACTTTTCCGAGTTACTCGGCAAAGTGGGATAAATAAAATGTTTTGATTTTGCCCACATTGCCGAGTTACTCGACAACTTCGGGAAAATTTTTAAATTAAAAAAATTTTTTGTTTTTTGATTTTTATATATTGTGATAAAATTGTCCATAAAAAAAATTTAATAATAACAAATTTGCATGAGCAAAATGGGGAAAAAAAATTAAAATTCTTTTTATATTCTGTCATGAAAATGTCCACCTAAAAAAAATTAATTGAATTTTTATAATCAATAATCACAATATCATATAATATAAAATAATTTGATATCATATATAATTTCATATAAAATCTTATCATAAATGCTAGAGTCAAAAAAATATATAAAAGGAAAACGATGTGGACTAAAACTGGGAATTAAAAAATAAAGAAATAAATAAATTCCTAAAAGACCAAAAAAAAAAAAAAGGTAAAAAAAAAATATGTTTCCAATGTTTCCCACTTTTCCAAGTTACTCGGCAAATTGGGATAACTAAAATGTTTTTATTTTTCCCATAATGCCGAGTTACTCGACAAAGTGGGAAAAATTAAAAAAAAACAAAATATTTTTTGTTTTTGTATTTATATTTTGTCATAAAATAATCCATAAAAATAATTTAATAATAATAATTTTACGTGAGCAAAATGGGAAAAAAAAAATTTATAATCAATAATCACAATATCATACAATATAAAATAATTTTATATCATATATACTATAATATAACATATTATCATAAATGCTAGAGTAAAAAAAATATATAAACGCCTAAATTATTAAAAAAAAAAAAAAAATTCATAGTTGAAAATAATAAATGACTAAATTACTTACATGCAAAAACGAATAACCAAAACTTAAAATTTAACAATCGTCAATCTAGGATAACTAAAATATTTTTTGTATTTCCACTTTGCTGAGTAAGTCGGCAAAGTGGAAAAAATGGAAAAAAAAAATAATATTTAAAAAAAATAAAAATTTGTGAACACAAAACTGGACCACTTTTTAAATGTTGCAATACTTAATATACATTTTAAATTTATTTTGTTATTATTAGTTTTTTTTGTTTTTGATTCAAAAAGCTAAACACATAAAAATATAAATAAAAGTTTAAAGGTTAGAGATGAGGGAAAAAACAAAAAAGTGGGAAATTTGTTATAAAAGGAAAAGGATGTGGACTGAAACTGCAAATAAAGAAAATAAAATAAATGCATTCCTAAAAGCCGACAAAAATACAAAAAGTAAAAAAATAAAATGTTTCCAATATTTCCCACTTTTCCGAGTTACTCGGCAAAGTGGGATAAATAAAATGTTTTGATTTTTCCCACATTGCCGAGTTACT
This sequence comes from Forsythia viridissima, assembly GCA_030279155.1. Taxonomy (NCBI): domain Eukaryota; kingdom Viridiplantae; phylum Streptophyta; class Magnoliopsida; order Lamiales; family Oleaceae; genus Forsythia; species Forsythia viridissima. Next base: position 50,608,635 of record CM059037.1, on the reverse strand, counting down.
CGACAAAGTGGGGAAAATTTTTAAATTAAAAATTTTTTTTATTTTTTCATTTTTATATATTGTGATAAAATTGTCCATAAAAAATATTTAATAATAATAAATTTGCATGAGCAAACTTGGGAAAAAAAAATTAAAATTCTTTTTATATTCTGTCATGAAAATGTCCACCTAAAAAAAAATAATTGAATTTTTCTAATCAATAATCACAATATCATATAATATAAAATAATTTGATATCATATATAATTTCATATAAAATCATATCATAAATGCTAGAGTCAAAAAAAGATATAAACGCCTAAATTATCAATAAATAAAAAAATTGAAAGTTGAAAATACTAAATTATTAAATTACCTACACGCAAAAAACAATAATCAAAACATAAAATTTAACAATTAAAAGAAAATACAAAATTATAATGACAAAGTACGAAAAATGTTTTAAAAAAAAAATATTTATGTTTTCATTTTTATATTTTGCCAAAAAATTGTCTATAAAAAAAATTAATACTAATAATTTTGCGTGATAAAAGTGGGGAAAAAATTTTTTTATTTTATTTTTATATTCTATCATGAAAATATCCACCCAAAAACAATAAAAATTAATAATTTTTATAATCAATAATCATAATTTCATATAACATAAAATAATTTTATATCATATATAATCTAATATAAAATCTTATCATAAATGCTAGAGGCCAAAAAATATATAGATGCTTAAATTATCAATGACATAAAGAAATTAAAAGTTGAAAATACTGAATTATGAAATTACCTACCTGCAAAAAACAATAACCAAAACATAAAATTTAACAATTAATATAAATACAAAATTGAATATGTTTATGAACTCAAGAACAACAAAAACCAAATCTAACACTAAAAAAATCTCCTAAGACAACTGACTCAACAGTAATCCAATGATAAAATACCAGAGAGGACATATGTTCAAGTCACTCGACAAGTAAACAGAATAAATATTTTCCAGTCTCGACAACGGAAGAAAAAAACGAAAAAAAAAAACAAGATACAAAGTCAACAAAAGTTGCGCACGTGAAGAGAAAACAAATCAAATGATTTAAACAAATAATAAATAAATAGGTAAAAACCTTTGAAAAAATGACGGCTCCCACAAATTAAAGAAAAGTCAACAAAAGCAGCCTTTTTAAGAAGTTAAACAAACTTACAATACTAATACTAAGATTTAGACAAAATCAACACTAAAACTACATGAAAACGACGTCGCTTTGGTTGAAAGAGTGAATAGTAAACATGCCATAGACACTTATTATGTCATGAAAAAGGCTACCTAATTCTATTTTCATATTACATAAAGAAATTTCATATGATATATAATTTAATATAAAATATTATCATAAATGTTACAGTAAAAAATATATACACATGCGTAATTTATGAATTACGTAAAAAAATTCAAAGTTGAAAATTGTAAGTTATTGAATTACTTACATGCAAAAAAAAAAACAACAGCAAAAATAGAAAATTTAATAATTAATATACATACAGAATTATAATAATAATAATAATAAGAATATGTAAATACTCAATACCTCGACAAAAGTGAGAAGGGAAAAAATTGTAAATGAAAAACAATGAAATCATATAACGACTACAATTATCATAAATAATTAAAATAATGACTATAAAAAAATTCAACTATACTAAGACAAGATAATTGATAAAGGAAGGGGAAAAAAGAAATTTTTTTGTTCAAGATTTCCCACTTTGCCGAGTTACTCGACAGGTGGGATAAATAAAATGGGTTTAGGTTTTCCACTTTGCCAAGAAACTCGACAAAGTTGAAAAAATAGAAAAAATATTAATATATTTTAAATTTTCATTCTTATATTTTATAATGAAAATGTCCAACAAAAAAAAAATAAAAAAATAAATTATTTTTTGTAAATAAACAAAATTAATTTATAATTCTTGTCATTCTTGAAATTAATTTAAATTTCCAACTTTTCATTTTAATTTGTAGCCTTCTTTGTAAGATATTTCTTTTCAAATTAGAATAGTGATTTTAGTTTTTCAAATAGGGAGGGGATATACTGTATTTCAATACGTGAATGTTGATTATGTATAAGCTATGAGTTAATCATAATGAATTAATACAATATATGAATTTTATTTTTATTTTAGCAATTACTATAACATATTATAAAAAAATTACTATATTAAATTTATAGCATAATAAAATTATATTCTATATTAATATATTATTAATTATTTATTATATTATTATAATAATTTAATGATTATATTCAATTTAATATAATAAATGGATATGAAATAAATTTATTTATAAATGATTATAAAATTTATTACATATTTATTTATAATTTATTATTGTAAATATAAATATAAATTTTGTTATAAATGATATTATCGTTAGTAATTATAAATATAAAATGACTTTTATAGTATAATTTGATATAATTATTCTCATAAATAAAATAATATTATTTAATTGCTTGAAAAAAAAATATATAATAAATTTTATAATTATTTATAAATAAATATGTAAACAATTTTATGATCATTCATAAAAAAAATTTTTAATATGAAATTATTATAATAAATTGATTATAATCATGAAATTATTATAATAATGTAAAAATTGATTAATAATATATTAGTACACCAATAATTTTATTATGTTATAAATTTTTTTATAAATGATTACAATCATGATTACAAATTATATTAATAACAATGAAAATTTTTTTTATAAACTAATAATATTCCATGAATTCCTTATTTAAATCAATGTGTTATATAATATTTAGTATATCTATAATACTAATATACACAAATTGAATATTAGCAAAATGAGTATACAATAATAAAAGATGTTTCGCTTTGTTAAAAATAAATGGGCAAAAATTGGTACTAATTTAACATAAATATATTAATAAATTTTTATGAAATTATTCATAATGCAAAATTAAAATAAGATAATCATTGATAAATCTACACTATTTGTAGTATAATAATTTAAAAAATAAAAAAACAGTTAATAGTAAAAAAAATTTAAAAATTATCTAAATCAAATGATAAGTTTTATTCTTTTCAATTAAAAATCGATACTATTACAAAACATACATAACTATAGCACTATACATTTAAACAGACTATCCATTTATTCATTGCACTATCAATAAGTTATAATACAACCAATAGCAAATAAAATTACTGCCTCATACTTCACATCGGTTCCATTGATATCATTATTTTATTTTGTTCATCCACGAGATTTAACAAATAGACAACGCAAATTTAAAATACCCAGAATTCCCAAAGAAGCAAACATAAAGTTCCAACATAGAGATACAAAAAAAATCAATATTTCCGAAAAAATGAAAGAAAAACCACCAGAAAAAAAGAAGAAGATAAAACCAGGTTATACCAAGAATTCAGTATGAAACAGAATAAAAAAAATTAACTTTCGAACATACCAACGTTAAAGCAGATAACAAAACCAGATAGAAGCATTTATACAACAGTATAGGAAACATAAACCAAAAAGACATATGGTAAACTTACAGCCATTTGTCCGCACCAAGACTTTGATAATTCAAAGTAATTCTTAGAAACTCAATCTTGAAAGCTTCCCACAACACATTTGACAAAATGAAAACTGGGAGTCCATTTGTCGATCAACTCGAAAAAATAGGAACTCGACAAAATTTGACTCCCATTTCGTCGAGCAACTCGACAAAATGGGCAACTCGACAAAATGGGAGTCACATTTTGTCGAGTTGCTCAACAAAATGGGAGAACTCAACAAAATGTGACTCCGATTTGTCGAGCAACTCGACAACTCGACAAAATGGAATGCTATATCACTTTGTCGAGTTTCTCGACTTCCCTTTTTTTTTTTTTTTTTCCTTTTCTCTTTTTATATTCTGTCATGAAAATGTCCACCTAAAAAAAAATAATTGAATTTTTCTAATCAATAATCACAATATCATATAATATAAAATAATTTGATATCATATATAATTTCATATAAAATCATATCATAAATGCTAGAGTCAAAAAAATATATAAACGCCTAAATTATCAATAAATAAAAAAATTGAAAGTTGAAAATACTAAATTATTAAATTACCTACACGCAAAAAACAATAATCAAAACATAAAATTTAACAATTAAAAGAAAATACAAAATTATAATGACAAAGTGCGAAAAAAGTTTTAAAAAAAAAATATTTATGTTTTCATTTTTATATTTTGTCAAAAAATTGTCTATAAAAAAAATTAATACTAATAATTTTGCGTGAAAAAAATGGGGAAAAAAATTTTTTATTTTATTTTTATATTCTATCATGAAAATATCCACCCAAAAACAATAAAAAATAATAATTTTTATAATCAATAATCATAATTTCATATAACATAAAATAATTTTATATTATATATAATCTAATATAAAATCTTATCATAAATGCTAGAGGCCAAAAAATATATAGATGCTTAAATTATCGATGACATAAAGAAATTAAAAGTTGAAAATACTGAATTATGAAATTACCTTTACCTACCTGCAAAAAACAATAACCAAAACATAAAATTTAACAATTAATATAAATACAAAATTGAATATGTTTATGAACTCAAGAACAACAAAAACCAAATCTAACACTAAAAAAATCTCCTAAGACAACTGACTCAACAGTAATCCAATGATAAAATACCAGAGAGGACATATGTTCAAGTCACTCGACAAGTAAACAGAATAAATATTTTCCAGTCTCGACAACGGAAGAAAAAAATGAAAAAAAAAACAAGATACAAAGTCAACAAAAGTTGCGCACGTGAAGAGAAAACAAATCAAATGATTTAAACAAATAATAAATAAATAGGTAAAAACCTTTGAAAAAATGACGGCTCCCACAAATTGAAGAAAAGTCAACAAAAGCAGCCTTTTTAAGAAGTTAAACAAACTTACAATACTAATACTAAGATTTAGACAAAATCAACACTAAAACTACATGAAAACGACGTCGCGTTGGTTGAAAGAGTGAATAGTAAACATGCCATAGACACTTATATTATAGTATAGATATATATATATATATATTAGAAGCACCAAAAAATATAGGAAGGGGCACATTGAATACCCAAACACGCTTAGTACTAATGGTTTCGTTTCTCATACATTTCATTCCATCCCGTCTTTACACAAGAGAGACATAACACGCTTGCTAAGTGATGCATCTGGCTGCATGCATCACTGAGCCTTCAAAAAAAGTAAAAGTTTCTAAATAACTTGTTAACATGTTTGGATAAACTTTTCAGTAAGATTACTTTAAAATGTTAATTATTTCAAAACTTACTTATAAGTAAAAAATTTAAGCTAAGTAAAAGTTTCTAAATAACTTGTTAACATGTTTGGATAAACTTTTCAGTAAGATTACTTTAAAATGTTAATTATTTCAAAACTTACTTATAAGTAAAAAATTTAAGCTAAGTCCAACATGCTGATTTTGGCATTATTTGAATTAATGCTACTTCGAATTCACGGCATTGCTCTATCAAATATCTTAGAAGAGAATGTCATAACAATTTTGTAGATCTTAAAAAACAACAATAAGTTAGTTCTGAAATTTCAAAATTTCAAGAAAGTTCACGTATCAAATACCCATCCAACTATAAAGGACTTCTACCCTGCTCCTTGATACTAATCGTGTTTTAGTATCTGGAAATGTATGAATATTGACATAAAGGCACAGTAACTTAGAGGAAGTGTAGGGTAACTCAATCCCACATTAATGACAATAGCGGCCATAAGAGAGACAATCACATTGAACCCAATTAGGCGAAATCCTGCAAAAATTTAAGAAGAAATTAAACAAGTTACAAGTCGCTAAAATGAGCATGACAACTGCCTTGTTGTTGATCCTTAGGAACATAGATCTTGTTCATCATACTATCTAGTTCAATATTGTGTGCCAAATATGCACTCAATGTATACACAACATAGATTGCATAGCGTAAGCTACCGAGATGCATCAATCAATTAACATATCGAGTTTTTTTCTAAAGAAATTAGAAAAACTGGTTTGGACTGCTGCCTGCTGGAACATGCAAGATAGGTTCTCTTGGACGACCTAGCTACAGAAACAAAGTTATGATGAAATTAGCCACTTCCCTACAAAAGTGTACCTTAGTTGAGAGGAATTTTAACGAGAGGTCATTATTTGATAATTACCGGCATACGTCTCCCATGGATAAACAATTCCATTGTCATCTTGGTCAAAGAAAGCACAATGCTGCTGAAGAACGCTCAAGTTGTTATGAACATGACCTGGAGTGCCGTTGGGATGTTCCATATCAGGAGCAACCAATGCTCTTGCCATATCTGAATTTTCATACAAGAAAAGAGCTAGTATGATCACAATAATGTTGCAAAGATCTATGCCAGTGCCAAGATCAGTTGCATAAATTAGTTTATTTGAATGATCTAATACTTCCAAGAAGGCCGAATCAAATTTATACAATAATATGATTTTGAAGCTTATAAATATAAAATTCACACTCAATACTTGACTATAGCACAAACTAGGGCAGCGACTCCTCCTCCGACACACTCCATGAACACATGCCGTGTCGGCATTCTCTTGAATGAGCCTTCATGTTGTGATAATTTCTAAAATTCAATATTGCATAAAGAAAAAAAAACAGCACACTCAAAATTGCAGATCAGATTTCTCAAAATAATCGAAGAACACAATGATCCCATGGTTTTATTTGATATTAATATCCCTGCAAAACTAGGTGGGGTAAACTAGAAAGAGGTAAAATTTACATGGTTTTGGAATAGAGGTTTCCAAGTCAGTCCGGACCGGACGCTCAATGGTCACCGGAGCAAGCGGCGCCTCCGTCGACAGTGCAGGATTTATCTCCACCCTACCAGCTGCCATTCCTCTCTTTCGATTACTTGCAAAATTTCAGAATATGAATAATCCTCACCTTCTCATACAGATATATCTAATGAAAATGCTCATTAAAACGTTAAATAGAAGTGGAATTGGGAATCGGTGAGAATGAGAGTATACCTTACAAACTGCGTGGCAATCATGCAAAGCATCCGCCTTACAAGTGCGGCCTCGCGTGACCCTTCAGCCCTTGAATTGGGACACGTACATCGAGGACTCGTTTGCTACTAAGTGAATAAGTTGAAGACTGACGTTTGCAATAACAAATCTCAATCCACAATATTTTGTTTTTTAAAAATCTCTATTTTCTTAAATAAAGAATAATATTATATACACGAGAACGAATAGCATTGTTGAACAAAAAGGATAATGAAGAACAAAAACAAGAAACTTAATTCACCAATGAAAATGTTTGAAAACAATTTTGAATCACTGTCTTCAAACGATATTTGCCGTCACCGGAATAAGTGCTTGAAAACTTTAAAGGCAAATAGTTTGTAGGAGTAATCAAACCTATAATTCAAGTTCAAATCAAGCAAAATGAACTTGAATTAGATCTTAAAGAACACTTTTGAAAATCTAAGATTTGAATTTTGATTTGGATGTATATATATGTTTTTTATGTTAGTCAATATCTTGTAAAATTAATTTCATCGAACATATCAAGCCTCACAAGGTCTTGATTAATCATTTTGATAGTAGCCATTGTAGTTTCGTTCTCCATCACGAAGATACCATTTGAGATTGTTGAACAAAAAAGAGGATGAAGAACAAAAACAAGAAAATTAATTCACCCAAGAAAGGGTTTGAACACGATTTTGAGTTGCTGTTCTCAAACGATATTTGCCGCCACCGGGATAAGTGCTTGAAGGCTTTAAAGACAAATAATTTGCAGGAGTAATCAAACATATAATTCAAGTTCAAATAAAGAAAAATGAACTTAAAAAAGAACTTGAAGAACACTTTTGAAAATCTGAGATTTAAACTTTGATTTGGTTGTATATATGTGTTTTTTATGTTAATCAATATCTTTCCAACTTGAAAAATATCTATATATATAGATAATAAAGTCTAAAACACGAAAATGTGCCAAAACCAATTCAAAAGGTGCCAACAAATCTTCAAATGCTGCCAGAAATTCAAAAACCAACGGCACTGAATATTTGTACTGGGCGTTCAAAAACCAATGACACTGAATATTTGTACTAGGCGAACGCCCAGTACACGAAATTTGCCTCAGTCGCCAAAGGATGAGGCTCGGCCTGGGTGTTAAAACGCCCAGCTTAAAATTCCACTTGAATTTTTTTCTTTTTATCTTTTGTTTTCCGGGTTTTGTTTTTGGGTATTTTTCATCTAATTGATATCCTCTTGATTCCAAATCACTTCTTATTATATAATTTGAACAATATTACAACAATTACTCTTTTGACTTTTCAAAATACAGACCCTAATTATCTTCTCAATCCACATTAATGTGGTTCTCGACTAAGGTTGAGTAGTTTGTCTCTTACGTGACAATAATCGAAAAATCTTTTACTAATTTTTCTTATTGTTGTATACTAGAGTGGGGTAGATGATATGTTATTTTGTAGGAATTGAAATTTTTTGTTTTATTTTACTATTCGTGACACTCAATAATGGTTATAACTCATTTTCTTAATAGTAAATTCTACATAATAAATAAATAAATTAAATATACATTAGTTAGATTTCTTTTTTACTTGTTTGGATTAATTTATTGTAAATAATAGTAAGTCTTATTTATTGATTAGATTTGTTGGTAATTAATATATCATGTCAAAACACCATGCTTAGGAGATCATTAATGTAAAGATAATTACTTGGTTTTATATTAATGAGGTGAAAAAAATTGCTTGTTATAAAACTAAGAGAACAAGAGAGGAAAATCGAAGAGAATTAAGAGAGCAAGTGTGTAAATTTATTATAACAATGACCATTATTTATAGGATTTCAATAGGATTTACAATCTAACTAGGATACTCTCTTATGGAATAAGTAGATAATTACATAAACATCTAGATTAAATTTATTATAACAATGACCATTATTTATAGGATTTCAATAGGATTTACAATCTAACTAGGATACTCTCTTATGGAATAAGTAGATAATTACATAAACATCTAGATTAAAACTAAATAGTCATTCATCCTTATCTATAATTTCACAACACTCCTTCTTGGATGACTTATTTACACAATAACTGGTTCGTTAAAAAATTTGTTTGGTAAAAATTCAATTGAACAAAAATACTAATCAAATGAAAAAAAAAATATTATCAAAAATTTGGAGTAATAAAATGCTGCCTCATTAAAACTCAGGAAAACCCAGTTGAACAAAAACTGAGTGAAGAAAAAAGAGTATAGATACTCCCCTTGATTTCAATCAATGAAAAAAAACTTGTATCGAACTATCCATATCTTGTGCGTAATTGTCTTCAATGCCGCCATCTTTTTAAAACTTATATAAAACAATTCTGGTGAAATGTACTCCATGTTATAACTTCTAAACAATATCATCTTCATACACTATCTCTAGTTGACTGTACTCGACATGATGGTCTGATGCAATTATATTAAAAAATAAATCTTGTTGTTGTTCCCTTCACGTGTCTCGTATATAATTTATAATACACGAGAGTATAATATTATGTTTATAATGAGGGTAAATATTTTGTAGGTTATGGATATCCATAAATATAAGATTTATAACACTCTCAATTAGATATCATTTACACAAATAATATGCCTCGTTAAAACCTTACTAAAAAAATCATGTGGAAAAAATCACAGTGAATGAAAAAAAAGTGCATAATTCTTTTGAATACGCTATAAAAGTTGCCTAATTAAAAACCTTGCTACAAAGATTCAATGGGACAAAACCTCAGCCAAAGAAAAAAGAGTACAACACATATTTACTCCCACTAATCATAATATCATTTCAAATATGTAATTTGATCGATTAAGTTTTCCAAAAACTTAAACTAAATACTTCAGGCATATTAAATCATTCATGGATTTATATATATAGTTTTATTAGTCATGACATATGAGTTGATTATAATAATATCCATTATATGCATATCTACCATGCATTGACACGCTAACAAGATATCGACTTGTGATTGTTTTACATAAGTCTTTGTAAAATTCATAATGTTAAGAATCGTGCATTACATGTTACGACTTTATTTTTCTCATTTCTTTTTTACATAAGTTTTCTGTATACACCTTTAGGCGTTAGGACTCTAAATCCATAAATTTCAAGTTTCTCTAGTAAGTTCAATTTACTTATATTGCATCCTTTTATTTGTTCAATTAATTATTTGACAGATTTCTTTCAACATCCTCGATACCTTTCATAATATGAAGCGTTATATTTTATGTACAAAAGTGTTGTCAACAACATTTACTTTTTTATTCTATTTCTTTCCCATAACGACATAACTTATCGAGATCTTTTTATTTTATTATTTCAGCTAGCTGAACTTCTTCCGATGTTTTATAACTAGTTATGTCTATATACTCTTCAAGAGTATACGAAAGTCACATATGTTGTGCAAGTTAAAGAAGTTTTCAAGAGAATGGAGCCAAACAAGAAATGCCTGTAGATTGGGACGTCCATCACTCATGATTTTAAGTTGACTCTCTAAGTAATATAATCAATGTTCTAAAAAGCGTAAAGTGTGACTAGGCATGGAGGCCGAGTTTCAAGCTTTTCGGACCTATACGAGGCCTAAGCGATAGCAAGATAAGGGCGATGCGAGAGCGAGGTATGAGGCGTGGCTAGGCGTTGATGCCGAGTTTCAAGTCTAGGCACCGTCTATACGAGCTTTTTAGAACAATGAATATAATGGACGTTCTCAACATAGTCTCTAGAACTTTGAAAATTGTATTAACGAGGGGAAGATCAATGCTTGCTATTGTGGTATCGAGCTAGGGGCTAGGTGTAGCTAAGAGAGTTCCTATATGAGTTGTGCATGGCGTTGACAATTGGAGGGAAATGTCGAGATTAATCGCAAAGTATCACTTACCAAGTGCACAAAAAAGTCAAAAACCTTAACGAACTAGGGTTTTCTTTTTTCCTCTTGTTACCAAACTGATGATTGATGCTCGAATTGAACAATAGAACCGTTAAATAAGAGAGGAAATAAGGGGGGGTGAAGAGAAGAGAAAGGAGGGGAAGATGTAGGAGGGGGAGAGAACTGTGTGAGAGAGAAGAATTAGATAGAGAAATATGTTCGTATTCAATTCAAATTCTAAATGTAATAAAGTATTAACCCACTTTATAATAAGAGTTTAATATAGCCTAACTAAGGTAGGAAACCAATAAGGAAATAAATCTATAATTGTCTAAAACTATGAAACACTATATTTTGAAATAATATAACTCTAAACTTGGAAAGTCTTTAACTAAATATTAATTACAATCTCCATCAATTTGATTTCAACTAGGTTTGATTAGTTATCATTAACTAGGATTTTGATATTTGATAAACTTGTGATGCATTAGAAGTTCCCTTGTATTTAAAGTCTTTCTTCGATAAAAGGAACCTATAAGTTGAATTTATTCATTCAATTATTCCTTTTGAATCTGAATTACATAATTTTTCCTCCTAAATTCTTCTTCTCTCCTGTTTCTCTCTCATTCTTTTCTTCTCCTTTTATCTTCTCTCTTTGCCTTTTTCTGTCAAGTTCTGCATCAGTAAGCTATGCAAAAAGGCTGCTGTATCTTGTGTTGGCCCCATGGAATTTTAATCTATCATGTCAAAGCAATTTTATCTGTGCCTGTATCAGTGTATTTATTTTTGAAGGATCCTGAACTCGGTGATAAATGCCACTCTATTTGCCAGAATTCCAGAATTACTGCTGGATGGAGTAATGATATGGTAAGTAAGTTTCATTTATCACCTGTTCTGTTTATATTTTCAAAATTTTGAACTTCCATTTGGAGAAAAATGGTTCTCTAATATGAAGCGTTCGTTTGCTGGGTGTTGACAGTTTCAACATGGTATCTTGGAAACATTGCTTATTGATTGGGAGACGCTTTTGACATGCTACCTCGACTGGTGGCTTGTTTGACTCCTTCCTCCTCTGTCAACTAGCTTCCAACAGTTTGTCGCTGTTTTTGCTGCCTTAGGGGGCTCTATACATATTGTACCAAACTGTAGTTACTTCATTTTGGAGACCAAATAGGATGAATCTGATCGAAATATGAAAAGGAATGTTTTAGGAGACCAAATAGAGATAGAATCCTTGATTCCTTTATTATTAGCTATGTACAAATTCATGAAGGTTTACCATTGAAACTGAAACAATTTCTTTGTAGGTGATATGATAATGTACATTTGTAAGTTTGTTGATTTATGTGATCAGCAAGTATCGTTTTGGTTGGTAGGTGGAATGGAAGGTGGATGCATTGGTCTCTCCATTCCCCTCAGTGAAGAAAATGGATTTCTATTCCCCCCTATTTTTCTTGGTGGTGAAATATAAGTCGGCTATAAATTTTTCAGGTGGCGAAAAACAATTTTATTCATATTCTCGAACCATGTCAGAGAAAACAAAAAATCTAAGAGTGGATTCGAACTGTTATTAGATTAGGCAAAACTCTTGTGCTCGAGTCTTATTGTGCTTATTTGTACGTACTTTGACTATTTTGTTATGAGGGCACGAGTTGAAACTTATTTCACGCTTGAAAGTGTGCTTGTCTTTCATTCGTAACTTGAGCATCAGAATGACAACAATCTTGATGAGCTTTTGCATTTGCTTTCGATTTGTTGTAGTTAGGTCGAATTTTGGACATGAAATTCTTGCCATTTCTACCCAAAAATATGTTTTAATATAACTAGTTAAGAAATTTTTCTTCAATCTTTGTAAGATGGTTACACACTTAGCCTCATCTATTGCCATTTCTACCCAAAAATATAGTTTAATATAACTAGTTTAGAAATTTTTCTCCAATCTTTGTAAGATTGTTACACACTTAGCCTCACCTAAGCACACTGCAATTAAGACTACTCACTCCGGTTGAGGATGGTAAGACATGGCCTTGTCTAAGCACAATGTAATGAAAGATACTCAACTATGTTCAAGAGTTGTAAGACTTAGTCTCGCTCAAGCACACCACAATGCCTCAACAGTAGTTGAGCATCTCTTAGCCTCTACAGCAATTGAGCACTCTCTGTAGCATCGATAGCAATCAAGCACTCATTAACCTCGATAACAATCGAACACATAAGATTATATTCATATTAGGTGATTGAGTCTTAATTTAGGTTGAGCAAATAATATTTGTTTCACATCAAGTGATTAAGTCCCAACTTATGTCGAGCAAATAAGATTCGATCAAAATCGAGCACATAAGATTTGATCAAAATCGAGCACATAAGATTTGATTCACACCAGATGATTAAGTTCCAACTAAGGTTGAACGAGTAGGCATCTTTCAAAATCGATCACACAAGATTTGACTCAAAGCAAGCAGTTAAATCCCAAAGTAGGTCAAACGAATAAGCTTTGGTCGTGATTGAGCAAATAAAACTCAATACAAATCAAACTATTATGTCTCAATTTGACCCAATGCAAGCAATCAAGCATTAACTAAAATTCGAATTCTCGACCATTGATGTCTTTGTTGGAACTAGAAGTTAATCAAATGGGCCAAATAACTTGAATGAAGATGTCAAGATAGAACACATCGATAGTTTAGAGCATCGAATAGAATGCTGAAAAATTATCATATGTTTTTACAGCATTAGGGAACAAACATCCTCTCTATAAATTAGGAGGGGCTATAATTCATTGTTTGTTAACCATGGTTTCAGCCATTATTAGTACACGGGAAGTCTATGCATGGACTCGAATATGGTTTAATGGAGTACTTTTATACTCACGAATGATGACCTATCCCTAAAGAGTGGGGAGGCTAATGATACTAATAAAGTTTTTTGAACCGGGCATTGCGACCGCTTAGTAATTCACAACGATCATTCTTAGGCATAGGGTCGAGTTGATCAACTACAACATGAATTATTCAAGTACGTAATCTTAAATGTAGTAATTAATTGATATCTGCGACCAACATGTGATCTATGCCTGCTATCTGTACTTATCGATAGGGAGGCATCCACTTGATATACTCTCAATGTAATATGATTACGATATAACGATAAGATCAAATACTTCTTGTGCAATTACGTGGCTAAATTGGATAAGATTGAAGAATATCTTGTTCTCTATATCTTCTTCGTAGTTATAAGAGACGGACTGAACACATGTCCTATCGTACATAACAGGAATGTGGCACCGGACTATATACAGCCACGTGTTCACCTCTTCTAACAACTTTTGTCCTTTAGTACGACTAGAGGTGGCAAAATCGGCCCGGTCATAACCCGAATTTTTTGGTTGGGCTGGCCCTGGCCCAAATAAAACTGGGCCAATATGGCCCGACCCATCTAGCTCGTGGGTTAGTGGGCCGACTCGATTTTGAAATTTTTTTTTTCTCCTTAATATTAGTCACTTATTTTGTGAATAGCCCTAATACATAATCCAAATAATATCAATCTAAAATGATCTAAGCCTAAGTCACCAATAAACATTAGTCCAAAAATTCCAAGATCCAACATAAAATTGTTTAGATTTAATTAAAATTTAGTTTAATTTAAGTTTCAATCCAAAATATATTTGGTGTGACAAGTAAATTATTTATTTTAAATTTACTTATAAGTAAATTTTTTAATTTAAACCAAACATGTTTATATCTCAAAGCAATAAGATTTTCATGCTTTTAATATTTGTATTTTTTTTTTAAAAGTGTACAAATAGTTTACAATTAACAAAAAAAATTATTATTTTGAGAGAAAATTGACGTTTATCTATTGACTAATATATGAGAGCTCCAATTTTATAAATTTATATAAGATTGTATTTGATGTAATGTATTAGATTGCATAACAAATTTATTTTTAAAAAAAAAAAGAAAATTAAGACCAAGTTGGGTCAATGGGCTGGACTGAGCTAGCATATTTCTGACTCATACAAAATTGGGTTGGGCCAGCCCAGTCCAGTTTCATATGTGGCCCTGCTCTGACGGACTGTACGACCACCTATTAATAGAGGATAAAAAAATGTGTACTCTCTCTCTCTCTCTCTCTCTCTCTCTCTCTACTTTTACATACATACAAAATTACTTCATTTTTATCTTTTCCAAGAGACTAAAAATATGTTTATTATTGTTTATAAGTACTTATAAGTTAGTCAAACATTATTTTTATCCCACACATTTCGTAGGACTCACAACTTTTACTTATTTTTTATCCACAATTTTGTAAGACCTATTGCTTATAATCTACAAAAATCTTTACCAAACAAAATAATTTAGTGTATATTTGATAGTGTTGAAATTATTTTTTAAGTATTTATATTATAAGTTGTGGGTGAATGTGTGGATAAAAAATAGGTTATAAATTGTGGATCATATGAAATGTGTGGATAAAAATTATGTTTGACCAATTTGACCAGCTAAAATTATAATTTAAGCACCACCAAACATGTGCTTAATTATTACACATGAAAAAAAACAGCAGAGAGTACCCACCTTTTTTTTAGGTCAGTGGAGTAGAATAGTTCATTCTGGTCAGTAGCGGAGCTGAGGGGTCTCCCCTCCAACTTTATGGGGGGTTTTTTTTTTTATTTTTTTTAATATATAATTTAACCTTTACCTAATATCAATTTAATAAATGATAATTGAATCAATTGATCCAATATCAATTTAGAACTTGTTTAATATAGTTTATTTAACTAAAATAATTTATTCGACAAAGAATAGTAAAAAATGTTAGATTACCAAGGTAAATTTTTTGGTCAAATAAACCATTTTTTTTTATCAAATAAGTCATTTTGATTAAATAAACTAGTTTATAAATTAAACCAAACAGGCTCTTAATGTAAGACAAACATACTGACCTAATAAAGTTAATAATACAAAATTACAAATGATTGGCTCATTCCTTAAATGATAATACAAAATTAATAAATGCATTTTACTTGTTAATATATATCGTGTTCAAATAATAATTGTATATAACATTATTAAAATAGTATAAATTTGTGTCCATTGACTACATAGCTTAGTTTTTGATAAAATAGATATAGAATCTATTTTTGTGCAATGACTTTTTGTAAGCTTTTTAAATACTACGACTTACAAAAAAAATATTAGATTCTCATAAAAATTGGCTCAATAATTATGGTCTGAGAAAAAAAAAAAGGATTCTACCCTCCCCCCAACCCATTTCTATTTGAGACTCTCCAACTTAGAATGTCTGACTCCGCCGCTAATTCTGGTAACTCGGATTTTTCATCAAACATCAAATACTATTTAATTATGTGGATATGAAAGGCAGCAGCTCAACATTCTAAATATTTTGTTGGAAAAAGAATAGGGACTTGTTAGTCAAATAGACCTTTCCTCTCATCTCATCTTGAAGTGAGGGAATTTAATCAAATATGGACTCGTTAGGTTTTGATGTTTTGATTTTTTTTCCATGTTGGTGCAATGTGTATATAAATTTTTTTATTTTTATATGAAACCAAGAATAAAAATTTATTGAGTAACATCAGATAAGAGTCTACAAAGAAAAAAAGAATCTTATCTAACTATATACTATTTTAAAAGTGTAAAAATTAGCGAGAGCATAGACAATTCCATTCACTTCACGACGAATATAAGAGCAAGGCCCGGGAAAGAGGACATCAGTGGCACAATGTGTAAGATCATAGCGCAATATATATTTTAATATTTTTAGTCATTGTTAAATTTGACCAAAATTCGTTTTTTAGTATTTTTATTCGGTTGAAAAATGACAATCCCAATATAAATCACTTGACTAAAGCATAATATACATATTTTCACATATAATGAATAAAATCTTGTAGTTATTGTACTAGGAGATCGTTAAACAAAAAAAGTACTAGTACATTTAAATTACGTTAGATAACTCTCTTATACATAAAAATTATCAATATAATGTTTATTTGGTGTTTCACTTTAAATTGAATTTTAATATAAAAATTTACTATTCAACCATTATATAACTTTAACTACGAGTTCAATTCGAACAAATTAATAATCACATGTACTTGGGAAAGATCATCTGATTTCATAGCAAAATTGTAGCTAGGGTTCTTAATCTTTTCAAAAAGTGCAATAGAGTCCCCAACTTTCAAATTTTGATAGCGCCATCCTAAAACGAAAAAAATTATGCAATTGAAGTACCTTTAGATGGTATAACCATTCAAAATTTTCACTGAAGTTGTTTTCTTACACTGAAGTTTGATATCTTTACAATAAAAGGTCATTCTATTAACATAATAATCCTTAGTAAATTATAGTTGACTCTTTTATAGTATGCAGTGACCATATTTGAAATTTCAAAAATTTCAATTATTGTATATTGTATGTGTGCTATATTAAACATCATACTATAACGAAATATACATGTATTTATTACTTATTTGCTTGAAGCCCATAATGTACTTTCTTGTTGTGTTTTTGTGTTGGGAAAATTTCGTATATACACTAACTTGTAACTAAAAAATAAAATTTACTAGAGTTTCAAAAAATTGAAAAGTACCTATAGCAAACTGAATTAATTAAAAAATACTGAATCTTTAATGAAACATTTATTTTAGCAAAGTTATCATCCTAATTATGTACTCAACCATTTCATTTCGTTGTTATCCAAAAACATTATAAAAAATTAAAATTCAAAATTCAAAATTCAAAATTCAAATTGTGTTCAACAAATTTATAGTCAATATAGATTTACTTTTTGTTCAACAAAATATATTGAAAATCACACGAACTATCTAAAAATTTCAATTCGGAGAATGATATTGCATAATGTTACTGAATTGAATATAACAACTTGCCTCCACCAGTATATCAATATCTGATAACATTAACACGGCACAAGATTCACTCAATATGAATATCTTAAAAATGTATAGCAACATGAACTAGAATCAAGACATAGATTGGTAGTTGCTCCAGGGGCATAGGCGAGTTGGTAAGGCCTGGGGTGACGTGGAGAGAAATCTTCCGGCAACGCAGGTTCGATTTTCGTGTGGGGCAGGTTTTCACTGAAATATTGTGAGAGTCTGTCATGGGGGTTGACCTGTTGGCTCTCTCCCTCAGGTCCCTGCCACTCGTACACATCCCTCGATTTACAATATACCTGGTTAAGGAGCCTCTGACACAGGTGGGAGAGGTGGGAGAGCTTCGCTTTTGGAACTTTCCCCAATAATCAACTTTTGGCCGAGAAAATCAACCATTGATTTGGGTGCTTGAAACTGTGATATTAGCATCTATACGAGAGAGAGACAGATATAGACTTCCAACATATTCCACTTCCAAAACCACAATTTTGTACCACCAAATGCGGTCTCACTTGACAATTAATTCAATTTAGGAATAACAAATGAAAGATACAAATGACAATAAATACCTTTTTAAAAAGATTTTCTCTCCGTCTACAATCATGAACAAAAACTTTGATCGTAGCAAAATATTTTAGGCAATAGTTGAATACAGAAACTTACAATTAATGTCTGATTTTAATCGAAAAAATGAACTATGCAACTTAAAATAAACACCTTTTTCGAATGAATTTTTTCACCGTCTACAATCATATAATAAAATTTTTAAAGCTTAAGAGAGGAGAGAGAGAATTTAAGTTTGGAATGAAGTAATATGAAACATGGTGTAGCTTTAATTAGACGCTTTTGTTAATAATAGTTTAAATCCTTAACTAACTTAACAACAATCACAATTTAAGATTTCCATAATCAATAATTATCATTTAAAATTTCTTTGTGGAAGGTAATTTTCAAAAGTTTCAAATCATCCAGTTTATTCCATTATTTTACTATCAACTAGATAGTAATCATAATTTTCTCTCTTGTATTTTGGTAGGCCCTCTAGAGCAAATAATATCACTATTGAAAGTGATAGAGTTAAATGTTTTAATATTTACTTAACTTTTAGTTGTGTCTTCGATTACTCATTGAATTTTCAAATATTGCTGTGTACTCACTGATATTTGAAAAGTTATACTCCGTTAATCGCTAAACATGATTTCGTAACTGTCAATCGACAGAAGTATACACATGACTAACAAAATGCCCACATAACACGAGTTAAATGTTTCAATAGTCATTCAATTTTTAATCACGTCCTCTATCGCTCACTGAACTTTCAAATATTGCTACGTCACGATTTCGTAATTGCCAATAGACGAAAGCGCACAAGTGGCTGACGCCAACGTGGAACACATTTGAGGTTAAATTCGATCAACCAATTGAAGCTTCCCATCCATGCCATAACAAATTATATATGAAAAATGTATATTCTTCCCCAGATTGAAATTCCTCAAAGTCTATTCCCTCAAGTTTAATTCCTTCAAATTCGATTCCTAACTCTAACCTCTTATCACCCGCAACAAAATGACAGCGCTATCACACAAACCAGCCTAATCAAGAACCACCATTCTGTTTAGAAATCAATAATGTCGCACATGGAGGTAATATCAAAGTCTATTGGTTTTTTTTTTTTTTTTGTCGTTTTATTTACAAAAAAATCTATGTATAGATTTATTCTCTTTTAGCAACTAACTGCCTTTTATTTTGTTTGTGCTGTCAGATTTGGAGAAGGATCTATACTTCATTAATTTTGAGAATGAATTTGAGGATGACGATGATCTACTGATGAGCAAAATGTCATAGAAGGCATTGAAACGAGAGTACTTGAAGGGGTCAGAAATGTTGACAATGAATTAGATGACTTAAAGTATCCATGTTTTGAAGAATTACTAAGTGATTATGCATCTGACAATGAAGTTGACTTCTAAACGGAGTGGTGATCTTTGATTATGTTGGTTTGTGGGGGTAGCACTGCCATTTTATCACATGAGAAAATGGGTTAGGGTTAGGAAATTGAATTTGGAGAAATAGATTTTGAGGAATTTCAATATGGGGAAAGAATATATTTTCTCATGTATAAATCGTATTTTGAAAAAGTGATTTGAAGACATGAATGAGAAACTTCAATTTGTTGGTGGAAATAAACTCAAATGTGTGTCACGTGGACGTTCCGTCAGCCATATGTGCACTTCCGTCCAATGGCATGGCAGTTACTGAATCGTGAAGTGTGATTAATGAAGCGTAACTTTCTAATGTTTAGTGAGCGTACAACAATATTTGAAAGTTCAATAAGTCATCAAAGACACGACTAAAGTTTAGTGATTATTAAAATATTTAACTCGTGCCACGTGGGCATTTTGTCAACCACGCATATGTTTTCGTCAATTGGTAGTTACAGAATTGTGTGGAGTGATTAACGAAGCGTAACTTTTCAAAGTTCAGAGTACGGAGAAACATTTGAAAGTTAAGACGCGACTAAAAGTTCAATGATTATTGAAATATTTAAGTCAAAGTGATATATATTTGATTTTATATTAAAATTTCACATTTACTTTTCAACATTTTAAATTACAAATATAACAAATATAACAGATATTTATTTATTTTTTTGTAAGAAGTGCAACAAAAATAAGAAATGTAATAATAAGTGTTAAAAAAAGTAAAAATAATCATCACCGACCGGGGAGTTTCTCCGCTAGAGTGAGAAAAAAAACCACAAAAAAAAAATACATGATGTCCGTCACTACGTGTGCAGAATAACTCCATCCCCTCCCAAAAAATCGCTCTCTCCCTCTCGATCGCTCTCTCCCTCTCTCTCACAATCATCCAGAGACTCCCATCCCTGCAACAAAGGTGAGCTCTCTCTCTCTCAATCGCTCTCTCTCACTCTCAAAATTGCGCTCTCTCTCTCTCTCTCTGCCTGTTTAGTGTCCAGATTTTTCTCAAATCATCGAACCTGTTTATTAATAGGAGGCTGCTCCCCTCTTCGATCAGGTCAATAATTCTACCCGCGTCTCTGTTCCATGAATTCTGAACTTATAAGTATTGTTTTAATTGGACAATTTTGGATTTTTTATTATAATTAGATTTCAAAATTCTTTATACGAATTAGGTCTCCAGATTCCATGAATTCTGTGCTTATAAGTATTGTTTTAATTGGACTATTTTGGATAGTTTATTATAATTAGATTTCGATATTCATTATACGAATTAGTTCTGCAGACCTTTCTCAACCTCCCCAACGCTGTAAAACCCTATCTTAATCAATCATCATTCTTCTCAACCCATGAATTCTATGCTTATAAATATTGTTCGATCATTGGTCTCGTCGAAATCTGCAAATATTGTTTGAGAAGTGTTAATTATTTCACTGCTTGCTGGCACAAATGTAGAGCTAGGGATTCTTTTCTGGATTGCATAGATGAGCAAAGGTGCAAAAATGCTTTGTAATGTCTCTATATAACACCAATAGGTCATTACAAAATAAACTGTTATAGTGAAGAGACTTGATGTAGTGAAATTCACATGTACAAAGTACTATGCATATCATAAGTAATTATTAGGCTTCTGAATCGCCCAATTTGGAAATCACTAACGTCTGGTATCATATGTTATAGTGCAGAATGTTTTGGGTCAGCTTAGTGGAACCCAAGCTTTATGCTGTCACCTCCAAAAGAACACTTAGTTGAGAAGGTAGATATTTCTTTCTCAATTTAATTGTCATCTTCACTGTTATATGTTTACCTGTTTTCTTTTTTTCTCAGTATTTAGGGATTCTTTTTGTATATGCTCTAACTGCCTTACAAGAGTGATAATGATGTGTTTCGCAATTGCATATGATACTAGACGGATTTCATGGAACTATGTTTACCTTTTTTTTTTTTTTTTTTTTTTTTTTTCACAGTCTTCATGCATTAGTTTGATAATTTACATGTACAAAGTACTATGCATATTGAAAGTCCCGCAATAGTTTCTGATTTCCGAATTGATGCTCCGTCTTTGGGATTTGCAGAATTATGTTTATTAGTTGCTACTAGGATAAATGATATCATTAATATGTGATCTGTTGAAAAACAATTGCATTCCCACTTGAAAGTCCCTCAATAGTTTTTGA
Source organism: Forsythia viridissima (assembly GCA_030279155.1). Classification (NCBI taxonomy): domain Eukaryota; kingdom Viridiplantae; phylum Streptophyta; class Magnoliopsida; order Lamiales; family Oleaceae; genus Forsythia; species Forsythia viridissima. The sequence continues at coordinate 50,586,550 of CM059037.1, read as the reverse complement.
TTTCTGAATTGATGCTGCATTATGAGATGTTGAATAGCCATATATTGCATGCACTTTCAGCTTGCTTGCTCTTTGGTGCCTATTGCAGTTGTATAGTTAATATCTATAGACTTAAATGAAAACACACCTACACAGACAACAAAAAGAGTACTCTTCGTCAAAATCACAATTTATCTTTGCTTTCTTGTTTTTAACTTAAAAGAGTAAACTTCTTGAAGTTTATTTGCATTTCCACTGAAATCCTTTCAAATGCTTTCAGCATTGTGGAAGTGCGTAAGAGGTGGTCAAAATTTTGCACATATATTGAAGTGCCTAGGTTCTAGGATGATGTAGAGAAGAAGTGAAAGTTATTGTGGAGAGAAAAAGGGACTGGAGAGAGGTAGGACAGGAGTAGGCAACAATTTTTTATTATATGATCTCATTTTCATGCATAACTTCATTTGGCAAGTACCATGTGAAGAGCAAACTATACCTGCGCATTTTTTTTTTTTACAATTTCCTTATTTTTCCATCTTAGATATACTCAATCTTGATATTTAATATTTGTCTTCCTCTGAGGTTGATATTTAATATTTTGTGATAGAGCATAGTTGATTGACACTCAGGTATTCAATTTTTGAACGCCGATTAAGTTTTTCTTCATTCCTCTTTTTTTTGAATTTTTTATTGACATTATTTTTGTTGTCAAATTTTGTATTTTACAATAAAGCCTACGGTCGGATCCCACCGCGACGAAGCGGTATACTAATATTTTTAGAATTAAAAAAAATAGTATTTTTTATCACCAACTATAGAGGTGTTTACTCCACTACAAAAAAAAAAAAAAAGTATTTCTTTATTCGTCACTACGTCTTCATTTTCTCAAACCAAAACTCATATCTCTCTCCATCAATTCTTTTATTTTTCTATATTCTTCTCCATATTTATCAAAATCAAAATCTCCTTAAACAAAATTTTCTACCATTCTTCTCAACTCTACAAACCATTAAAATTCTCCACAATAGGATTACACCGCATATAAAATACCCTAACAAAATTGATTAAAACCTTCTTGAAGCCCATTCTCATTATGTTGTGTGTGCTTATAACCCATGCCTGTCTGTTTTAAGAATTGACAAAAGCAACAAGGTTGAACAAGCCATTTATCTTGTGTTGCAGTAATTTCTACAAGGATAAATCAACTTATTCATCACCAAACTCAACTTGGAAGGTAGTATCAGATTGGGGTTTATATGTTGATTTTGCAGTCGATTTGATTGTTGTGACTTGTGAATGATTTAATTTCAATACAACGTCGATCTAAGAATCCGTCCAGCCTTATCGCCATTTTTATCTTCTAGCTCCTTAGAAATTTATTTGTTTTTCCAAAATGGTTGTGTCTTGATGGTAATCTTCCTTAAGCAACATCGGTTTTCTCAACAATCTCTCTTGAATTTTTTATGTGGTTCAGTGGTTGTTTATGGTTTTCCCCTTGCCTTTAGAACCGGCCGCCCCTCAACTGTAATCCGTGAAATACCCACTAGACCCCAGGTGGCTCCGCCCCTGACTATAACTTTCAGGTCGAGAATGGAATTTAGGTTTTAGTTCCATTAGGTTTTGTGGAGTTATATGTGTATGGGTTCTTAATTTATTTCGAAAATTGAGATATAAATTTGCGGGTTTTAACTTTTAAGCTCAAATTTCTTCTTATGTTTGTTTTGTTTTTTGCGTTCAGGAGAGGTAACCATTGGTGTTGTGTAGCAGATTTGTTGATATTGTGACAAGAGGAAAGAAATCATGCTTTCAGGTTTGAAGTTTATACCCCGGGATCAAATTGATAAGGTAAAGCCTCAATGCTTCCTTACTTTATTCAACAAAAGGTGTTCTTGATTGGCTTTTCATACAAATGTGTGTGTTTATGTGTGCACGTGTGCGCGCCCACCTGCATAGATGTAGTGAGAATATCTATTTTGTATCACTTGTGTGTCAACAAGCTATTTAGTTTACCTCGTTAACAAACTATTTTGGTCTTGTATTTGTCCTTTTTTTTTTTCTACAAATTCATTTGTGTGTTTTTGCACTTATCTACAAATATAAAATCTACAGCGGGGTGGATTTCATTTAAAAAAGAATAGAATATAATTTTCCAGTTGTTAGCTGTTGACAAGAAAGTTATTTTTTATGTGCTCGTATTGATTTGGGTAGTTGTTAGGCAAAGGATGAAACCTCATATGACTCTAAAAAAGAGAGAAGAAAACCGGGCAGAAGAAAAGAGAAAGATGGAAGGAAAAAGAAGACTTCACGTTACAGTAGTTCTGATGATGAAGGCTTTGGAAGAATAAAAAGTGTGTCTAGAAAGAAAAGAAAGTGGTATGCTTCAGATGAGGAATTGTCCACATATTCAGATGAAAGTGAGAGTGGTAATGATTCAGAAATTAAGCACAAGATATGTGAGAGTCTGAAAAGAGAGAAGAAAAAGCATGATGGTAGCTCACAAGATGAACATTGGGTTCGGTCAAAGAAGAAGACAGGGAGTCAGAAAAAACAACATCTTTCTGAAGATGAATCACCATATGATTCTGAGAGTGCAAATTCCAGCAAAGAAAGGAGGCATCATAAAGGAGGGAAGGGAAGTCGGAAGAAGGATAAGAAACGGGCAGGCAAGGATGACAATGACTTGTATGGTATGTATCTCGTCATTGTTCTATGTGGAACTTAATTCCTTAGCGTTTCTAGTACTTTATCATTTTGTAGGAGTCAATTTTCTTTGTCATGTATATTAGATGACTGTGAAGGATCTCAGTCGCAAAACCACAACAATATTGTGAGGAAAGAAATGGGATTGGAGTGGATGCTTCGGCCTAAGGACAATACTGAGAAGACTTCTGACAAAGCTTCTGACATGCTGCCAGAGGAAGCCCCAGATGAAGAGGTAAACTCCCAAATTTTTGTGATACCAACCATGCCGGGATTATATATCCCCATGTTCTTAAATGTAACCCCCTACACCTTCCACTAAAAAAAAGAAAAAAATTGTGTCGTGATCTGGGGATTTCATTCGTTGAATTTACAGGTAAAGATTGATCTTCACCACGATTAAATACCGCATTGATTATTTTGAAGTAAAGAAAAAAAACAAAGAAACCAATGAGATTATGCAAGTAAATGTTATTGCATTTATTGCTACTGCAGTGTTCATTCTATAGCTTTATAAATGAATTCAAGGGTGTTGATGCTGGACCACCATAATTCTATTGAATATTTTTTCTTGGGAGGGAAAGATGGACAGTGGAATTCTGGATGTCTTATGTTAAATGTAGGAAGAAGTATACCTAAGAGAGACTGTATGTGGTTCATAGAGCTTTCAAATTGGTGTCAGACTAGTATAAAGGGCCAAACACAAACAAAAGAGGCAGAATAAGTTAGTGTCAATCAGGGAATGATTCTTGGTGAGGTCGGGACCTGAAGCATAGGTCTTCTCACTTCTGTATTATTTATTTATATATTTATGAGGAGAGTGTATAATAACTAAGATAAGAGATACCATGAAGATTTCCTTATGATTTTTCACATAACTTTATAACCAGTTTTAATAACTCATCTCCAAGATGTTCTTAACCAATCCCTGCAGATTCACTGTCCGCCATGTCAGTGTTGACTCTGTGTTTCTATGGGATCTTTACAAGTTCCAATAGACTCGGGGTTCAGAATAATGTAAATAAAAAATTTAATGCTTTAAAAGAAGTATCAGCACGTTTCAAATTTAATGAAGAGATATTGAGAATCGGTTGGCTTACCCCAATCCTTGACTATGTAATGTATTTACTGGGTCTGTATCTACCCCATGTTAGGTCGGTTTGCAAACTCATCAGTTTCTTGGTTTGTGATACTGTTGCTACAACAATATAGCACAATTGTCTTGTGTAGATGGTCCTGTTCACAGGAGTAATATGAACCTAGTAGAACAAGTTAGAAAGTGAGTGACAGACCAAAGTTAGCATGCTTAATATGGTTATGAAGAATTTATACCATTGGTTTTTCCTATAGATGTAGTAATTGAGCGCATTGGCTAAGAAATATTCATGTCAGTGATCCCAAATTTCTCAGGAATAAGGCTTAGTTGTTGTTGCTGCCGCCTTTACGTTTGTGATTTGTACATCTTTTACCAGTTTTAATATCTCATCTCCAAGATGTTCTTAACCAATCTCCGCGGATTCACTGTCTGCCATGTCAGTGCTTACTCTGTGTTTCTATGGGATCTTTACAAGTTCCAACAGACTCGGAGTTCAGGATATTGTAAATAAAAAATTTAATGCTTTAAAAGAAGTTACCAGCATGTTTCAAATTTAATGAAGAGTATTGAGAATCGGTTGGCTCACCCCTATGTAATGTAATTACTGAGTTATCTACACCATGTTAGGCCAATGTGCAAACTCATCGGTATCTGGTTACTGGTGATACAACAATATAGCACAACTGTTTTGTGTAGATGGTCCTATTCACAGGAGTAATATGAACCTAGTAGAACAAGTTAGAAAGTGAGTGATAGACCAAAGTTAGCATGCTTAATATGGTTATGAAGAATTTATACCATTGGTTTTCCTATAGATGTAGCAATTGAGCGCACTGGCTAAGAAATATTCATGTAAGTGATCCCAAATTTATCAGGAATAAGGCTTAGTTGTTGTTGCTGCCGCCTTTACATTTGTGATTTGCCATCTGTTACTAGTGTAATTGTTTTCTTAATTTATTGTACTTCAATGATATAGCATTTATCCAAGTTGGATGCCAGGTGATTTTTGCATATAAGACGTGTTTTTGACTATTTTCCCCAGATTAAGGTGAATCCCAGAGAATTAAACCCATATTGGAAAGATAATGGGAGTGGTTATCCGGAAGAATCGGATGGAATAAAGTCTGGGGGCAACCAACTTTTATCTACTGCAGTTGTTGGTGATGGAGGTGCCAGCTGGAGGCTAAAAGCTTTGAAGAGAGCCCAACAGCAAGCAGCTCGTGAAGGACGGAAGCTTGATGAGGTATGTAGATATGGCTCTCTATTTCAAATTTCAATTCAACTATTACCTAGTAGTGCGTAACAAACTTGTTTCCTCACAGGTGGTTGAAGAACGTTGGGGTTCTATGGGTCAATTTGCAGCTTCCGTGGCTTCTCGTAGAGTTGCACCAACTCATGCTCATCTTCACGCTATAAGAAATAGGAAGAAAGAGTTAATTGAGGAAGAACAGACAATTATAAATAACGAAAATAATAGTTCTGTTGAGAAGGTAATCCTCCATTTGAATTCACGTTTTTATAGCAATTAAATATTTACTGTGGTTTCAATGTTCTATTTACTCAAATCTTTTTTCAGCTACTAACAGATGAGAGCCAAATACTTGGTATATAGTGTCCTTTCTTCTATCCCAGCTGGGGGAAGGAGTCAACTCTGAATCATTGGCTACATAATTTACTTTCTTGTCCCAAGATTATGTTAAAATTCTGTTTGTTGTCTTCTTCAGAATGAGATAAAAATAGCTTGCTAGATATATGATGATCTTATTCATGCGAACTAATGGATTTCGTTTTATCAGAATTCTGATCGGAAAAGCACCGTGGATGTTACCCCTCAGCATCCTAAAATGAGAGTGCCCAAAGTTCAAGATTCTTTATCCTGGGGGAAGCGCAGAAATCAAAACATGTCAACTCAGGATTCTGCTCTTGTCTCTGCTGCAATGTCAAGCTTAAATAGATTTGCCAATGATGGAAGCTTCATGCATGGATTTGTGCTTCAGAAGAATGATAATTCTGTTGATCACAGTAATTCTTCACGTACCAAGAGTGAGGAAAGAGCAGAACCAAAATCAGTTGGGTATGAATCTGAGGAAACTAAAGAAGATGCTTCAATTGTGAAGCCAGCCGTGAGTGCGAATCAATTGGCTGCCAAAGCCTTGCAACTCCGTATGAAAGGAAAGCATGAAGAAGCTGAAAAACTGTTGGTAAGAATCAATTTCATCTTCTCTCTCTCACTTATGTTCATTGAACATCTTCTGGTCCCCTATCACTTGCTGCTCTGGCCCTTAAAAATGCCGGAAAGCATAAACTTACATTACATCTTTCTATCTTCTTGTGGTTTTGGACACTTGTTTACCCATAGGCCCCATACTTCTGTGATCCAATAATTTGAGAAATTCTTATTTGGATGGATATTGAGTTGGATGAAATTTCTTAGACAAACCATATACATTTTCTTTCATTTCTCATTGATATGTGGTATTGTTTTACCCAGTTTTAGGTGTCTTTGTAATTTAGCCTTTCACCAATTTTGGAGATCGGATGCTAATAGTATCCAAATTTCACATAGAGTATGTTTAGTAAATATTTATTTTGTAGATTATATGCAGCGGGTCTTATGGAATGTGTGAATAAATTCTTCCACAATTGATTTTCTTTTATGTTAAATATGGTGATAGTGCCAACTGTACTCAGATGTGTCGTAAACACTTACTTATTGCTTCGTCCTCCATTTGAAGAAATTGGAGAATTCTCCACATTTTTTAGTGTTCTGCTTCCCTTTCTTATTTAAGGCCAGGATGGTTAGTGTTAAAAGTTAGTCAATACATGCAGTGTGACTTGTCCTCAACTTCCATTTTGATGATTACCTAGAGCTTTCTTTTGTTTTTAGTAGTCTAATCTTTTCATTCTCTTTTCTTAATCAGAAAGAAGCTGAGAACATAAAAGCTACGCGGATTGTTGATAATGATTCAAACAGACCGCGAATTGATGGGACCACAAGCAGGTGATTTTGCATTCTACCACTTTTGTAATATTTTGCATAATTGCTTGCCTGGTTGTTGTCCATGTTATTTGTCTCGTCTCATTTTTGTGGCTTTTGTACTTTTATCAAGATATATTATGCATGATGTCTCCGCCCGACAAAAGAAGAAAGAAGAGGATGCTGATTTGAATCTTGCTCAAACAATTATGGGTAATCATCAGTACAACAAATCTCGTCAGGCAGATGACGAGTATGATTATGATGATGGCCCAAGGAAAAAGACTCGGAAGAAAGGAGGGGGAGGCAATCATAAATCAACTGAGATATCTAATTCGGCAAACCGCTTCTTGACGCAGCAAGAGCGCTGTCAATTTTGCTTCGAGAATCCATCAAGACCTAAGCATCTGGTCGTTGCAATTGCGAACTTTACCTACTTGTCATTACCTCAATGGCAGCCTGTTATCCCGGGTCATTGTTGCATTTCAACCTTGCAGGTGAACCTGTATCTTCTTTCTAATTAAACTATCCAGCATTTTTCTCTTTTTTCCTTTATCAGAATTACATCTTATTCATGTTAACTCATCTCCATATAAGAGGAAGACTTTTATCCTTTATTTGATGGAATGACTGTAATTCTTAAGCAGGAAAACCACTTTCTTTTTCCTTATGCTTTGAAGTCTTTTGACTTTATTTTGAAATGTTGTTTCAACCAATAAAGTAAAGTCCATTACTTTATTTTCTGACATTGCAGAAACTATACGCCCCTGAATAATGTTGAAGAATGCAAATCACTCTATTTCTAATATCTAAAATTATGACTCCTCTGACACTGGTGATACAAAATCATGTTTTCAATTGCTTTGCACACATGGCACATAAATCTATGATTTGATTCTCTGTTAACAGTTTTTTATCATTGTTGTTGTCACTGCCATTGCAAGCACAAATGTTCTTCGCCTCAGTTGCATAAATCGGCTAATGGTAGATTAAAAGTAGATGATTTAAGTTTTGTGCTGCTAAAATCCTTTACCTGTTGTTTTTATTCACGATGTCATCATTTTCGTAGTAACCGTAATTTTTTACTTTTCACCTGAACAGCACGAACCATCTACAAGATCTGTTGATGATAATGTGTGGGCCGAAATTCGGAACTTCAAGAAATGCCTAATAATGATGTTTGCAAAGCAGGAGAAGGATGTAGTGTTCCTTGAGACAGTAATGGGGTTGGCACAGCAGCGTTGCCATTGTTTGGTAGAGTGCATTCCTTTACCCCCAGAAATTGCAAAGCAGGCACCTGTATACTTCAAGAAGGTGAAGCCATCTGATGTTAACTCTCTTGTACATAATTTTTCCTGATCATTATCCCCCCTAATTTTAATTTGGAAAGCAAATACCTCTTTACTTTTTGTCCCATCTTCTACACCATATGCTACTTAGTTAATGAAGATATCATAATATACGATAGTGAGAAGCCATCTAGATTAGGCTTCTTTACTATACCTAGCACTTCTGATTTTGAAATATTGTTTAACGTTGCATACAGATCTGTATTTGCATATGTTATTATTAACCATTGTCCAAGAATCCGCCACGACGAGTACCTTTCTGATTAAAAAAATGATTATGATCGAGGTATGCAGGGTAACTGGAATTGCTAGTACTAAGAATGTCAAACTGGAAAATAAGTCCAAATAATTTAGCTACATAAATTTATTCACTGTTTCTGCTTTGTGGGTATTTAAGCATACATTTTTGCCCACATCTCAGTTTTTAACATATTACCGCAGGCAATTGATGAAGCTGAAGATGAATGGAGTCAACACAATGCAAAGAAGCTCATTGATACAAGTGAAAAAGGTCTGCGAGGTTCAATCCCCAAGAATTTCCCATATTTCCATGTTGAATTCGGATTGAATAAGGGATTCGTTCATGTAATTGATGATGAGAAAGAATTTAAGAGCAGCTTTGGGTTCAATGTAATAAGAGGTATGCTACGTTTGCCAGCCGAGGACATGCATCGTCGTCGGAAGCATGAATCCGTGGAAACACAGAAGCAAGCTGTTGCAAGTTTTGCACAGGATTGGGAACCTTTTGACTGGACAAAACAGCTGGATTAATTTTGTGGAACTTGGAATGCTACCAGCTATCAGATGGGATTAGATTAGCCCTGTCAATAGATACTAAATGATACCTTGTATTCAAGGTTCTTGGGACTCCAAGACCAGGGTGAGCTTAAAACGAGAAGACGTGTTTGTCATGTACTTGTGGACGACTTGTATGGTGGTTGTACCGTTTAGTTCTATCGTTAGATGAGATATTGCACTTGGATGGTATAGTTTACAAGTGAGATGTGAATTCAGCCCTTGTATGAAGCACCATTACGAACAATTCGTGTTGCATCATAAACTGAGTACATGTTTGGTTTGGTGTAGTTTAAAAATAGTTTTTTAGGAGTTTTTAATAGAAGTTGATAATAAAAGTTGTAGGTTAATATGTGGTTGAAAATGAGTTTGGGAAAAAAATGGTTTAAAAAAAACTTAACCAAACATGAGCTTAATTACTTTTGCGTAAAATAGCAGGTAGATGTGTGCTCAATTTTTTAGTATATAAGTCTGATTAAAGTCCACTTTTGGAAATCTTTTGCATAAGCTGGCAAGCCTTGATCTTTGTAGATGTAACCTATCATATTGGTTTCGAGGGAGGTTGGAAATGGCATAGCAGCAACGTACATCGTAGCTAGTTTTTGCGTGTGTCGGATGTGCTAGAAGTTTTAGAAAGTATAATCTAGATTGAACTCATGGTAAGCTGGTCAAAGATTCAAGTATCTTGAACAATGTCAAAAGTACCTTCAATTGTAGAACATTACCTCTACACATTCATGAGTTCAGCAGTGATATTTGTTTATGTATTGTTAATTTCTTATCTTAATGACTTGTTCAATTATAATGGCTCATCCTTTGTAGTCGCTTGCCTAAAGTACCGTTTTACTATATTTTGTAGTCGTGTGGTGCAACTCCGCTACCAAGGTGTTCTTTTTTGCAGCAATCATGTAATTTTGCATGAGAATATGTAAACTTGTGTTGTGGTTGCATTAGTCCAATGGCTTCCCTTTTCGATGCTGCTTCATTATGTACTTGCATGGTTTTTGGCCTACAGTTCTATTTCAAACTGCTGATTTTGCAATATTAACCCAATATAGACATCTTGGTCTTTCTCGAGATTGAAGGTAAAAAGCTTTTATCGAATCGCAATCAGCTCTTAGGCTATTTCAACATACAAGTGATGGCACCAAATCCGAAGGCTGTAAAGGCATGCAAGACGTTGAAGGGCATGGGTTATTCTGAGAAAGTTGTAAAACCAGTACTAAAAAATCTTCTAAAGTTGTACGAAAATAACTGGGAGTTTATTGAAGATGAAAACTACAGAAAGTGAGGAAAACAAGGTGCGTTTGCTTCTATTCTATGTGTTGTACTGTTTTATCACCACAATAGTCATTAACTTCCCATCACCAAGCCTTTGATTTCCTCTAACATTAATTGCTTCTCTCTACCCTTGTGAAATCGAAAAACTGGGATCATGTTGTTTTATAATTTTCTCTATTTCCACTACAGTGGATAATCTGTTCAGACATTATAGACAATTGTAATTGATTTCTAGTAGCATGTGCTTTTAATTTTCTACTCTAGGTGGCGAGAGTGAAGAGGGTACAACAGAATGCCTTGTCAGAAAGTGCACCACCTTTGAAGAGATCCAAATCAAATTCCCAAACCGATCAACGTGCACCCTCATGTCATGACTCAGTTCCAAACCATAGCACAACTATTGGCAAAATGAAGAATAAGGGGGAAAATCAAGCTCATGGCAAGAAAAATATGGCTGAATCATCTAATAAACTTCTCCTAGATGAGGATATTAAACCCAAGGTCTTATCTCCAAAATATCATCAAGATGAAGGAAAGAACCAAAGTTCTCCGTTATCTCATAGAGGACTAGAGCAAACAAAAGAAATTCAACTGCTTTCTGATGATGAAAATGATGAATGTAAATCTCTGGCACTTCTGAGAGACAGTGGAGATGAATCTATCTCATCTTTGATTTTCTCAGAGAAAAGAACAATAACATATGAAAGATTCAACCAGTCAAATTCCTATAAAGAACTATGCAATGCTGTGATTGAGAGTGTGCCATACACTGACAGCCTGCCAAACTATAAGGTTCCTCTTTCTGTAGATCCTCCAGGTACTGCCTAGTATCTCTGAACACAGAACAAACATCTATTTATTTTGAAATTCTGTATTGACTCTGTCATACAATTGTACACACACTAGTATAGAGGATTTGATGATTTTACTACAGTCAATGCATAACTTACCCCTTCTGTAATTTCGATAAACAGAGGATGACACTTGGTTCTTGTGTCAATAGTTTCGAATTTAATTGCTTGTCCCTTATTTCGATAATTTCTTGTCCCTTATTAAAAGTTTCTTCTTATTAATTTCGTTTTCTATTTCTGTTGATTGTTTGTTGGGTAGCTCTTTTCTCCAAATTAGAGTCTACAAACTTTATATTATTTTTACTTTTCTATTGAATGTAGAATATTATTTATTGCAAAGCAATGTTCATTTGGAATTGAAATTGACACGAGGATTATAAACTATTTATAACTGTTCTATTATCTTTCCCTAAATTTTGGATTTTAGATAGATAGAGAGACACATTTTGTTGAGTTGGGATAGTGTATATTCATCCTATTTCTCTTAGCAGTTCTTTGAGTATCATTTGCATAATTACCTTTGGCAAAGAAATGTGCATTTTCCATAGGGTGAACTGGAGTGAAACATTAATTGTAGTTAATGAATTTTTCAATTATTGATAGATCCATCTAGACTCTTATTGGAAGGCGGCTCATGTGGAAGTTGTTCTAACTCCAAAGAAAATTGCTCAACATTTCCTGAATTGATGGATCTGGACGCAGAGGAAAAATGTGAGCTTCTCTATCTGTGTGTGCCTCCTCTGCCCTGAAGCTGATTTATTATCTGGTTCCACAATGCTACGTGTGGTTTCGAATGATAGGTCTAATTAGTTTAATAATTAATTATTATAGCAAACTACTGTCCAGAAAATGAATGCTATATCCTTCTTATATAATATGAAAGTATAGTTTTTGTATTTTGTAGTTTGCTTCTTTTGACGAACACATTTTTCCCATCTATAATGATTGCGTGACTTTACTTTTTATAATTTATATTCCATATTCCTACCCCTTGTCATTTTCCCCTGAACTTTATTGATTTTAGATTTTTCCATGGGTGCTTATTTCTTGTTTCGTTCCATTTTCTTTGATCTGCGCAACAATCCTAATTGATTATTTTCTACCTACATTTCGTTAACGGCACAGCTGCTTCCATGGGAAAGAGCTCCAATTCCGAAGGAAATCATTTTGAATGTATGGACTCTGAACAATTTAAAGCAGAAGAAGAGGAAAATGGTGCACTAAACGCGTCAAAAATAGATATTGCCTCCTCATCCCGGAGCGAGGTGAAAATTTCTCTGACATATAAATCTTCACTCCGCTCACATTTTCAAGCTCCAAGTTTAGAATCAGTGTTGAAGCAAGTGGAGGAAAAGTGTGTTAACTCGTACAGAATTACTCAACCCGGTTTCTCCATGCTGAAACTGATGAAAGATATGTGTGAATGCTTTTTGGCTGCATGTAGCACCTCTACTGACACTGAGCAGGGAATATCCAAAACTGTAACACCAGGTCTTGGTATATCTAAGGAGTGCAATCCACAAGCTATTTCAGCAGAGGACATTGATCATCAACTCACGTTCTGCATTAATTCAACTATTTTGAATGGGGTTGTCAATTATCGGAATCGAATTCTTATCGAAGTCGCATCCTAAATTCCAAAGGGTCTTGGTCCCATTCATACGGACTTAATCCGCCGCATGAGAAATTTTAACGTGGATGGATACGGTTTCCCTGAAAAAGATAAAAAGATTGACAGAGAGATTACAGAACTTGATAGTTTAGAGTCTTCTTCAGCTGGCATGATTATTGTTCAAAAGCAACACTCTTCTCATTACGTTGAAGACATTACTAAAGGTCAAGAAGCTTACAGGATTACTTTGATAAATGAAATAAATGAAGAGCCGCAGCCTACTTTCTACTATATTCAGCAAAATGTGATATATCAAAATGCATATGTGAAGTTTCTCCTTGCTCGTATATCAGATGACAATTGCTGTTCAAATTGTTTTGGCGACTGTTTGTCTTCGGAAATACCTTGTGCTTGTGCTGGTGAAACCGGTGGCGAGTTTGCTTACGTGCCTGGCGGTCTAGTTAAGGAAAAATATCTTGAGAGCTGCATTTCAATGAAACGCGATCTGCAACAGCACAATCTTTTTTATTGTCGGGACTGTCCACTTGAAAGGTCAAGGATAAAAGCTGGTCAGGCACATGCAAGGGTCATCTAGTAAGGAAATTCATAAAAGAGTGCTGGTATAAATGTGGTTGTAGCATGGCATGTGGAAATCGCATTGTTCAACGAGGGATAACAGCAAGATTGCAGGTTACACTTCGTTTTTTATATTCTATCTTTTCTTCTGATGCACGAAGTTTTAAGTGTCAAAACTTAATTTTTACATGCTTTTGCAATTTATTATTGTAGATGTACCTGTCACTTCTTGGAAGTTACTATATTTTAATTCTGCAATGGCCATTGATCTTTCCCTGTGTTTTAGGTGTCTATGACGCCTGGAGGAAAAGGTTGGGGTCTTCGAACCCTTGAAGACATGCCCAAAGGTGCCTTTATATGTGAATACGTCGGAGAAGTGATGACCAACACAGAGTTATATGAAAGAAACATGCGAAACACTGGTGAAAAGCACACATACCCAGTGCTGCTTGATGCGGACTGAAGTTCTGAAGGTGTCCTGAAGGATGAAGAGGCGCTTTGTCTGGATGCAACATCTTATGGAAATGTTGCAAGGTTTATCCACCACAGGTATCTTTGATGTGAGAAATAAATAATTACTAGTTCTTTGCTGTCTTAAGAATTATGTTCTCGTTCTTTATGTGTTGGAAGTTCTTTGCGGAACGAACTTATTGCCATCTTTTCGAATTAGTCTTAGAAGCTAGAAGCTACTCCCCACAGGTATACTTCTTTACCTTCTCCTCCTCATTGTGTCTTGCTCTACATAAGGTACAATAATATTAAAACAAGGAAGAATTATATTTCAACGAAGAAGATCCAATATGACATGAATTAGAAACCCATTCTTGGTTACATGGCTGTCTTTTGAGGATAAAAACATAGTTTTAGGCGGCGAATTTTAACGGTCTATAATAGTTTGTGCCAATCCCAAGTGTAGGTATCTAGAAAAGCGGTAGTAGAGATCTTGATTTCGACTGGAGTTGGAATTGGAATTATTGATTTTCATGGAAGAATGCATGCGGAAGACTTCATTGTTGCGAAAGCAAGCTTGGAGTATGACTTCGAATGGAAATTAATGCTAAAATAGTGAAAACCCGCAGAGCAACATTCTGAACTACAGAGATCGAATATTCACATAGAGGAATCAAGTGGGGTTGAGAAGCAATTGTTCCCATCTGATTATACGACAACATTGTATAAAAGTGTCCATAGTTTGCATCAATGGAACCTCAGTCTTGAAGAATACACCCTTGAATTCTATAACTTACTGGTTCGAGTTGGCCTCCACAATACTAATGTGCACCTCAGAGCTTGTTAAATGACAGGATTTTGAATCTTTGTTCGCAATAAGTTTACTATTACTTGTTTTTTCAATCTTGAATATGCATATCAATATGCTTTAAAAGTGGAGGAAAGAGTGGGTCGATATGGGGCTAGGTATCCCATGATAACCCATGAGATTACCTTCTTCAAGTAGTAGAAATTCAACAGCTCAAATCACATCTGGAAGGGACTAGTTAAGCAACGGTGTTAGGAGTACAACAACCAAAGTTGCTCAAGGCTCAAATAAGAGTGAAAAAGAGAAGCGTTTGATATATCATGAATAACATTAATAAGTTAATATTAGAATGTGCAGTATTTCCGAAAATTAATTTACAAGGTTCTGATTATTTCAGCTCTGTAATATGCTTTTATGTTCAACACTGTTGTCTACCCTTCCTACCATCTCAGGAGGCCATACTGCTGATTTTGTTAGTGTTATCCATTGGTGTGTTCTGCTATGATTAAATGTTTACAGAATCTTGTTGTTTTGTCCCTTTAGGTGTTCCGATGCTAACTTGGTTGAGATCCCAGTGGAAGTGGAGACTCCGGATCATCACTATTACCACGTACGTTGAAAACCAATTATATATGTATTTTCACTTTTCTAATGTTATCGTGTACATATCTTAATATGTGCATTGAGTTATTGTATTCATTTGATGCAGCTTGCCTTTTTCACTGCAAGGAAGGTTAATGCTTTTGAAGAGTTAACTTGGGTAAGGTGCTTTGGAAATTAGATTCCATATACAGCAACGTCATAACTGAGTGGGGAATATTATGTATTATATTTAGAATCTGCAGATACAAGGTTCTCAGTCGAAATAAGCACAGTTTTTTGGACTAGAGGTGATAAACAATTTATTGAATGTGTTGCAGGATTATGGAATTGACTTTGATGATCATAGTCATCCTGTGAAAGCTTTTAAGTGTCACTGTGGGAGCGAATTCTGTCGAGACCAGAAATCCATGAGGAGTAAGTTTCCTTAATCTTTAGCTTTGTTATGCATTAAGAATAGTTTTAAAAAAGCAACTAAGAGACTAGTGCCTATCACGCAGAAACTAACTTGAACTTACCTTATAAAGATTAAGAAAATGACTGAACAAGGAAAGCTATTTCATTAGTTATATCTAGTTTTAGTTTTACCCGTATAGATTAGAGCATGCGAAGTTTATCTTTCCAACTTTAGAGTGGATCTGCTTGCAATTTGTACATCAGTTTTTTTAAATTTGATTTAAAATTTGTGCTGTTGTTTCATACACATAAGGGCTGAACCTATTTCTTTTGCCACAGGAAGAAAATCTCGTTCGTGAATCTTTGCAGACCAAGTAAGTTGAAAGTTTCGGGTAATATTGTAAAAGGCTTGTGAGAAGTTCCGTACTTAACCATTTTTTACTAATTTTTGAACTGTAGGATTTAATTCCATGCTTCCAAGTCAGTGATTTGGTACTGCTGTAGTTAATCAAAATATTTTGTTGTTGGCAAGCCGCGAGTGTGTTATATGTGCCAGACTTGTTAGCAGAATGGTATGACAGTTTATATATGCTTAATTCCAGCAGTTGCTCCACTTGCTACACTCTGATTTGGTTGTTCCTCCCTGCTCTCTTTATTTTTGGACATTCACAGCTTGTTTAGTAAGAGATAGACTAAGCATTGGGCACTATTAAGGAGAAAAAGCAAAATTGTCATTTTTATTGTTTAATTTTGTTCATTATTCCACATCTGAATGTTCGTGGATACAAGCGCCTATTATAACAACTTGATCTTAATCGAGTGGAGGTCCTGGGGGTTGAGTCGTCTTTTGCATTTTTATTTGTATCTTTTGTGTTATTGTCTAAAATCAGACAAGAATGTCAATTTTATTTACGATTCATATACTAAACTAGTACCCATAAAAAATGGTAATCCATAAATTTTATCTCTTATACACAAATATTCATTAGGTTCCACAAATTGGCTAACAACCCAAATACATGTTTTCTTGACAATTTCTGTGGGCACTTTATTTTAGGAAAATTGGCATCATTATCCAAGTCTCTTAACTTTTAAAACAATAACGACTGAGTGATATACGTAGTAACATTTCGTTATATTCAGTGACAACTTTGGTAACTTTTACATTTCATCGACAACAAAGAAATATTTTGAAAAAGTTTAGTGACAACTTGAATATTTTTTAATGTTGAATAACATCCGGAAAACATTTAATAAAGTTAAGTGACAATTGAAATAATTAACCCATAAATTTCGACCATTAAAATGTCACAAACATCAAAAGGTAGGGGTGGGAGTAGAGGCGGGAGCGTAGATTGACTGCCAAAATCCATCATCAACAAAGTTGTATATTGACAATTTGTTGGTCGACGTGCTCCCAATCTTGAACGTGTGAGGTGAAACCAGCTAATAATTGATTGATAATTGATTGTCTCTTTTACAATTAATTATCTTATAATTTATATTAAAAATATTTGTGAGACATCAACAGTGACCAAAGGAGCTAAGACTTTTCAGGATAATAGGGATCACGGTTTAGCTATAAACTTGCCCATTCTTGTTCCCACCAAGTGATTTAAATTTGCATTTGGCATCTTGCAAAACGTGTATTGTAAGTATTTAATTGGAGACAATGTATGGATCAATCCACTCCCCCCTATAGTGGATTTGTAGATGTTATCCTTGCACAAGAGTTATCCTAATTTTTTCAGTATTGTTTCAATTTTATCAGATGTTTTGAAGGTTTTCTACTCGTATAATCGTCACCTAATTCTTCACATATATTATCGGGTATTTCACGCAAAGTGTATGATTTAGCATAGGACTTGTGCATTTCTTCGGTTTTTGTGTTGAGATTTGAGTTCATGTCTCTTATATCCATCATGATGGAACGAATTATGTTTTAAATCTTAAGGTCCAAAGAATTTTCTTAAAAAATATTTGACACGCACACAATTTTGTCCTTATCACACTTTTTAACTAGCGGTCATATTTAGACACGTACACAAAAATTTTAAGAAGTATTGACAGAGAGTCTTCTAAATGTTGAGACTTATTTCATGAATTTTTTTTTTTTTTTTTAAAGTTATGTTAAATTATCAAGTCTAAAAAGCTTAAAGAATTAGCGAATTTACATTTTACAATGTCCTGTGCATCATGGCCACCCAATGATTACACAACCGCTACATATATTAATTGCTAGAGCAACATGTTCATCTACATTACATGGTGGAGCCAATTGGGATATTTTATATTTTGTGCCCACAGGCATTTAAATGGGCAGACACATTTTCAGACCCTATTCTTTCATTTCAGTGTATATGCAAATAAGAATATTATTTGTCATATATTAGCCCCTTCAATTTAAAACTGCATCAAAATTCAAAAGTTCCACGATCTCGAGTAATGATCTCTTACCTACATTAGGTTTGAACACAAATATATCCACCCACAATTGTGTATTGTATGGACTGATGTGACACTCCCACATCAGTTCACATCATCAGTGAGCAAATAATCTCCTACCCACTGTGAGTAGAAGATCATTACTCCCACTAATATATTGGGAAATACATGACATCAACTCAATATAAGGTGGATTCTGAAAGGACAATTGATGAATGCACAGTTTATCTTTATACTAGTTGTGATTTCAAGAAAGATGGCAAAGATGCCTGGATTTTCGACTAGGATGACACGCTTCTGTCCACCGTCCCTTATTACAAGAAAAACAATTTCGGGTAAATTTGCACTAGCACTTAATATTGGTCTTAATATGGGTCGACTACATAAATTCTCTTTTGTTACTATATTTGATTCATTGCTAGATCTGCTAAAAGATCTAATGCAATATTTTGTACATCGTATAGGGGACGCAAATTGAACTCTACATCTTTGGAAGAATGGATGAGTTAGGGGAAAGCTCCAGCTGTAGAGCACTCTTTAAGGCTGTTCAATGAGCTGAAAGGATTGGGAGTTCAAATCATTTTGGTTTCTTCAAGAAGGGAATGTCTCAGATCTGCCACCATTGATAACCTTGTTGATGTGGGCTATCATGGCTGGACTAGTCTCATATTAAGGTTTGTCGTGTATCTAAAACTTTCAGATAATATGATTCAACATATGAATTTAAGTCCTACCCATTTATAAATAAATATTGTGCACGTAAAAGGCCGTGTTATTAGACGCGTAACACATATTTGGTTGAATACAGGGGTGCAGATGATGAAAACAAGAACATCCAAAAATTCAAGGCTGATGTGAGAAAGAAACTGATAAACAGTGGATATCGCATTTGGGGCATTTTAGGAGATCAATGGAGTAGCATTGAAGGTCTTCCATTAGCAAAAAGGACCTTTAAGCTCCCAAATCCTCTCTACTATGTTGCTTGAAAGCTCACAAACTACTTTTTTTTCTGCCAAAATTATTATTTTTTTCTCTTTCTTGGGGTTTATCCAATTTGTATTTAATATTAATAAATTGAAATACTTCATGAAAATAAAATTTTGATCAGATTGTATGGGTTGATATCATATTTAGAAGTGTTCTAGAGGAGACCTTGAATGCAGATTTGAAATCTATAATGCCCTTAAAAATTGTCTAGATAATATTCAACTCAACCAAATAGTAGAATGGACAAAATTTTAATTATCGAATACCATCCCGTCCACTTACACGGGAATGCGCTAGGCATGACTCATGAGACGGTAAACTGAGGTCGAAATACTAGTGAACTAAATCTTATTGATCAAGCAACAATGTCTATACATATGTCCTGGCGCAATGGCAGAAAGTAAAGCAACGGCTAGAATTTCTTCATTTCATCTTCTTCT
This sequence comes from Forsythia viridissima, assembly GCA_030279155.1. Taxonomy (NCBI): domain Eukaryota; kingdom Viridiplantae; phylum Streptophyta; class Magnoliopsida; order Lamiales; family Oleaceae; genus Forsythia; species Forsythia viridissima. The sequence goes on along the minus strand of CM059037.1, from coordinate 50,567,211 downwards.
CCTCTGCTTCCATGTGCATCCTGGCGCAATACTCGAACAAAGTTCCATCATAACAGCGTCTAATAGCTTCCTTCGACAGGAACCCATTGCTGTCCCTGGCCAGGATGTATAGAATCGCCCATTCCATTTTGCTTGCAAACCTACAAATGCAAATTTGGCAAAAATCAAAGAAAAAAGAGAGAGTATATAGCTTTTAGGTCAATTATACAAACCATCCAAAGATATCAAATGCTTCTCTGTTGCCTTCGGTCATATTCCACAATTCTCCAAGTGTAAGCTTATCGGGCACTGTCTGCGCGTACTTGCTAAACATGTTCTCAAAATTCACAGGGGAATACCTGCAAAATTGAATTCAATGTATATGATGTCCAGAATACTTCCATACAGAGATATACTCGTGCATACCTTCCTTCCGTGTCATAGGTTCCAGAATCGCTTCCATGCTTGGCCTTGTGTACGTTATATATGTATATAGGAAACAAGGGAGAAGGTAGCCAACCCTGCAAAAAATAAAAAATATTACGCTTACTAATGGTTTCATTTCTCATACAATTCATTCCATCCCGTGTTTACACTAGGAAAGAGAGCCATTACACGCTTACCAAGTGATGCATCTGGCTGAATCATTGAGCCTTAAAAAAAAAAGTAAAAGTTTCTAAATAACTTTTTAACATGTTTTGATAAACTTTTCAGTAAAATTACTTAAAAATGTTAATTATTTCAAAACTTACTTATAAGTAAAAAAATTAAGCTAAGTCCAACATGCTGATTTTGGCATTATTTGAATTAATGCTACTTCAAATTCACGGCATTGCTCTATCAAATATCTTAGAAGAGAATGTCATAACAATTTGGTTGCTAGACTAGTGGTAGATCAAGATCATAAAATACACCAATAAGTTATTACTGAAATTTCAAAATTTCCAGAAAGTTCACACATCCTTCGTATCAAATACTCATCCAACTATAAGAACTTCTACCCTGCTCCTTGATTATAATTGTGTTTTAGTAACTGGAAATGTTTGAATATTGACATAAAGGCACAATAACTTACAGGAAGTGTAGGGTAACTCAATCCCATATTAATTACAATAGCGGCTATAAGAGAGACAATCACATTGAACCCAATTAGGCGAAATCCTGCAAAAGAAGAAATTAAACAAGTAGTTAAACCAAAGTGACTTATATACAAGTCTCTATGCTGTCCACAAAATGATTTATAACGAATAATATATCGTAAAACGAGCATGACAACTGCCTTGTTGTTAATCCTTACGAACATAGATCTTGTTCATCATACTATCTAACGTTGTCTAATACTGTGTATACTCCATGTATACAAAAAAAGGCTAGAGGAAGTTTAACTAAGTCATTGTTTGATAATTACCTGCATACGTCTCCCATGGATAAACAATTCCATTGTCATCTTGGTCAAAGAAAGCACAATGCTGCTGAAGAACGCTCAAGTTGTTATGAACATGGCCTGGAGTGCCGTTGGGATGCTCCATATCAGGAGCAACCAATGCTCTTGCCATATCTAAATTTTCATACAAGAAAAGAGCTAATATGATCACAATAATGTTGCAAAGATCTATGCCAATGCCAAGATTAGTTGCAAAAATTAGTTTATTTGAATGATCTAAGACTTCCAAGAAGGCCGAATCAAATTTATACAATAATATGATTTTGAAGCTCATAAATATAAAATTCACACAGAAATTACAAGAAAATTACTCAATACTTGACTATATAGCACAAACAAGGGCAGTGACTCCTCCTCCGACACACTCCATGAACACATACCGTGTCGGCATTCTCTTGAATGAGAGCTTGTTTGGTATGGTTTATAAACCGTTTTTAGTTTATTTCAGCCGTCATTTTTAACTTTTCAACCCGCTTTTAACCTAAAAAGTCAACAATTTCAACTCAAATAAACCAATATTGGTTTATAAACTAATTTATAATCTCTGTTAAACGGACCTTGAGTCTTCATCTTGTGATAATTTCTAAATTTTAATATTGCATAAAGAAAAAAATAACAGCACACCCAAAATTGCAGATCAGATTTTCACAAAATAATCTAAGAACACAATAATCCATGGTTTTATTTGATATTAAGGGAACGTTTGATTGCAAGCATTTTTCTACCGAAAAAATCATTTTTCCACCTATTTTCTAAGTAATAACTTTAGTAGCCACATTTTTCCATAGAAAAAGGCCTAATAGAGTGTTTGATGGTAATTTTTTTTCATGTAAAACGTTTTTTCTGAATAATCGCATTTTTCTTGAAAATAAGAAAACGTTTTCTTAGAAGGATGAGATTTTATTTTCTAAGTAAAACTTGCTGACAATTATCAAAAACAATTTTTTGATAATTCAATTTCATGAAATTCATTTTTTTTTTCTCACCCAAATTTAATACTTGCAATCAAACGAACCTTATATCATCGCCAAAGGGGTAAAATAGAAAGAGGTAAAATTTACATGGTTTTGGGATAGAGGTTTCCAAATCAGTCCGGACCGGACGCTCAATGGTCACCGGAGCAAGCGGCGCCTCCGTGGACAGTGCAGGATTTATCTCCACCCTACCAGCTGCCATTCCTCTCTTTCGATTACTTGCAAAATTTCAGAATATGAATAATCCTCCCTCACCTTTTCATGCAGACATATCTCGTGAAAATGCTTATGAAAACGTTAAATAGAAGTGGAATTGGGAAGCGGTGAGAATGATAGTGTACCTTACAAACTGCGTGGCAATCATGCAAAACATCCGCCTTACAAGTGCAGCCTCGCGTGAACCTTCAGCCCTTGAATTGCGACACGTACATCGAGGATTCGTTTGCTACTAAGTGAATAAGTTGAAGACTGACATTTGCAATAACAATTCTCAATCCACAATATCTTGTTATTAAAAATCTCTATTTTCTGAAAGAATAATATTATATAGACGAGAATGAATAGAATTACTTTTTTTATTTTTCTAAATGCTGACCTTAATTATCTTTTTAGTATAAAAATTATTTTTTAAATACTTATATTATAAGTTGATGGTGAATGTGTATACAAAAAGTGAATTATAAGTTGTGGGTCCTATAAAAAATGTGAATAAAAATTATATTTGATCAATTTAACCAGTTGAAATAATAATTTATACATTTTCAAATTAGCACTCAATCCACATTAATGTAGTTCTCGGCTATGGTTGAGTAGTTTGTCTCTTACGTGACAATCATCGAAAAATCTTTTATTAATTTTTCTTATTATTGTATAGTAGAGTGGAGTAGATGATATGTTACTTGGTAGGAATTGAAATTTTTGGTTTAATTTTATTATTCATGACACTCAATAATGGTTATAACTCATTTTCTTAATAGTGAAATCCAAATAATAAATAAATAAATAAAATATATATTAGATAGATCTCTTTTCTACGTGTTTGGATTAATTTTTTGTGAAATAATAGTAAATCTTATTTATTGATTAGATTTGTTGGTAATTAATATACTATGTCAAAATACACTTAGAAAATCATTCATGTAAATATAATTACTTGATTTTATATTTATGAGGTGAAAAATTTGTTTTTCTTACAAAAAGAGGAAAATCAGAGAGAATTAAGAGAGTAAGTGTGTAAATTTATTATAACAATGACTCTTATTTATAGGGTTCCAATAGGAGTTACAATCTGACTAGAATACACTCTTACGGAGTAAGTAGATAACTACATAAACATCTAGATAAAATTAAATAGTCATTCATCAGTATCTATAATTTTACAACACTTCCCTTGGATGACTTATTTACATAATAACTAGTTCATTAAAAATTTTGTTTGGTAAAAATCCAATGGGACAAAAATACTAATCAAATGAAGAAAAAAAATTTATCAAAAATTTGGAGTAATCGAATGCTACTTTCATTAAAACCTTGTTAGGAAAATCCAGTGGGACAAAAATTGAGCGAAGGAAAAAGAGTATAGCTACTCCCCCTGATTTCAATCAATAAAAAAAAGTTTGTACCGAGCTATCCATATCTTGTGCGTCATTGTCTTCATTGCCGCCATCTTTTTATAACTTATATAAAACAATTCTGATGAAATGTGCTCCACGTTATAACTTCCCAACAATATCATCTTCATACATAGTACTCAGCATGATGGTCTGATGCAATTATATTAAAAAATAGATCTTGTTGTTGTTCACTTCAGGTGTCTCGTATACAATTTATAACACACGAGAGTATAATCATGTGGTTATGATGAGGGTAAATATTTTGTAGGTTATGGATATCTATAAATATAAGATTTATAACACTCTCAATTGGATATCATGTACACAGAATATTATTCATTAAAACCTTACTAGAAAAAACCATGTGGGAAAAATCATAATGAAAGGGAAAAAAGTGCATAATTCTCTTGAATATGCTACGAAAGTTATCTCATTAAAAACCTTGCTAGGAAAATCCAATGGGACAAAACCTCAACCAAGGAGAAAAGAGTACAGCGCGTATTTACTCCCCCTCATGATAATATCATTTCAAATATGTACTTTGATCGATTAAATTTTTCAAAAACTTAAACTAAATGCTTCAGGAATATTAAATCCTTCAGAGATTTATTTATATAGTTTTATTAGTCATGACAGATGAATTGATTATAACAATATCAATTATATGCATATATACCATGCATTGACAGGCTAACAAGATATCGATTTGTAATTGCTTTACACAAGCCTTTGTAAAATTCATAATGTTAAGAGTCGCACAATACATGTTACGACTTCATTTTTCTCATTTTCTTTTCACATATATTGTATACACCTTTAGATGTTGGGACTAACTTCAAGTTTTTCTAGTAAGTTCAATTTACTTAGAATGCATCATGTTATTTGGTCAATTAATTATTTGACATATTTCTTTCAATATCTTCGATATCTTTCATAATATGAAGCGCTACATTTATCTACACTACATCTAAAAGAGGCTTATATGGAGAAATATTTTTGGACCATTCTACCCTTACAATTTTTTTAAAATTCCATATTCACCTTTAGTATTCATTAATATATAATTATTTTTTAATATTTTATTTATTACTATTTTATTGTTCATCCTTATTGTACATTAAATTTTTAACAATTTACTAAATATACAATTAAATTTTCTAAACATTTAATATATTAAATTAAGTGCATGTTCGTTGGCCATTTTGGAGAAAAAAATGCATTTTGCATTTATTGCAGTGGGCCACATTTGTACAGGTAATAAAACTTTTGCATTGACTAAATATATTCACATAGTGCATGTTAGACCATTATACCCTTCTTCTTCACGTGGAGACATCCTCAATAAACTCATTTCCAGCCCAAACAATGTTTATCATGTTTCTCCTACACATATTTTTCCTTCGGCTCCATCTCCATCTCCGCATCCGCATCCACCTCCACCGGATCACTGTCACCCACAGATTCATCTGCCAATCCCATCGGAATCAACATTTTTCAGTGCAAAATCGACGCAAAGTTCGACTCATAGCTGATCTTTTGAAAATGGTAAGCTATTTGCCTCCTTTTCATACTCGTCCGGCCAATGTGTTTTTTCTCAAAAATATACAAAATCAAAAGCTAATTTCATCTATGTTCCTCATTCATTAGTTTCTTATAACTAATGTCTCATGTTAGCTATATAAATTTCAAATACAAATTGCCCTAATTTTGTCCCCCCTCCCTTTTTTAGTCGGTCGATAATCTCTGGCGCAGTACCCACCGGGACGTTCTTCCACCTTCACAGTCGAGCTCCTTCTTGCGAAAAAATGCCAAATGGGATGACTATACTCACCAAATTTTTCTTCATTGGTGTAAAGTGATAATTTCTCAAGAATTCAAACACAGTAAATGTTTTACCAAACTGAGATGGGATAATCTTACCAAATCGTTCAACTCCGACGCAGGGAATCAATGGACTTGCACCCAGCTGAAGAACCACTGGTTTAGTATGCAAATAGAGTATCAACAATTTAACGAGCTTCTTCGTTGTACTGGAATCGAGTACGACCACAGCCGAGACGTAATACACGAATCAAGCAAATAATTAACTCTACATTCATAATCCCTGCTATGAATCAATTATAAAAGTCATGTTTCCAATTACTTATGAATACTCATGTTTCCAATTAATGAAGTGTACATTGCTTTGTTTAATCTGGACCAATTCAATAAATTTCAAACAACTGTGTGGAATTTGCAATTGAGTAATCTGCAGGTTGTTATTATAGGTGGTTATGAACTGCTTACAAATGTTCTTTGTGTAACTTCGACGTACACAGTATGGTGTTGTTGGACCAATTCAGTGAAGTTGAATATATTTTTTTCGTGTGACTTCAACATTCACAGTGTGGTGTTGTAAAACTTCAATGCCATTATCCAACGATGGATGAGTCATCAATGAATTTTCTCTTGCAATTGTTGTTATAGAACTTCGATGTTTTCCAATTACTCTAAATGTATATATTTTCTGTATAGGAAAAGAAAAATTACACCAAATTTAAGAGAAAGAATTGTTCAGAAATATTCTACAAGTACTGTAGTATTTTTGGTGACATGTATGACTCGGAAAAGTACGCTCTCAGCCCTTCGAAGCTATCTAAAAAGGGTTTCGATGACGATGTTGTCAGTTTAGACAAGATACCATTCAGCGCTGAGTTGCGCGATGAGCACGTGCTATCATCCGGTCCATTTAGCACATCCGCAATGAAATGTTCAGGCGGACACAGTGGAGAGAAGAGGAAACACGGCTCTCATACTGATAAAGAGAAGAAGAAGGTTGACTCCCGCACTGCATTGTCATAATCAGTTGAGAAATTGGCATCGGCGGGAGATGCATTGGCGGCGCACTTGAAGTTGAGATCCGACCCTCCTTCGTTTGAACAGTGCATGCAACAGTTGAACGAATTAGGGATATTCAATAAGGATGAGAATTACGAATGTTGGGCCATCAGTTTTTTGAGAGAGGGAAAGAACCGGGTTGCTTTCGCCGGATGCCGTTTAGATCACATGAAAATCAAGTGGATGCGCTTCGAGTACACCAATTGGTTGTGCAACAATCCTCATTCATTTGATTAACAGTCTATGTTAGGCGTACTTAATTTTCCACTTCTTGTATCGGATTTTTTATGTTTTCAATTAATGAGTTTCACAATTTTCATCTTACGTGGTATTGTATTATCTGTCATTGTACGTTTCAATCAGGATCGGGAATTATTGGATTTGGGACTGAGCACGTGATTTTATTTATTTTTTTATCGCATGGCACAACTTTTATGCACTCTGATTTTTTTAGCGAACAACACGTGACAAGAAATAGATAATCTATCTTTAAATAGTAACATGTTGTACTTTGAGAGAAGAAAATATTTCTTCAAACAAATAATTGTACTTTCAAAGAAGAAAATATTTTTTACAATAGTTAAACGTTGTCCTTTGAGAGAATAAAATCTTTCTTGATCAATATTGGATTTTTCTTGGATGAATGGATGTCTTGTGTTATATTAGATTTTGCATGCGTGAATGGATAACACAATGACATGAGGTAAACTTTCTCTTATATATGACATACCATTGTTTCACAATTGAAAGTAATGCATTCCACATTGTTACAAATTGAAAGTTGTCATTTCAAACCTGAACTTGCCATTTCCACGCTAGCAATAAATCATCAGTTTGTGTATGAATCGGTACGTATTGCCGACTCCGATAATAATAGCTCTGACGACAACGACATGGAAAGAATAGAACAAGATATACATGTGTGTCTCGAGTATTGTCGTGCTACTGAAAGCCTGGTTAGAATTATTTGCAACGATGTCGGGTTAGAATTCGAAGATTTTCGAATGCAAGAAATTGACACATTTTCATGCTCGAAGCACTACAAGAGGATCCTCAAATAGCTTTTCAAAAATTTAGGGTGTATCATCCTTTGTTCGTAAATTTTACGCACTTACTACGTGATGAGTTTGGGCTTTCTAGTGGACTGAACGTGGATATTTATGAACAAGTAGGTATGTTTTTATGTATTCTAGCACACGGAAAAGGGTATCGGCAAATGCATAATATGTTTGGGCACTCCATGGACACGATACACCATTATTTATGTGTGCAGTTGTTGGACTGGGTGCTAGAATAATAAGACCAAAACCAAATTATAACGAAAGTCCACATGGTCACAGGCCATGTCTGAACAAGCATCCCCACTTCCAAGTGAATGCAGTTTATAGAATGTCATCGTAATGTTATTGGTCATGTCTATCTATTTAATAGTTATAATGACACTAATTTTCAATTGCTACGAATATTAGGATTGCATTGGAGCGATTGATAGAACACACATCAAAGCGGTTTTACCTGCTGACGAGCGACTGCACTTCATAGGGCGAAAAGGCTACCCAACTCAAAATCTAGCGGCGTGTGACTTCGATCTCTACTTCACATTCGTCCTCCCTGAGACAACTGGAAATGTACATGATAGCCGAATTTTGGCTAGGGCTATTCATAAACCTGATATAAATTTTCCATTGCCGGCCAATGGAAAGTACTATTTCGTAGACTCTGATTTTGTACATAGGATTGGATACATGGCCCCGTATAAGAGAGCGAACATCAGATATCATTTTCAAAAGTTTCGTTCAAAATCTAGTCACGGTCGAAGAAGGTTCAGGGATGCGCGCGAGCATTTCAACTTTCAACACTCATCTCTGCACAATGTAATTGAACGTGCTTTTGGTGTGTTGAAGAATAGGTGGACAATTTTAGAGCTTATGCCGCGTTATCCTTTTCGAAAACAAACCGCAGTGGTTGTTTGCAGCAATTGTGGTTCACAACTTTATTCGACGGGCAAGCCAACGAGACCACGCATTGCATACTGCGATAGAGGTTGAAGAAGTAGCCGATATTGATTTTCCAGACGAGATAGAGCAAATAGCGGCTGATTACAATGCGCCACAAATCTCGAACACAGAATGGGATCAATATCGTGATTTTATAGCGCAACAATTGTGATGGAGAAGTGCTATTGTGTTACATTTCTATTTTATCGCTAATATTTTATGCAATGGACACTATGAATGAATCAAATAACTTGATCGCACGAAAACTTTGAGGACTGAATTGTACACTTTTGATACTTATGTAAAATCAAAATGCAGATGTGTAAACATGTTTGCGAAACAATTCCTACGCTCTTCAAAGTTTAGTTACAAATGTCGGGGGAGTATGAAGCATTAAACAAAAAAAAAAAAAATGAAAGTTGAAAGACCAAAATGCATAAAAACGTACATAGTTGAAGGACCAACCTGAAAAAATTGTAAAGCACTGTTTACAACACCCCAAACCGCGAAATGCACACAACAACATTTTCTGGTTGGAAATAGAAAATGTATGTTTGCCCCAGTCCAACCGCGGTTGGACCGCGATAAATAGCACTGGAGTACAAACTGCGGCTTGGTCGCGGTTTGCAGTTGGAAGTGGAACGAATTAATGTTAACGGCAAGATCTCCATTGTTAGATTTGTATATTTCAATTAATGGGCCTTAGTATTTCCAACCAAAATGCTGTTTATCTTCTTCAACAGTGCAGTTATACATACACACAGACGTATGTATAGTTAGTGTGAGAAACCAATTTTGAAAGAACCAAAATGAAGGACATAGAGGTAAAAAACTATAATTGGTCAAAACGTGTAGAAGTTGAAAAGTGTACAATTTTCCAAAAAGTGGAGGCTGATTGTTTGCCATGGCCCACCAGCTTTTATTGAAAAATGGTTAGCGAACAAGCACTAAATATGAAGGTGAAAAAATGATCTCAATTTTTTTTTTTTTTTTTTTTTTTTTTTTTGCATTAAGTAGATAAAAGGAATGAGAAATGAGTTTCAAAAAAAAAAATGAATGAGAAATATTGTAACTTTGTTTATAGCTGTATTAAAATTTAAATCATAGTTGTCAAAACTGAAATGAAGATAAAAAGATTATTTTCAATACATTAGTTTACAGTGATTATGAGTATGTTTGATTCAGTTCTTTTTTTTTTAAATTCTTTTTTTCTCAAATTTATTTTCAACTACATATTTTGTGGGACCTAAAACTTTTATCAACTTTTCAACCATATATTTTATCAATTTTTTTCAAAATCTTTAAACCCCACAAATATATTCTATAGTTTAGAACTAACACGTGAAACTTTTTCATTTTTAATAAATAAATAAATATATATATATATATATATATATATATATATATATATATATATATATATATATATATATATATATATATATATATATATATTCTGTCAACAATATTCTTACTTTGTTCGTCAACAATATTCTTACAATATAGACAAACATTAACACTTCTTTAATTTTTATTTTTTACTCACATTTATGACATTTCATTTAAGTCGTCAAATCAAACATGACTAATAAAAAGAGAACATACATAAAGAATATTGTTCACAAGAAACTACTACTCCAACAAATGTACAAAATTATGTAGTCAATCATTACATTTTCTCACAATAAAATTAGTCATTATTAATTTTATTCTTCGTAAAATGCAGCTCTGGAGATCATTAATACTATAAGATTTAATATCAATGGTTCGTCAATCATCAAAGTTTAAATCATCAAAAGGTCTTAATCGGGTTCGAGTTATTGTTGGTATTATCACCATATAAAATTCATCTCTAATTGTAATTGTACTTAAATGAATGCAATTATCTTTTAATATTTATTTGTTACTCTTTTATTGTTCATTATTATCGTACATTAAATTTTTAACAATTTATTAAATGTACATTTAAAATTTGTAAATATTTAATATATTAAATTAAATATGAAGGTGAAAAGACGATCTCAATTTTTTTGCTTTGCATACGTAGATGATGGAAATGAAAAATAGATTTAAAAAAATGAATAGGAAAATTGTAACTTTTTTTTACCGGATAAAAATTCAAATCATGGAGATAAAAAGATTGTTTTGAATACATTGAATTACAGTAATTATAGTTGACAACTAATATATGAAATTGTTTTTAATTTTTAATTTAATTAATAGTGCATCAGATGCGCTTATAAAAACAGAACATACACAAAGAATATTGTTTACTATTTCAACAAATGTACAATATTATATATTCAATCATTACATTATCTCCAATAAAATTAATAATTATTAATTTTTTTTTCCGTAAAATACAATCCTGAAAATTCATATTAATACATCATTAATTTTATACGATTTTATATCAATAGTTCGTTAATCATCAAATTTAAAATCACCAAAAGCTTTTCACTGAATTGAAGTTGCTATTCGTATTACTACTATATAAAACTCATATTTGATTGCAATTGTACTTCTATAAATGTAAATAAAATATCAACATCGAACAATACAAAACAACACGTTATCAACAACCACTTTTTTTTTTTTAATCTTTATTGCAATTGTTACTTAATATTTTAATTATTAACAATTATTTGAAAAATATTAAAAATTAACAATATGGTTACAAAAACGCATGCAACTCACGCGTCTCTAACTAGTACATACAAAAGTATTGTCAACAACATTTCTTTTTTTATTCTATTTCTTTGACATAACTACATAACTTATCGAGATCTCTTCATTTTATTATTTCAGCTAATTGGACCTCTTTCGAGATTTTATAATTAGTTATGTCTATATATTCTCCAAAAGTACACGTCTCTTCAATGAGACTATATTTACTATTTGTTCCATTTTTCTGTTGAAGAATTTTTTTTTTTGAATCAAATGTCAATACGCTTCAGGCGCGCCATTAAATTTACCAGATAAATGTAAACGGATTGTCCTTCCAAGACGTCAATATGAATTAGAGCATTTATAGTTGGTATACAGGACTTGTTTAATCTCTTTGGTCAGTAAATGCATATGTCAATTGTATAACTTACAAGTGAGTTATTTATCGAACTTCTGGTTCGTATTATTTTGTGCAATGATCTAGAAAATATAATATGTTGCATTTTTATGTATTCTTTCCAACTACTTAATTTATCCCATAATGTTAAGAATAAAATGACATTCAAAAAATCGTGTTATAAAATATCTACCGTCAAGACTTAAGATATTTTATAAGGTTTCAAATAACATTCTTTAATTTCCATCTCAATGCATTAAGTGGACCGATTGTGCAAATATTGCACTATCAAAAATCATTAAATTGGTAATATTAGGGCCTGACCATAAGCCAACTATAGTGGGGATAATTTTGATATTGGCATGATGCGTATAAGTGTTACTGCATATAAAATAGCATTCCCTAAACAAAAATAAGAAGTACTTTGTTCTCAATAGTAATGGTTTAGAATTTATTGGAGACGTTCACAAACAATATTGTTAAACCATTTATCATCATCTAAACTAACATTTATTAAAATTTTAATATTTAGGTTCACTAGCATTAACAAGAAACGCGTCTTGATGGTATATTATAAAAATTATGCTAATAAATTACAATTTGAACAAGTAATCTTGCAAACTTCAAGTTGCGGATAATAAAACCATACAACCATTTAGTAGATGTATCTATTAGATACAAATAATATTTAGATGCTTGATATGGAGGGTGATAGGGCCCCATATATCACCCTAAATAATTTTCAGAACAGGAAATTCAGTTTCGATTTTAACTAGTGAAGGTATACTTGTTTATATACCATAGTATCACGTGAGAATTCATTATATTGAAAAATCTTCTAGTTTTCAATAGATATTCTCATTAATAATTCGCATCATATTTATTCGAGATGGTCTAACCAGTAATGTCAATCAATAAATTTTTGAAGTGTTGAACTTCTAGTTCAATACAATTTAGCAAGTATATTTTTAATTTATTTGGAGAACAAGTCTATGTTCATTGTCTCACAAGAATGGAGAAATGAAGAATGGAGAATTGTCTCACAAATTTATTGTATTTCTTCAAGAGTATTAATATTATAATATTTCACAACATTAATATTTTAAAATTATAAAGTTGTACTTTTTCAAGAGCAACAACACGATATTTTTTTCTAAAATATTGATATATATAAATTTATACTTCTTCAATAGTAGTTATATAATATTCGTTTAATTAAGTTGTGCTTCTTCAGGTGCAATAACATAACATTCTTTTAGAATATTTTTATACTTGTATTTCTTCAGAAATACCAATATTATTTTCTTTTAAAATATTGATATTCATAACGTTATAATTTTTTATGAGTTTTAATACAATATTTTTATAAAATAATAGATCTTATAAAATTACGCTTTTCAAAGAACAAGTAATATTCTACTTGAATATTAATATAATGTTGTGCTACTTTAGGAGCAACAACATATTATTATTTATGAATATTAAATTATTTAAAGATTTACTCATCATGAACAATTCATAATAGATGTTAGATCATATATAATTATGCTTCGAGAGCAAGTATTGTTATGACATAATATTAATATAACGTGTGGCGTTGTGCTTCTTCAGGAATAATAACAAGTAATTTTAAAATATAAACTTTATAAAAATTTGCTCTTCAAGAACAATAGCTTAATATTAGATCTTATAAATTATGCTATTCGGGAGCAAGTAATATTCTGTTAGAAAATATTAAAGTAACATTGTGTTTATTCAGGAGCAACAACAAATTAAAGCTTATTTGGTATAGTTTTTAAACTAGTTTATTTGACCAAGAATAATAAAAAATGTCAAGCTACAAAGACAAAATTTTTGGTCAAATAGATTATTTTTAGTCAAATTTTGATCAAATAAACTAGTTTATAAATTATACCAAACGGGTTCTTATTTTGAAATGTTGAATTGTATATAGATTTACTCTTTAGGAGCAATAGCATAACATTCTTAGAGTGTGTTTGATTTTGATTAAAATTAGATTTTTTTGTAAAAGTTGATAAAAGTTGATAAAATGTGTGGTTGAAAAGTTGTAAAAAATTGTAGTTCCATAAAATATATGGTTAAAATTAATTGTTGACTTTTACTTCAACTTTTTAGCAGACTCTTTAGTGAAATCAAACAAGGTCTTATAAGATATTAGATTTATAAATTATGCTATTCAGTAGTAATAACTTAATTATAAATCTAACAAATTACGCTATTCGGAAGCAAGTGTATTCTACTGAAATATTAATATAATATCAAGTTGTGCTTTTTCTGGAAGACTAACGAAATATTCTTCTGGATTATTATTTTGTATAAATTGATATTTTTCAATAATACTAACACAATATTATTTTAAATATTGATATATAATGATTAATAATATATTCAAATAATACTTATCTACTACATATCAATATAAAAATATATAATCAAAGATGATAGCAAATAAAACACTAACCTTTGCGCATGAACAGAAAATAAAGATCATTTTGTTAACACAATTATCTTCATCTCCATATACACGTGGAATTGAAAATATAGCAATTGGATGAAATGAGTTTTTAGATCTTGTTGTATTTTTTGAAGTAAATTACTAATTCAAAATCCACTTCTGTTTATGTAGTGATTTCTCAAGAATGAATTGTTGAATATTGATCGTAACCGTTGGATATGAAGAACAATGAGTTTTGAATCTGCTGGCCAAATTTCATGACGATCGGAGCATGAAGTATTGAGATATTAAAGTTTGAACTCAGATGTGCAGGCTGGCCCAAATTTTACGAATTTCATAACTTGTACTCTCGAATTTTTTCTCTATTTTGGGCAAGTTTCTTCGTACTGATAACTTGGTATAAAACTAAGAGAACAAAAGATGAAAATCGAAGAGAATTAAGAGAGCAAGTGTATAAATTTATTATAATAATGACCATTATTTATAGAGTTCCAATGAGAGTTACAATCTGACAAGAATATACTCTTTTTGAGTAAATAGATAACTAGATAGACATCTAGATAACTACATTTTCTTAATTTTTTTGATATTTTATTTTTTAAACTGAGCGTGTTAATAAATATAGTATTGTATATCATAATAAAAAAGAATTTGAGCCCGAGATCTATTACTTGACTTCAATTGGAGTCGTGAATGACAAAAGATGGGTCTTTTCCATTAATAAAAATTATGATGGGTAAATTCAAGACCAGTCAATGTTGTTATACTTATAGGCTCTAAAGTCATATGGTCAAAACTTAATTCAATTATAGTCACATTTTAGCGCAAAAAGACCAACATACCCTTGCAATTGCAAAAAAACCTAATTCAGTAATACTATTTTAGTATGATATTGTTTTATTATGATACTGTTTTCTATGATACTGTTTTATTTATAATTTTATATTTGATATTGTTTTATTATGATAATGTTTCAATCTATGATAATGTTACTAAATGTATACAGTATTAATGGTCTTTTATTATTAATGGAGCATTTCAAAAGCAATATCATTACTTCAAGCAGTAAAACATTTCTACTTAGTTATATCTATGATAATGTTTTATCTAAATAAAGTGTTATATATGATAATGTATCATTACTTCAACCATTAAAAACATCGTGTACTTAGTTTTATATATGATACTGTTTTATTTATGCTTTTATCTTTGATACTTTTTATTATGATAATGTTTCAATATATGATACTGTTTCAATCTATGATATGTTATTGAATACATACTGTTTCAATTTTATTATACTTTTATCTTTGATACTGTTTTAACCTATGATACTGTTTCAATTTATAATATTGTTATTGAATGCATACAGTATCAATAGTCTTGTACTACTAATGGATCATTTTAAGAACAATATCATTACTTAAAGCAGTAAAATATCTCTACTTAGTTATATCTATGATACTGTTTTATCTAGATAAAGTGATATGATATACTTATACTATGTTTTTATCTTTGATATTGTTATTTAATCTATGATAATGTTATTTATATTGAGTTGTAGTTTCTGATACTATTTTATTAAGATACTTTCATGTATGATATAGATATATTAAGATACATTTATTTATGATACTGTTTAAGTATGTATGATACTGTTTAGACAAGAAAAATTAAAGATTTTCATTTTAAGCTAAAGAGACGATTTCAAACAGCTAAAATACATCGTCAGCAGTGGCAAAGCCATTGGCCTTGACCAGCTCGTCGATATGATTTCGAAAATATATTATAATAAAAATTCTAAGCATATATGCGAATTTTATGTCATTTTTGTAAACACAATATCAAACAGCACACATAATTAACAATACAAATAAATAATCTAATGACAAACTTAATACAATATCAAGCTGCCATATATTTATCCTCTAATTTGGGACTTGAGAAATACAAATAAGAAGATTCAATGTAGATTGAATTGGTTCGTCTCATTTGCTTATTTGGGATGGAGGTCTAGCTCCAAGGAATACAAAGAGAAACAGGTCAATTTTAAATCTACACATTGCCAGTCTTTCAATTTTTAATTTAAGCTCTTTGTTAGACAAAGTACAGCCCCGAATACATTTAATACTTAAATGAATGAACTCTATATCTTTTAAGTTTCTACCGTGATTTTGCTTTATTTGACTTTCCTCATGCTTGACATCTAATCTGCATATTTACTTTTATTTTCCTGGTTTCAAGCCGAGACTGAGCTATGGAATTGGGGGAACAAATTGAATTTATTTTTCTATTTCATCGGTCATCATTGTATTCTAGTGTTGATGCGTGTCTGTAAGTTGGTTTCCCTTTTGTAGGGCTTGCAGTCTACTCGGAACTGTTCTGGCATAGTGAGAGCTCAACTGGATGAGGTAAGATTATCTCAATGATTTTTGTATGGTGAACTTCTTTTTATATTTCTTTCCTTATTGGAAAAATTTTGGAGTCACCTATTGTCTTCAAGGTTGGTCTGGATGGGTCCTCAAAAGCTGAAGTCACTTATTCTGCCAAATCCGAGGTATCATCAACAGATGCTAAGAATATAAAGTCGTCAGTTGAGCCTTACATGCCACTTTGGCCTCAGAAGAATCAATATCTGAGTTTATTACTCAAGTTGCTAGTCGTGTAAAGTATGTATGCTTGTTGCTATAATTAATTTGACTATCTCTTTCCATTTTTTCATGACAAAATGGGGTAACATGTTCTTCTGTTGCAGGTTAGTTGATTCTAAGGATATTGTGGAACTTGAGTTAAAACAAATTGACTATGAACTTTTAATACGTAAAAATGAGTCCTTACCTCCGCTACCTTCGGGACATATTACACCGGCACAGTCATACACTCAGCCTGCAGTACTGTCTCCAGTCCCAACACCTTCTTCTGCTTCGACTTCAGCACCTTCTCCTGCACCAACCCCATCACCTTCTCCACCTAAAACTCAAACATCCAAGTCATCTCATCCACTACTCAAATTCCCCATGGCAGGGACATTCTATCGAAGCCCAGCACCTGGTCAACCGCCATTTACGAAGGTAATTAGCATAAATGTGATAAATAACATCAGCATGAATGTATATGTATTTTTCATTTTTTAACAAAAGGCGAAGACTACTTCTGTATTGTATGTATTCATTTATTTTCTATCAAAGCTTAAATTTTTATTTACAAAGCAACGCATTACATGGATCTGATAAGAGCATACAGATAAAGTAGTGCAATGCATTTATTTCCCTCCCTCCCTGAATTTTCTATACTCCGTACTGTAATCACGACGCTGCTCCTATTTTTTTTCTGTCGTTAATATTTTCGAAATCTATTATCGAAAAGAGTTGGTGGCAACGACGGTGGCAGCAACAGTGGCAGTGATGGTGGGTGCAGTGCCAAGAGTAATGTATGTGACAAATATGAATCACGTGGATAATTTTGAGATTAATATAAAAAATTGTTGAAGAATATGACTTATTGACAATTTTAAAAATTATTTTGACTTGGTTTAAAACAAACTTTTGAGCAATTTTCCCAATTAAGAAAATCCGTCTTTTCCATTATAGTTTCATAATACACAATGTATCATATTTCCGTGCTATTTTCGTTAATTTCACTTTATGTGCACTTCCAACACTGGGCATGGATTATGCTCAGCCCAACTTGCACAAATCCTATCAAAAGCCCTTCTACAAATTGGCCTGCGAAAAATATCTCCCAGCAAATTGTAGTGAGAAGAAAAAACCCGATTTGGTAAGCAGATTCAGAGATTTGATAGTATGGCAAGCGAAGCAGCAATAGAAGTTCCGGCGGAGGTGGCGGCGGTGGAGGAGGTAGCGGTGGTGACGGAGAAGCAGCCGCACAAACTGGAGAGGAAGTGGACGTTCTGGTATGACAGCCAATCGATTCCGAAACAGGGCGCCGCCTGGGGCAGCGCTCTTCGCAAAGCCTACAGTTTCGACACCGTCGAAGAATTCTGGTGGTACGAACACCCCCAGTTCTATATATACATATATTTATTATGATTTTTATGGATATAATTTATTGGTGATATCAATACTTTTTGAGTGTAGGATCCTGTTATTTTTCATGTTTTTTATGGAGTTTCTCTGTTTAATCGTTCACGTGTTGTATCTTTTTTGTGTTGTGTTATTATTGTTCCTTGCTTTACTCCGTGTTATCATCGCTATTTGTTTATTTGTTTTTCCATTTACTATCACCTGTATAATCACTTGTTTTTCCTTTTTAAGTTTGTGTCTGGTTCACCATCGGTGTTATCAGATTCAGGTTATCTTGTATATGAATGAAATTCCGAATTAAAAAAAGCCTTGTCATGTTTGGTTCCACTGGGAATAGGTATCAGATTTGGAAAGGGCAAGCTTTCAAAATAACCCTCTTTTAAGAGCTAAGGGTGAAAAATTGTCACCTTTTAATTATTCATTTAAAAAGGCTTAAAGGTCAAATGTTCAATTTAACCTTATTAAAAATAGTCTTTATCTGTTTTGCTATTTTTTCTCGACGCTTGAACTTGACGGGCTCTGTCAACGAGAAAAAAAATGGTGGATACAGTTTGAAAGCACGTCAATATTCCAACACCTCAACACGCAAACAACTTCTTTTAGCAAAACAAACATAGTAAACCAACATGTAAGTGCAAGAAACTTTGGACAGCGAAGGCAAGAAAAGATAACGGAGTCCCAACTTTCTCCCATTCTTTGAATGAAAGAGCACCGTCACGAAGGAAGGGTAGAGTCAATAGAAGAAACTGTTTAAAAGGAGAAACACGTTTTTGGATTATAATATTTCAATACTGTTTGTTTTACAGACTGTAAAGAAGTGCCTTTTTTCACTCTCTCCAAACACGGTCTCTCTAACAAATTTCATTATTTGAAAAAGTGTTTTTTGGTTCAAATGGAATTCTGTATTCCATTATGCCACTAAATTAGAAAAATGCATTTATTTATTTGTCTTATGTTTTAAGTAACTATACCAATTGACTACCCCCCAAAAAAAAAAAAAAAAAAAAAAAAAAAAATCTCTACTTGACTATAAATTTGCTAAAATATCAAAATATACCATTGATTCCTATTCAGTTCAACAGCCATTGAGTTCATTTCCCACTCTAACTCAACGCTCTTCAAATCCATCCAACTCCGCCTCAATTGAGACCAATCAACAAAGATCAAGTTGGGAGTTACCAAAGTACCCAACTCGACCCACTTGAGATCTACACGTCGCAAGTAAAGAGCTTTCAATTGAGATTGAGTCATTTGTCTGAATGACTTGACCTTCGAATTCCTATGCCATAGTTATCCTTAGTCCTTTTGTCCCTTAGAATGGTCTCTAGGAGCCATAATTTCCAACTCCTCACATAGCATCACATGACCTATCAGGCACGTATCTCGACATACACTCAAACCTTAGGGAGTCTTCGTTCCTCATTGGCTATTACCTAGCTGATCTTTGCGACTTTTGCTGCACCTAAGATGCGATGCAATGCGTGAAATGTAAAAGAAGACGCATGATGTAAGATATGGCAATTTTAGGTCGGTTGTTAGCTTACTACAATTCTCTAATTTTATCCGGGCATTAGACTGGCCGTGAAGAAATATAAGTGGAGTTTTTTTTATGTAAATCAATTAATGTAGAGCATTAGATATGTCTTTTTTACCTTGTTTGGTCAAAAAAATATTCATTATTGGACGAAGGGGTAACTTTTTGAAGTTGATATGATAGGGAATTGGAGTTCTTGGTTTGATGTTTGGATTTGCAACCATTCTTCAGGATATATTATGTAATATAGTTACTTTTTTCGTGGGCAAGGTACTTCATGTAACAATCTTTTTTCCAAGCACCAAGGCTTATGCCTTGAGGCGCACCTCAAGTGAAACCTTGAGCAAGTGCCTCGAAGTTTGCACTTCAGTTTCATTTGTAATGTCTTATATTCAAGGAATGGGGTAATAATAAGAGATGGAAGGCAGATTAATTTGTAGTTCATTTTGACTTATTGAGGTGCATGCCGCAAGGCATAATCCTCCTGATAGCTAGGGGTTTTCCTAGGGGTGAACATGGTTCAGTTTAGGTAATTTTTGGCCTATAATCAAGCCATTTAAAACGGTTTGGAAAATTTACAAACCAAACCAAACAAAACATTTCACTTTCCACAGAGTTTCAAACTACGGTTTACCTAGCGATATAAGGGTTAACAACTTTCGCATACGGTACTAAGATATTTTGATCCTAGTTCATCCAGCACTTCTTGTCATTTTTAGCAAGACATCTTAATAAACAAAATGGTTGATAGATCAACAATAACCCTCCCTCGAATAGCTAAAATGTTTTTGACACGATGATCAGTCACCAAAAAATTGTGTTCCTAACATGAATTTCTGATATTCTGATCTTATTACAGAATTATATGATCACAAAATATTTTTCAAGTTGTGAAACTTTGAATACCTTGCTTAGTCTTTAGATAAAGAAAGTCCTAACAAACTTACCACAAGGCCACCAATCTTCTAATTTTGACAGTAAATCAACAAAACTGTGCTCCTAATTATCATGAATTAGAATAAGTAATTCAAAAGGTAGCATACAAAGTTCTTGTACATTTCCTTGGCAAATAAATACGCTAAATGCCGATCCAATGCATTCTATATTCTATATCATCTGACATATTATTAGTCCTCCCCTAACCAAACAACAATATTATAAAACATACGGATTCCAGAAGAGCAGTTAATGGAAAATTAACCAAGCAGTATATTGTGATTTGCAATAATTTTCTGAAATGACAAAGTGCCACTTATGAAACCTTGTTATGAAATACAACAAAATTAACTAAACTTCAACAACTTCATCGTCATCATAACCCAATGAGCTAAACAAGCATCATTTAATGTATTACCAAATTATAGCTGAACACTAGAGCATCACTAATGGTAAAAATACCAAAAAAAAAAAAAGAATTGCAGCAAAAACCTTATTTTTAAATCTAAAATTTTTAATTAGGTAAACAATTCGGTTTGGTTTCAAACAATTTGTAGCTATCGAAACTTATATCGAATCATTTCGAAATGGTTTGGTTTGGTTCAAAACCGAAAAATTGACGGGTCTACGTGGACCCAAACCAACTGTTTCGAATCAACGGTTTTGGTTTGAGGTTTGGCTTTTTTTTGTTCACCCCTACCGGCAGCTGAGTGTGCGCTCGGTTGTCTTGCTGTGGACTTTTTTGCTGGCCTCAACTCTGTGTGCTATTTCTTATATCGTAGTAAGGGGTTTTTTGGTCAATTTTAAACAGTAACAAACTCCAAAAACTAAAAAAAAAAAAAATGAATCGGAGAATGTAGAAGAGAGCAACTGATGTGTGCTTTAGCCTGTAGAATTGAAGCATGATAGACCCCTCTACCATGTGAAGTGAAACTTTTCAGCTGCATATGGCTGGTGACTGGAGTTGTACGACACATTACTAAACTTCACCTTTTTCTTTCTTTTATTTTTCTTGTTGCATCTGTGTTTTTGTTTTCATTTTGTTTAAATTCAAAACAAGAATAATTATTGAATAGCTGGTGAGTTGTTTTATTTTTGAAAAAATTATTATTTGCTATTTTGTTGATTTTTCTTAATTTTGGAGTTGCAAATGGGACTTTAATTTTGTTGATTAATTTTTAGATAGTTTATGGTTTGTGTGTATAATTTTGTCGATTTTTGAGTTATTTTATTGTTTTATGTTGAGGCTTATGTCTTAAAGTGCATTAAGATATATGCCTCACCTCGCAGAGGCAAAACGCCTTGATACCATATCTAGCCTTTCAAAACACCACTAACAATCATAACTTCTACTGTTATATATAGACCTGTGACTCGTTTCTTGATAACTCATTTATTGATTCAAGGTCTAGAAAATATTAATAATGACAACCTTGATTTATACAATCCAGTGCAAGGTTTTTGCATGTCTGGCTTGGGGTTTAACTGTAAAATTGAACGTACCTACATCAGTAAATGATATTGATTTTTCCATAGCTGGCTTGAAGTATGGAAATAATTATGGGATATCTAAATTACTCTGAATGTCCATGGCAGGGACAATAATTGTGCAACAATAAATAGTCTTTTTCAATGATTACATCAGTTATAACATCTATCACCATGCCGTTAAATACTTATATTTAAAATTATTTATAGAGTACAACTATAGCCTTGGACCCCTTATTTTTTACCACATCTGACATAACAACAATATTATTATAGCATCTGGAGCTTTAACTTTTTAGTTTTTGTAATGCATATTTAAGTTTTAATTTTGGAAGTGATTTGAGATTAATATTTATAGAATATAAGGCCCTAACATGTTCTGAGGAATATTATTGGTTGGTATGGTAAAATTATTAATGACAGTGAATGCTTGAAATTTTGAAACAATACTATTGCGCAGATAAGACAAGAAATTGCAATAAATTATAATCAATCTCTTCAAAAATAATGATGAGATTTGAGTTTTGATTGGAAACAGCGCTGCACATTCAATGCTTTTTTGTCGTGTAATCCTAGCTGGGCATGTATAACTTTACGCTCCCTTCTGAAAAGTGCTGTCTCCTTTCTGCCCCAAGTTTTCAGTTTCCCCTGATCTTTCCGGTGCATTCTTTTATAGTAATTTAGCCATGCCCAGCAATTTAAACAATCGCTACAGAAGTATTCAACAATTTGAAAATCTAATGGAAAGACAGAGTCTGGAAACGCTAATTGCATGTTCTGTGTGCTATCAGATTTTCTTTGATTGCACAAGCCTTATGCGTCACTATCTGTCTCATGTGCCAGAAAACGGGACTTCACAGCAGAGGAAATTTGGGAGAAGTCTCGTGTCATTTCAAAATGATACAAACTTCTGTTCAAATTCTTCACGATCTACTCTTTATTCATCTGTGCCATTCAGTTCTGGTGCAAGTGACTGCTTGGTACCATGTGCTTTGCGCAATGCTTCACCATGGCCATTGCCAAATTCCCTGCAATTTGGTAGGGAAACCTTAATTCCTAGACCACTGCAGTATCCATCACCATCAAACTTTAACTCAGCCAGAAGCCATGCTACATTTGTTTCACAAGCTGATGGGCCATCAAACTTCAATCCAAGTTTTGCCTCACAACATTCCGGGCTGCCTTACGTCCTTCCTCCCGTAAGCCCTGGTACATTAGTTTCACAGGCTACCCGGCCTTTGAACTTTTGTTCTCCTAGAAGCCCTTATGCATCTGCATCACAATCTACCCAAAACCCAAATTTCTGTTCAAGGTTTGCCTCACAGCCTTTTGGACTGCTTCACTTTCTTTCTCCTGTAAGCCCGGGTATGTCTTCCGCCCAGCCTGCCCAGCTATCAAACTTCCATTCTGGTATAAGCCCGCGTGCATCTGCATCACAACCTACCCAGATTTCCAACTTCCATTCACCCATAAGAACTAGTACATTTGCTTCACAATCCTTACTAGGTACAAGGAGTCTGGGACTTGGCCCGAGGACCAAACCTCTCAAAAATTCAGCGAGGCCAAATGTTTCACGTACCAATCGAGGCCATACATTCAGCAATTTTGGACAACCCATTGACAAGAGGATAATGGTTAATCTTGTCAAAGAGGGTGGTGATTACATTAACCCCAATGAGCTGGACTTGACCTTGAAGCTGTGAAAGCTCTGAACGATATTGCTATTGGAGAATGGAAGAAAATCCTTTGTTCTTTATTTAAGTACTGATGTCTAGGTTTTGTCTTGGAACTACATCAAATTAGGATTTTTATATGTAATGCTTTGTTGTTTAATGGTGTTTTTTTAAAGATAAGTCTTATTAAGGGCTAGAAGGTCATTCTAGAGTCTGCGACACCTTTGATGAAGTTATGATTATAAATCATTTGAGGATTTTCATCCTATTGCTAATGCTTATGGTTTTTGTTTCCTCTTTACATGTTTGCATGATCTTGCTATTTGTTTCATCTTGTATCCCTTGCATCGGCTCAGTTAATGATATTTCCATCAAAGCATCAACTGTCTAGTTGTAATATGTTTTTCTTGTGTACTTCATCAATTATTTGTTAAACAGTAATCGATCAAAATTTGAAATTCAATATAATCTGGTGGAATTTACATATCTACTTTGTTTGAAATACACTTTCGACCTTTATTTATTATTTTATGAAAGTATCATGTCCTCTAGATCTGTCAACAACATTAAATATGCTCTCATTTTTGAGTTTTTGTGTGTGACCACACGTGTATTTTTGTTTTCTTCCTTCTCGAGGTAGCTTCTATTTTGTGAACTTCATTATGACTAATCTGAATTGGATTAGTGAAAACACTCTCCAGATGTTTATTTCACATGGACTTAGCATTTTCTTATTGGGATTAGAAATATTTCCATCAACTTAAATCAATTCCCCAATCAATGTCAACTTTTAGTTCTAAAATCCATACAGACCCAGCCTCTTACACTGGACTTTAGGAAAGGCCAGAATTATTGGAATATAAATCCTTCCTTTTGAATATGTGCATCTTAATTCACTTTTTAATGTGCCTTTCGCACAGTCTTCTGCCTCTTCAACAGGTCCACGTGCACGCACAGACACTTGATTTTTCCTGATCTCTTATAAGTGGAGCTAAATGGGTAAGTGGACTGATGTCCTAACTTGCTCCTCTTGGTATTCAACAGGATTTGCAAGATTTTAAATAGCACTAGATAATATCATAGAAAAAGGAGAAAAGAAAAAGAGGTGTGTGATGACTAAACTTGGAATACAAGACATGGTTATTGCAGGGTAAAATCCTCTACAATAGCACTTTTTTGCACTTCATGAATTAGATATGTCTTTTATATTTATCAGGGTTTTATTTTACATCTCAATTGTTAAATCGTGTGTATTGTACAGAACTCTTATTATGGAAGTATGGTGAACTTCCTTTGATGGTATGAAGCTGGTTTTATTTGTGTTGAAATGGTGAATTTTCCTGCAGTTTATATGATCAGATATTTAGGCCGAGCAAGTTGCCACTAAATGCTGACTTTCACTTGTTCAAAGCTGGAACGGAGCCCAAATGGGAAGATCCCGAGTGTGCTAATGGAGGCAAATGGATTGTTATTAGCAACACAAAGGCTAATCTTGACAACATGTGGCTTGAAACTGTAAAAAAACATATCTTCTTTCTTTACACTAATGAGTTTGTGATGGGTAGATAGATAAAAATGTTGAGTTTTGATTTTTTTCCAATTGAACAAGTTCATATTTTTATATTTGACTGAAGAACTTTTCGTCCTTAGTTGATGGCTCTAATTGGGGAACAATTTGACGAGGCTGATGAGATCTGTGGAGTGGTCGCCAGTGTCCGCCCAAGGCAAGACAGACTTTCGTTGTGGACTAAGACTGCATCAAATGAAGCAGCACAGGTATTTATTTGTCATTTTATAGTTAGGCAATTAATTATTTCTTAGCTTTTGATGGTGAAGTAAATATGAATCATAAAATCGTACGAAGCTTCCGGTGCAATTTACACCCCGAAAAAAAAAATCAGCAGTAGATAAGAATCACAATAATATCAAAGAGAAAATGTTTCAAGGGAACAAGATTTATAGGATTCAAGGAATGAAGAACCTTGAATATTACTTTCAGATTCAGCAGTAAAATGAGGAATAGAAGTTCCAGTAGCCACCCCTCAGAGAGCTGTTCCTAAGTACCATAAATTCTCATGCTAACAAAAAGAACAAAATGCATTTACGCAAGTGGCTCAATTTCTTGTCACATGATCCGCTAAACCATAAGATACATGAATAAAAATTGAAATTTAAGCGAACTGCAGAAATTGAATCATGATTGTTGGAAATAAATAACAGATTCTTATAATTCATGCGCATAGCATTTTTAGTTGCCCCTTTTCATCCTCCCCGTGTTTGCAAAACTCGACTCTGATGAGAAGACCTTCTCATATTCTTCGTCCTCCTCTGGATCACTTTGAGCTCCTCTTCTCCAATCTATTGAGATAGTTTTTAGCATGCATATTTCCAAAGAAATCAACAACTTCTATCTCAATTCCTCTTCTATTTAAATCAAGTGTAAGAACCAACCTGAGTTTCTTCTGACTCTGCTCCATGTTAACATCATGGACAGTGTCATGTAAAGGATTTTCACTCTCTTCTTTGGCGTTTTCAACCTCAATTTTACTTTACAGTGTGTCCAAGGTACATGGTTGCATTTTAGAATTTCCAAATGGACCTCCACTCATTACTGTTGCTGGAGTGTTTGCATAGCCCACAGAAAATCTTCAATCTTCATGATCTCTATCTGTTGCACTTGATTTCACAGTCCTTGTTTTGGTACATGACGTACATGACAACTCTCTCTCAAGGATGGTGCAAAGCCCACTGCATTTCGAATACCACTTAGATGCAGCAAAGATAAGGATCAGAAAATTCTGCTACGCTGGTGTTGCAAATTACCCCCAAGAAATCAAAAATTCTGCCGTTAATAAGCTGCACAATAATATCAAAGGGAGTGATTCGACAGAACAAGATCATATGTCAACTGTCAAGGAATAAGGAGACTTGAAAGCTACTTTTAGATTTTGCAGCAAAATAAGTAGTAGAAGTTCCGGTGGTCAGCCTGAAGAGGTGTTTCTAAGCACCATAAGCATATTGCTGCCTCCAGTTAACAAAAAGACCAAAATACCCTTCACTTAAAGTTACTTAACTATCATGCCACTGCTTAACCAAACTACACATGACAATTTAAACCTACTAAATATCAAATTGTTATATCCGAACATACTACAGAACGAGAAATGCAGAATGAAACAAAAGATAGACAAATTATTCTTGGGTATTGCATCTTTTTGTGCACTTAGTTTCCACCCTCATCATTTGATATCTAGCGTAAGTTGAATCAGATAATTCTTGATTGTCAGCTCAGCTATCAACTAACATCTTAGTTCTTACCACCTTCAATATTTCTGCCATGGGGAATTTTAATATTTTCTTATAGTTACCCAAACTGGTTGAAGGAGACCCAACAGAAGTATCTGTTCTGTTTGCATCTCTGGTAGAATACTTTGAAGATTGTCAACAGAATACTCAATAACTGAAAAGAAAAATAACTCTACATTGGAGGGGGAGGGGCGTAGAGAGATGATTTTGGTAAACTAAAAGGGATTAGCTGTGGGTGTGGGACTGGGATGATCAGTCCTTTCAGGCAGCATTCTGCTGAAGGCAGTGCAAAATTACGAAGGAGAACAACAATCACACAAGTGAAATCTGGATGGATGATGCAGCTACAAGTCAAATATCATATAGAGGTTAAAGTATTCATTATTAGTCGCAGAAATCATGTTTTGATGTTTAACTTTTAGGGGCCCATATATGTCAATATTTGGGACACAGATTGAATTCCAGTGTACTCTATGCACAAGGCCTCATTTAGGCACATATGTTAACCTTGTTAGTTAACAAGGTTTTGTTGAAGCTGTACAAGGTTCACTATTATTTGGATAAGATGAAGTATTAGTGGTTTGATACTGCACGTAAGCTTGTGCCTGCCTCAGGAGGCAGTATCTTTCCCCTCCGCTTTGCCACGAGGCAATCTTACTTTTATGCTGCACGTAAGCTTGTGCCTGCCTCAGGAGGCTGCTTTGCCACGAGGCAATCTTACCTTTTCCTCATTTCTTGGCAAACCTCATAGATGCCTTTTAAACCTGGCCTTTAGTCGTTCTTAAGATAATCCAGGCAACATTTGTTCTTATTGATACGAACATCTGGCGCAGTGCACTAAAATTTGGAGTGACCTCTCCAATTCTGTCCATTAGATTATAGATTTGTCTAGTTCATAAGTTTGTTTTTGAGATTGAAGTTTTTCCTTGTTATTTAGCTTTTGCATGATGCAATTGTTAATTTTCTAAAGCCTTGAGCCTTTTATGGTTATATGTTTCATGCAGCTTGTGATTGAATGTTAATTTGATCTATCACAATGCAGAATAGCATTGGGAGGAAGTGGAAGGAGATCCTTGATGTCACTGATAAGATTTCTTTTAGCTTCCATGTAATTTTGATTGTCCTGGTAGTGTTTTGCACGATAATGCTTTCTTCCTTTCATTATCATTTCACAATTTTCACTGGTTAATGCAGGATGATTCTAGAAGGGACAGATCAGCAAAAGGTCGATATACCGTGTGAAGATCTTGCTCGTGCTGTTGAGTTTGTTTCTGTTTCCAGCTTTATCACAAATTAGAAATCGAGTACTTTTGTAATGCATATTAACCTCAAGTATTTTGCTTATGAGTGGATCTGGAGAGGTATGATAACTTTTAAATATATTTTTTTGAATAATTTGATTGGTTTTATTTAATGGTTAGTCAGGAGGAAATTTCTTCGTCTTTCGACGTTGTGATACCCGTATATGACGTCCATGTTGAAGAAAAAGTAATAATTTAGCATTCGGTCTGATTTGAGATAAGCTAAAGCTGAAGTCAAGTTATTCTAAGAAGCTAAAATTGAAATTGAGTTATTATAAAATGGAAAGTGGTGGGTCTAATTTTGAAAGAGAATCAAAATCAGTTTTCTTTTGGTTTTGTTGTTTGACATAGAACACATTCTCTGTATAAGAGGTTGAATTATAACAGGTTCGATTTGGTTCTTGCAAAATAGAACCGAACCAAATTGTGTCTATTCCGACTTACATTAAAATTACTTTCGGGAACAAGAAATTTCAATTTACTCTTTCTTTAGAATCTGTGTCATTACATCTATATTCAAGGACAATAAATAATTGAAGCTACGATGCCTATAGGCCCAAGACAAAATAAAACACTTGTATTTGGCAAAAATATAAATTTAAATTGCAGAGTATGATGTTCCCTTATGCAAGGAATCCAAGCTTTTCTCCATTTTTCTTTGCTAGTCGAATCAATCCCTGCCTTTGTTTTGATTCTGCTCCTATTGATTTGCAGAACTCATTTATTACCTGAAAATTTTTCATGCAAATTAAATAATCAGAATAATGCCCGTTTGCAACCAATAACTATCGTGCTCACATAACTGAGCACTTATAGTAACGGAGTTGAAATTTGTTATTCTTTTTTTGCCATACTTAACTATCAGCTCTTATTAGCAAATAGCAAGATGACACGCACTGCAAGTGATATTATCTTCAAATGAGAGCTGATGTAATGAGGTTGAGACAATCAAATAGGACAATTGATCTAAACTCATTGTTATAGTAGACTTTTAAGAAAAGTGCGTTATTTTCATGTCTTTGCAATTGGAACTTGGAAAATTGCACAAGAACGTGTATTTTGAAGAAAGTAAAGGAAAAAATTTGGTGTAGATAAAAAGTAGTTTTTAAAAGATTTTGATAAAAATTGATGAAATGTGTAGTTGAAAAGTTAATAAAAATTGTAACTTGCTAAAATATGTGTTTGAAAATGAGTTTATAATTGTACAATTGTAGTCCAAAAATTCTTGAATACTTATGGAGCAGTTCGTTGTTACCTGTGAGTGTAAAGCAATAGCTTTGCCTCTCAGCTGGTTGAATGTCTTCTTCCCTACAACACTACGTGTGACAACAACAACTGGAGCAAAAACACCCTTCCCTTCATTCACATTCTTCATCATTGGGCGTAATCGAACGGGACGCGCCACCCGAACCCGCATCGGCACCGCCCCGGCCAGTGTGGTGTAGTCTTCACCTGCCATGAGTGATGAAGAAGAAAGGCTTAGGCATCCTTTAAATCCAGTAGCAGAAACTGTAGCAGCCATTCTTGAAACCACAAGAAAATAATTACAAGGGCCCTTTAGTTTTCTTTTTCTTTTTTATCTTAGAGAGAAAATTTAGTTATGGTTCTTGATTTGGTGCAATTTATAGCCTGTGAAGTGTGAGTCTGTGGAGGAATATTGAGAGCCACATAACAAGAACTTGGCTTGGAATTTGGTTCTGACTTTTCTCCAAGCTTAACTTTTAGTTGAATCTTGAAAGTATCTTCTCTTATAGACCCTAGAAATTTGGAGAGATAATAGGAGATTTGTATCTTCTATATAACTGGTTCTTCTCTTCCATGGGGCCCTTCACTGCATGTCTTTGATTCAACAGGAAATCATAACCATTCATGTTTTTTAAACTCGATTTTAACATTGAAGTAGTTCAATGTGACTCAAATCGAATGATAAAACACTTGAGTATATCTTTGATTTAACGGGAAATTATAACTAACTATTAATGCTTTTTAAATTTTCAATTTAAATATTGAACATGAAAAAGTTAAAAGTCAAAAGTTGAAAGGCACTCGAACCATATGCTAGAAATAACTATATGTGCGTACATATTTCATCAATGCATCAAACAGGTTCATTTCATTTCGACTGAATTGATAGTTAACCGAGTTTGGTTAAGAGTTTTAATGCTACGATTTTTCATCTATAACCAACCGATTTTCTAATTAATTCCAATTTATGTTTTTTTTGGTCGACCTATTCAATTCAATTTTCTAACTATTGACTTTTTAGGTGTAGGAGAACATGAAATGTGAACAACTGTGGATCACACGATGGACAGATGGTCTAAACCTAGGAGGCTGCGAAATTTCGTCCATTGATGTTTACAGCTTTTAGAATGTTGTATGAAGAGTCATGACACGACATTTGAATCTTATATTAGACGTTTGTGTGTTAATTAACGGTGTACATTTTTCTCCGATTAGTGATGGTATATAATTTTTATATGAATATTGCATAGAGAATTGTATTCTATGACTCATATTTGAAATAAATGAACTATTATAGTTTATTAGTCATGTCGTTCCACTGATACTAATATTATTGACATTATTTTTTCTTTGACTCGTTATTGTTGTTGTCAAATGTACGTTTTCTTGCTACTTGCTAAGTTGTAAATTGATTGCTTTTATCGATTTTTAATCTATTTTAAACAAAACCGTTTATAATAGTTTAATAAATTTCAAACCTAACAACCCAAACTAAGTTTCGTTTAAAACCGTGATTTCCTTGATAAAATAATTTTTTTTTTAAAAAAAGCATAGAATTTTTTTAAAAAATATTCTTACTTCATTACAAATTTATTCATTAGTTATATGTAATTAATTGAAAAAAACAAGAAGCAAAAAAATATATATGTTTTTAAAATTCTTAAACGGTTTCACAAGTAAGAACATATTTGGTAGAATTTAAAATGAATTCTTTTTTACCAAAATTTATTTTCAATTACATATTTTATAGGACGGACAATTTTTTAACTACTTATTTCATCAATTTTTATCAAAATTTATAAAAACACTACTTTTAAACTCTACCAAATAATTACTAAAATTTTAAAATTTAAATCAAACCGTTTTTAAAATTGAATAATTCCAAGTGGTGCGAAATCAACTATTATTAAAAAGCATCTTCTAGTTTTTCATATTAGAAGCATATTGCAAATATGAACATGTGGGTGGTGTGAGAATTCGTCAGCCGATGTTTATATCTAAGCAAAGTTCCAAGAAGAGTCGGGTCATTGAATCCTACATGAGACATTTATACGTGGTCAATAAATGTATGGTGCACATTTTATTTTATTTTTTGTCTAATTGGCATTTTGAAATGTAACATGTTGTCTATGTGGATTGATCCAAACCAAGTTACATGGAAATAGTTTTAGAAGAAGAAGTTAAGGTTTAATTTTGAAATTTAACTCTTCATCACACATAACTTTTAAGCAACCCAACAACTTCTATATAATCTGTTAAATGGAAGTTAAATTCATGAATGTAGAGAGAGAGAGAGAGAGAGAGAGAGAGAGAGAGAAACATACATAAAGTTGGTGTCTTAAAAAATATCTTGGATTGTAGAGATTAAACTATTTTTATAGTGATTGAGTTTCTGGACTAAAGAGCAGCGTTTTAATTGAATCGTAAACAAGTAAACAAAACAAGTGATTCAATCTATTGATCTTAAATTTTCAAGTAAATTCTACCACCTTTGTATTCATTAGAATTAATTTTATAGAATATTAAATGGCAAAACTCTGAAACCTAGTATGAAATCAGACAAGAAAACCTAGTTTGAATTCTACATCAAAATTCAACTAGCAATTAAAAAAAAAAAAACACAAATTGTGGGTGGAGAAATTTGGTTTATTAAGAGTATGTTTGTGCGTGCATATAAGCAATTGTAAATAAGTTAAATATTATTTTTATTCACACATTTTGTAGGACCCACAACTATTTACCACTTTTTATTCATATAATTCATAGGATCCACACCTTATAATTTACAAAAATATTTACCAAACATATTCAAAATTGATAAGTAGAAAAATAGTGTTATATTACTTGAAAGGTCAGATGTAACTCGTTAAAAGTTCATAACGATAATGGTCATTTGAGTTTTTTTTTTTTTTAAAAAAAGTTGAGTATAAAGTACTTTATTTGGATTGCATTTGTTTTCTGTGATCGAACTATTGGTGAAATTTCAAGTGGGTCTTAGACAAATTTTAATTTACTTTCTGTTGGAATTAATTGAATTTTATTGGGATGAATCATTAAATATATTTAATGATGTAGACCATTACAATTAGTTTTGGTTGAATTGAAAAAGTCTTCAATAAAAAGTATGTAATTGGTGAATGGGTACGATGAATTGACACATTCATTCCTAATTGGTGAATATATATGATAAATTGACACATTCATTTAAGATTTAATCTGAACCATCAAATTATATAAAAATATGAAATGGTACAATCTAAGGGCTAAAATTCATTAGACCAAATGGTGCACCTATTTATGAAGAGACACGCACCCATTCAAATAGACACTTCAAAACCTATAAATAGGGACCCCTAAATTCAATTTTTTCACACCAAATCAATTATGAATTAATTGATTTTAAAGTCTTTATTTCTCTCCAAAATTCTGCTTAAATAATTTCTAATTTTTTTCAAAAGATCGTATTTTCTTCTTTTCGAGAAAAGTACAATCATTTTTTGGTTCGACCGATAATGTTGGTATAAGTGCATTACCGACTTTGGAAAAAGTATTGTATCTTGGAAGACAGACATCATTTGATCGTGTTTAAACCTTTACAGTGAACGAAATTTGTCTTAAAGAGATTTGCTACAGTATCCACCTCTTTATCTCATTTCTACATTTATGCTTTATGTTTTTATCGATTGTTCCCGTCAATTTTTCCAATAATCTTAAAACATATTTTCCGTATACTTTTGGTACGTAATTTATGTACGCTATTTTTTTTAACATTTATCTGTATTATAGTATTATAAAATTAATATGCATAGTAACAACCATACTAGTGGAACGATTGGACATAATTCTGGGTCCAATCAATTTGTCATGCCACTGGCCTCACAACATGACAAATTCAATGGCATGGACTTCAAGTGATGACAGCAGGTTCCTTACAAAAAAATTGATTCAATACCTTATGAACTATGGAAAAAGAGAATGTCTTTCTACAAATACTTGAAAGTGTGAGGGTGTTCGGTAAAAGTGGATGTTCCATCTCCTAAAAGGAATAAATTAAGTCCTAAAAATATTGATTGCATTTTTATCGGGCATGCAATTAATAGTAGCGCTTACTGATAATTGGAAGCCTGGTGTATTTCATGAATTGTATGAGGCCAGACATAGCTTATTCGATAAGTAAGCTAAGTCGATATACAAGTAACTATAGTAATGAACATTGTGATGCGTTACTTAGAGTGTTGGGTTACTTAAAATGTATCAAAGAGTATTCATTACATTATGGAAAATATCATCTAGTAGTTGAAGGATACAGTGACGCCAACTTGATATCAGATACATATGAATCTAAATCCACTAGTGGCTATGTATTTACTCTTAGTAGTGGTGCTATTTCTTGGAAATCTTCTAAATAAACATGTATAGCTCGGTCAACTATGAAATCCGAGTTTACTACTTTAGATAAAGCAGGATAAGAAGCAGAATGACTTAAAAACTTCTTAGAAGATATTTCCTTATGGCCAAAGCATGTGCCTACTATATGTATTCATTGCGACAACTAAGCGACTATAGCCAAAGCAGAAAACTTCGTATATAACGAAAAGTCAAGACATATACGTCGTAGACATAATACAGTTCTGCAGTTTCTCTCAAATGGAACAATATCAATTGATTTTGTTAAGTCAAAAGATAACCTAGTAGATCCGTTTACAAAAGGATTATCTAGAGAAATGAGTTTAAAGCCTAAATTCTAATGAGTCAACTTAATGAAAACCAAACCTGGCGACTGGAGATCCCGCGGACTAAGTTCGATAGGAAAACTAGTTATGAATGATTCGATGAAAAGCACTTTAGAATTTTAATTCTTTCTCATTTCTATTATGCAAAAGTGCTGCCTACAAGAATTTTTAAGGATAAGTTTTGCTTTTAATGATGACTATATCTTGTAAATATACAAGCAGAATTTTGTAGAGTACTCTTTATAGAATATCACCTATGTTAGTGCGATCGTGGCCGGTTCTTTGAGAATTTTACTTGGCCGAATTTTCTAAAAAGCACTCGCAGAACCCAAGTAGTTCAGAGCCGAAATAATGAACACAATAAAGAACTAAGTTTGATATGAAAGATGATGTGTTTGATCTATTTTCTGAGCTTACAATAATGGCTGACAGTTCAAAACGTTCCGTTCACTGATTAGCCAAGTGAGTTCTATAGATTCTTAATAAAGAAGATTCAAAGCGAAAGCTACCTATCTTGATGCGTTATATTTCAAATAATACTATTCTTTTGTCTTCCTTGATTTGAGTCAACTTCCTTGATTTGATTTGGGGGATTGTTGGAATTAATTAAATTTTATTGGGTTGAATCATTAAATATATTTAATGATGTGTGCCATTACAATTAAATTTGGTGAATTGAAAAAGCCTCCAATAAAAAGGTGAATGGACATACTCATTCATAATTGTTGAATATATATGATAAATTGACACATTCATTTAAGATTTAATTTGAATTATCAGATTATGTAAAAATATGAAATTGTGCAATCTATGGGATCAGATTAATTAAACCAAATGGTATACCTATTCATGAATAAGCACTCACCTATTCAAATATAAACTTCAAAACCTATAAATAGGAATCCCTAAATTCAATCTTTTTCACACCAAATCAATTCTAAATTAATTAATTTTATATTCTCTCTTTCTCTCCAAAATTTTACTTAAATAATTTTTGAAATTTTTCAAAAGATCATAATTCCTTCTTTTCGAGAAGAGTACAGTCATTATTTGGTTCGATCGGCAAAGTTTGTAAAAGTGCAATACATACTTTGGAAGAAGCGTTGTATCTTGGAAGACATACGTCATTTGATCTTGTTTGCACATTTACATGGGACGAAATCTATCTTAAGGAGATTTCAGTGGCAGAGCCAGACAATTCAAGTTGAGGAGGTCCCAAAATTACATACAAAAAAAAGTTGAAACAACATAATAGTGAAAAAAAATTTATACCTCATTATAAGCGTTCCTTACGAGTTCTCATACTCTAATAATGTTGTATAATTACATCATCATCAATTTTGTCAAATCATCCTTCTCAATATACACAATCAAACTATCATTTAACCATTTATCACCCATTCGATTGCGTAATCGGTTCTTCACATAATTCATTGTAGAAAATGTCCTATCTACCGTAGTAGTAGTAATTGGAAGAATTAATGCCAATGTCAAAAACTTGTATACTAAAGAATATATTTCATGTTTTCTTGTTTCAACCAACTTTCGTGCAAGTTCACCAAGACCCTGTAATCCTCCCAAATTTTCATCAGTGCGTATATTAATGATGTATGTGTCAATTTGATCATCAAGTTGCAAAATATCTAATCCTTGAAAATATTTTGGATAAAACTTACACATTTGCATTAATTTGCTCTTGTTAAAAGCAAAAAAATGAATTATTCGAACACAAACATGCTATACAAAGAAGTAAGTCAATGTTCACTTCCGAAAAATGATCATTCAACTCTTGAAGTTACATATCAATTACTGCATAAAGTAAATCCACACAAAAGTTATGTAAATTTGTCACAGTGATACGTCTAGTGATGGCAACGGATCAGATTCAAATCGGATCAGCCTGATCCGTATCCACCCCGCAATAATTGTAAGAGATCCAAATCTGTGAATTGATCCGTATTTAATCAAAACAGATCGGGGCGGATCGAATCTAGATTGGGGCAAATCAAAAAACTGATCTGCATACTGATCCATTTTTTTTTGTCAATTGTCATTCAACGTAATGATGTGATGTAAATGTAACATTTTCACCGAACGATGTTTCATCTCCGATGACAGCATCAAAGAAATATGTAAAGGGACATTCTCGTTTCACGATTTTAGACAGAATTGCTTCTAAATATGCCAAATCCGCTGCCGACAGCCATCATCACTGCTTACTGCACACTTGATAAATGATAATTCTACTCATTTCCCTCGTCCACGCCTCTAGCAACTACGACCTCCACTTAAACTACTCTTTTAAAATCTTGTTCCATCCCCAAACAATCATATATTTCCATCTCCATCAAGCCCGCATCTGAAAACCAACAAAATGGATTATTTACAGATCCCATAAAAAATACTCCAATATGACTGCTTTTCATTTTCATATCCAAGAAAATAGATATACTAGCTGGGTTCATTTGGGAAATCTAAAAAAAGTTATTTGCTCCGATCGTGTTATTTAGTAGTCCATAAGCGGAGAACAAATAATATTTATTTAGAGATCAAAGAATATTTCTTATGCCAGAGAGGTTTGGTGGTGGTGTGATCCAGGGGGCTGCCGGGTTTGGGTGGTCGGAGAAAAACAAAATTTTTTAGCCATTTGGAAACAAGTTGTTTCTCAGACTAAACAATAACCGAAGAGGCGAAGCGGCGAAACTGGAGAATTGAATGTAGATTTAGGAAATGGAACAAAAACAATATTAGGTATAGGAATTAGGAAATTTGAAATTGCAATTTCAAATCCTGCACCAAATCTTTGATCTTGTTATTATTTAATCTCTATTTTTATTTTCACACGGGGAAGGTCAAATCGGGGCAATCCCGATCCGATCTGCTCCGAGATCTGCGGCAGATCAATTTTTTGCTCTGCTCGAATCGGGTTTGGGACAGATCAGATATTTTTGCCATCCCTATATACGTCGTGAACGACCCAGAGGTGCATACATATCATTCATGTTAAGGACACTAATGTTGTGCTCTCTACAGAAGATATTAACCATTATCACAAAAGAATCACATTCATCATCCCTGAACTCTTGGAGCCGTTGTTTATATATTTTTACCAATCTCATGTCATTAGCAATATCCTATCTTTCATTTGTAATGACTTTGACAATTCATTTGAAATTTCTAACACATTCTTCATGAGATGTAGACCAAATGTAAACTCAAATGTAAGAATTGTTGCCAACAAAACACGCGCTTCACATTTTTTCCACAATTTGTACTATCATTATCAATTGTATCAATCACATCAATTGTAGTTGAAAACATGAGCATCAAATTACATAAACAACCACAGTGAAAGCCCCAATGTGTATCCCCAGAATGCCTGATAGTAGTTTCTTGATAAAAGCCTCGTCCACTTGATATTTCACCATCATCACCAATCTCACTGATAATAACCCTAGCCGTTTCAAAAGCAATAGCACTCACTATATCCTTTTGAATATCTGGTGAGATCAATTTGATATTTCAGGAGCATTCTTCAAACACACCGCCTTAATCTTAGGATTATGGTCACACAACCATTTTAGTAGTTCAAGAAAATTTCCTTGATTGCTTGAATCTTCAGACTCATCACTTCCACGAAAAGCAAGCCCTTGTCGTAGAAGATATTGAATACAATCGATTGATGCAGTTAGACGTATTCGATACTTACTTCGTGTTTGTTCTAATTGCTTGAAAAGACTAGACTCAATACTTTATTTTTGGTTATTGAATGATTCAAATTTAATTCGAGCTAGATTGTGTGTACACTGTCATTTTCCAATATATTTTCTAAGACTATATTTCTTCTTCCAATTTGAGAACCTGCCGACAACAAAGGAATCACGACTTAAACTAAAAAGATAGCAATACAAGCAAAATACGGCATTTTTTCTATAATATATTCTAACCAACCAGGATAATCATCATACCACTTAGTACTAAATCGCATGTCCTTGTTTCCTTTTTTTGTCGACATCAACTCGTGACTGTGAGGTTGACAAGGACTCCTTTGCACATACTCTATTTGAATTATATCTCGAACATTAACATCATATTTATTGATTGGTTTTCATAATCCAGGGTCTGAAGGTAATTGTTCAACATTAATTTCACCCATATCTTCTCCAACATAAATGTCATTCATTTCATCACAATCATCCCCGGCATCAATTTCTTCTATTTCATCACTTTCATTCAAAGTTTCAATATCATTCATTTCATCACTGTCATCCCCCAATCCCATATCAATTTCATCTCTAACATTTCCATAATTATTTCGGACATTTCTTTCATAAATAGTTTGCTGACTCGAAGAATGATGAGATTTACATAATCTTTTGAAGTACTTACATACACACAAAAAAAAAAAAAAAGAGGTCGGCAAGAGCACAATCATTTTCAATACTTCAATAAATGAGTAAGGGCAAGCCATTGCTTACCTTAAGTGAATCAAAAGATTCGCGGTACATGTACTAATTCTTTTCTTCAAGGAACGACATAGCCAAGCAATTTCTGGACATCAAAAAGAATTATAACTGCATTATTCATTTATTATACAATTTTTTTTCAAAAAGATGATTCAATATTTTCTCTAATTTACGTCAATTCATTACCAATTTACCATAGCAAGAAGAAAACTCCATCATTCCAATTTCTACAGTACATGACCAAAACCATAAAAATGAAATATACAATTCTTAAACTTTAAGTATTTTGTAATTTTCACGTAGACACATATCTTTAAACAAACGAGCTTAAAAAATTACAATTAAATTAAAGAGTTAAATGAAGAAACACAAGATTTTACCATTGTTTGAGGTCTGAGGAACAGAGAAAAGGTTGTTACATTACGTGAACGTGATGTCGGGAATCAGATTCCTCATTCTTGAAGTTTGTAGAAGATGAAGTGAAGAGATTGTGATTTTCGAAATAATTTTTTTAGGGCTGAACTCTGAAGAACAGAAGAAGACGTTAAGACGTGAATTGGTTTATGTGAAGATTGAAGAAGAATACTGATTTTCATCAAATTGGGCTTTTGGTTGGGTAATTAGGTTGGGTCTTTTATCTTGTTTTTGGTATTTTTTTTGGTTTGGGCTTTTTTAATTTTTTTCTTTGGGCTGGTTATTACATTCCAAACAAAGAAAAATAAAAAATCTGCCTCTAGGAGATTTGCTACGTCATCACTCGCTTCATCATATTTCTACATTTCTGCTTTATGTTTTTCTCGATTGTTCCTGTCAATTTTGCCAACACTTTCAACATTAGTCACTTTGTTACCTCAGTTATTAAACTCAATATCACAATCCTACATAATGATGGCAATGGAGCGGGCCTAGGGCGTAGCCACCCCGCCCCGCGACCCGCGAATTTGCAGGGTGAGGTGGGACAACCCTTTGATCCACCAACTGCCCCACGAATTTTTTTTTTTTTTGGTATAACTGAAAAAAATAATTAAAATAAAAGAAATAAATTTTTTTTTTCAATATTTGTGGCAGACAAAACAAAAAAAATACAAGATTGAGATTGTGGTGTAATGGTTTAGATTTATAGTTTATAACTTCAACTTAGGTTCGATTCTTCTTTTGTCCATTTCTATCAAAATTTTAATTTGTATTCTATGTTATAATTTTACAAAAAATAAAAAAATAAAATTGGTGGGACGAGGCAGGGCTGGGCTGCCCCGGACCCATCCCCGTGACCTCCGCGGAATAGAAAATTCTGCCTCAAACATGCCTCTATTACCCGAATAAGCGTGACGGGGTCCCGGGGGGGAGGGGGGTTCGGGACGGCGAGTTTTTTTTGTCATCCTCAATCCTACATAAGATCAGACCACTTTTTAGGAGACCACCTTCCATGTAAATATTTATCTCTTCATAAATAGTAGTGCTACATTCAAATTTTGTGCATGAAAGCATGCACATGTTCCGAAATGAAACAAGAAGAGGTACACATCTACACAGTATTTATCTCTCTTTATAAACAGTGGTGCCATATTCAAATAC
Source organism: Forsythia viridissima (assembly GCA_030279155.1). NCBI lineage: Eukaryota > Viridiplantae > Streptophyta > Magnoliopsida > Lamiales > Oleaceae > Forsythia > Forsythia viridissima. The sequence goes on along the minus strand of CM059037.1, from coordinate 50,526,487 downwards.
TCTACAAGTGCACGAAAACGTGCACAAGTTTAGAAAGGAAACAAGGAGGGCTATACATGCACACACATGCATACACTGTAAAAACTCTGCTGAAATTGTTATCTAATCTTGAACAAACGAACTATCTAGATTGTTCGAATATCTTAGGTTTAAAAAAAAAATCATGTTGGGGCCCAATCTTCTGTGGACACTACATATACTAACAATGCACAGAATAGTCTCTGAGGGAAAAATTTGTAGAGAAAGTCCATAGTCGTTACAAAAATATTTTTGTAACACATTTTGTAACACGTGAGTGTTACGCTGCCATTGTCGCCATTGCATTAAAAGTGTAACACATGTAACAAACTATGTTACACATCTGTCGTGGCTGTTGCTGCCACCACCACCGATGCCAACACTACGGCCACATCTCCCAACCACCATATCTGCACCCAGTGGCGGACATAGAATTTTACTCAAGGAGAAGCACTACAAAATATTTCTATCTCGGGAATTTCAACATCAGATTAAAGCTGAATGAAAGAGGATTAAGAGTGACAATTATCACATCTTAAGCTGGAGATAGGAGATAGCTCTTTAAACTTGTCTAGATGAACATAAACAGGATCCAAGTAACCAATTCTCATATGGTTCTAGTTGTATAGAAATAGATAGACCTACTTACCATTTCTCTAGTAAAGAACATTTGAGAAGATTTTTACGAAACACATAGAGTAAAGAACCAGTCAATACTAGTGAACGTTCGAAACCCACATGACCTGAGACAAAAAGAATAATACCATCAACAAGAATAATTGTGTCGAGCCCTAACCAAGGAAGAAGAAAACAATCCCAAAAAATAAAAAGGGCAAAAAATCACTAAGACTCTCACCAATGATGGCGTTCCATGCTTGTGATGACCGACTAAGTATACGGCGAAGTGTTAAAAATAAGATAAATTTATTTATTTAAATTTTACCATCAACAAGTCCCTCTTGTGCAAAGTTAAATTCAATTTATTATTTTTATCAAAATGTTGACATGTACACAAATTTTCATAAAAGTAAATGATTTCTTCCTAAAGTATGAATTTAAGTAGATAGAGATGATGACTATCCTATTTCTTTTATTTTTTTTTCCTTTTTTGTTTTGAAATTGAAAGAGAGCCTGGGAGATGGAATTATGGATAGAAATGGAGCGGGTCCGAGACAAGTCGGTCCTACCCCGCCCTGCGACCCGCGAATTCACGGGGCGGGGCGGGACAGCCCTTTAACTCGTCAACCATCCCGATTAATTGTTTTTATTAAACTGAAAAAATAATTAAAAAAGAAGAAACACAAATTTTTTTAAATATTTGTACCAAACAAAAAAAAAAAAATTATAAGATTTGTATTGTGGTGTAGTGGTTAAGATTGATAGTTTATAAGTTTCAACCTTGGTTCGATTTTTCTTTAGTCCACTTTTAATGAAAATTATAATTTCTACTATATTTTATGATTTTTCAAAAAAAAAAAAAAATGAGGAGGCCAGGCGGGGCTGTCCCGGACCTATCCGGGGGCAGAAAATTCTACCCCAAACCCATCCCTATTACATGGCATGGTGAGGCGGGGCAAGACTGGGCAGCTCTTGGCCGGGCATGTCCGGAGCGGCGAGTTTTTTTGCCATCCCATCTTCTTTTGGGCCTGAAAAAATTGAAAGTTGAGACAGGTCTGAGTCTCCTCTGGTCCCTCACTAAATCCGTCAGTATCTGTACCACCTGCCACCACCTTCAGTCACCACTATATTTGCACCATCATCGTAAACCACCTGCACCACCTCTCCCACCACCACCACCACCACCACCACCACCACCACCATCGGCATGTACTATTGTTTGTAAAATCCAATCATCATTCAGAACAAACCATTCCACCAAGAAAAAAAAGTCGAGGGGTAAAATCAAACCCAATCACCACTCGAAAAATCAAATGACAGAAAATAGTATGAATATCCAGTTCTTTTCTCATGGTAGAATAGTAAATGAATGAGAAGCTTAAGATTTAAACTTCAAACATATTTCGTTTAGCTCGGTGTGTGATCTATGTATATATCTGAAAAAGGTTTCAGTGAGGTCGTGGTGGAGATGTGATTGCGATGGCGATCGTAGTAAAATCACAATCGTGGTGGTGGAAGGAGGAAGTGGTGGTTAGTGGCGGCGTCGATGACGAAAGTTGATTGTGGTTGTGGTGGTGGTGGATAGTTTTTTAAGGTTTTGTGGTGGGAATATGATAGAGTTGAAATATACTATGAGGGAATGCTTTTTATTATTATCTCGTAGTCTCTTATTTTAATTTATTTATTGCACTTTAAGTTAAGTGAGTGCATTTACGTCATTACACGTATTTTAGGGTTTTTTCTTATCTAGTTTTTTATTTGAACACTTTGTGTGATATCATTTTTAATCGGTTGATTATTAAATAAAAAAAAAAGTCTCTCAATCTTTGTCAAATTTTTGGTATTCAGAAGAATCAGCGAACTTTTAATTTTCAAATCCTTGGTATTCTACTAATCTACAAGAATTAATTCTTGATATTCTATTGAATTAATGAGTATTGTAGACGTGTTCTTCGTCTGCGTATTTTCGCTACCTCAGAATATGATTTGGTAAGTTTTTTAGGGTTTGAAAATTTTAGAATATTTTAAAATATTAAATAATAATTGTGTAATTTCAAGATAAAATTAAGTGTGGGACATAATTTTTTATTTTTATAATACCATAATAATTAAGTGATTGAAAAGATTGGACTTCGTGCTTGGACGATGCAACTCACTTTTACATCTTTACATTCATGTCTACTATAAAATATTTGTAGTGATTTATTATCGTTTCTACACGAAGGCAAAAATTTGATGTAACGAGATATAATCATCATAGATATTCCATAACATATTTTGATCCCTATCTACTTATTTCAAATGTTATATATTATAAGTCTTTAATAAATATAAAGATGATAATAAACAAATTCATATAAGTTAATTCTAATTTTATTAATGAAAATGGGGAATTTGGTGCAAATTGTTTTTAATATTTGTCTTCAATATAGAAATGGTCATTAATATATTAGCACAAAAGTTCCTAATCTATGTATTTTGGTGCGCAATTAGTCTTTATTTGATGAAAAAACAATGTGTCTTTAGTTCTAATTATAAAAAACTGCATTAAGATTCCTAACTTTTACAAAATGTGCAAATGAGTCAAGTATATTTATTAAATAATATTTCATTATGCAATTAAATATATCATTATAGTTGTGTGAATTAAATTTTTCATAAAAAAAAAAAATAAAATTATTGTACTTTAAATATATGTAATTGCTATGTGATGTGAAAAACTTGAATAAAAATTAAGTTAAATAAATAAAAAAATGACGTATATAATTTTGCGACATTAAACCAATCTTATTATATTTTTATTTAACATAAAATTACTAATAAAAATTAATTTACACATTATGTGTTGTTTATATTTTAACGAAAATAAAACGATAAATTAAAATATGAAAAATACAGTTAGATTTCTAATTTTTGTAGTTAATAAACAATAACTCAATTAAATAAAAATATTTGAGTATCAAATTTGGACAACGTTATTTTTTTTTGTTATAACGATAAAATAAAAGTTTAATTTTAAATAATGTAATTACTTAATAATAATAATAATAATAATAATAATTTTATTTGACATGTTTATTAATAATTATGAAATTAAATTTTAGTTATTTTATAATACTTCGTAAAATATACAAAATAATTTATTATATTATCAATTTGGTCAATAAAGTGTTAATTTAAAAAAAAAAAGGATCTCGTTACTTTTCTTTAATTTTGTATAAAAAATAAAAGTATCGGACTCATTTGCACTTTTTGCAAATGTTAAAAATCCAACTACAATTTTTTTCTTATTATAATTAAGGGTATATTAGTTTTTTTTCATCAAACAAAAACCAATTACGCACCAACACACTTCTATGCTAAAAATAAATGTTAGAGACAATTTCCACACTATAAGCAAATATTAGAGACCATTTACGCCAAATCCCACAAAAATGTTACAAATGTATTAAAAGAAAACTTTTAATGACTAATTTTTACTTAGTATGTCTGGAAAAATGTGCAATTGATGTATATTTTTTAATATTACGTCAAATACTCAACGTTGATATTTAATATTTGTCTATTCCTCTTAGCCTCGTTTGGGGCTGAGAGATTATATAATGTACTGCAAAATCAAATATATTCCGAAAATTTTCCAGAAATTTAAAATTTTCGGTGGAAGTTTGGTTTTCTATTACCTTTTTTTTAAAAAAATGTTGGTTACGTGTATTTTAAATAGGGTAAATTCAAGGCATGTCACTGTTTTGGCATTTATGAGCTTTAAAGTCATATGGTCAAAACTTAATTAAATTAAAGTCACATTTTAGAGCTAAAAGACCAACATATCCTTAATTGTAAAAAAAAAAATGCTAATTTAATACTACTGTTTTATTGTGATACTATTTTGTTGTGATATTGTTTTATCTATAATATTGTTTTATTTAAATAATGCACATTGGTATATTCATACAATGCTTTTATCTTTGATATTGTTTTATTATGTCAATGTTTAACCATATGATCTTGTACTACTAATGGAACATTTTAAGAATAGTATCATTACTTCAACCATTAAAACATCTTGTATTTAGATATTGTTTTGTTTATGATACTGTTTTATATATATAATGTGCTATGATACACTTACACTATGTTTTTATCTTTGATATTGTTTTATTATGATAATGTTTTAACCTATGATACTGTTTAAATCTATGATAATGTTTTAATCTATGAGAATATTATTGAATGCAAAAAGTATCAATGGTCTTGTACTACTAATGGAGCATTTTAAGAATAATATAATTACTTCAACCAGTAAAACAAATCAATGATACAGTTTTATTTAGATAAAGTGATATGATATACTTATACTATGTTTTAATCTTTGATAATATTTCAACTTATGATACTGTTATTTTATTGGGTTGTAGTTTGTGTATGTGATACTTTTTATTAAGATATTTTCATGAATGATACTAATATATTAATATACATTTATTTGTGATACTGTTTTGACAAGAAAAATGAAAGATTGCCATTTTAAGTTAAAGAGACGACTTCAAACGGCTAAAATCCATCGTATGCAATAGTAAAGCAAATAGTCTTGACCAGCTCGTCGAGACCATTCCAAAAATATATTATAATAAAAATTCTGAGTACGTATGCGAATTTTATACCATTTCTGTTATGATAATATTTTGTGAAATATAGTATCAAACAACACACATGACTAACACACAACTAAATAATCTAATGGCCAACTTAATACAGTATCAAGCTACACTCTAATAATGGTATTGAATCAATATATTTCACTTCTCTCTATTTTTCTCAATTCAATCAAATGGTGGAGCATTATTACCTATCTTTGTTCTATATCTTCATTCTTCATAATTTTTTTCACGTACAATTCGATTCTTTTCAAAATCAAAATACTAACCACATGTGTATGTGAAGCTTGTGAATGTATACAACCCAAGTTCTGCCTCTACCTCAATATCAACCATCAGCGAGACCAGAATTAAACCTCGAATGAATGTAATTTTGAACTTCTATTTCCCTGCTTGCAATTAAAAATTGGAATTCAATGAGAATATTTCCAACTAATTGAGAAACACCAAAAAACTAGAAAGCAGAACCAGGTTTCTTATAGTAGACCCGACCCCAAAACTAACGGACCCAGACTTCACTATAGGTGGACCACCTTCAGTCACCATCGTCGCACCCATACCCGGCCTCACGCCATCAAATTCAGCCCCCATGCCAACAAATAGCACCTAAATTGCGATGGACCTAGGTTTAACTCCTAGCGCCGCCGTGACCTCCTCTACCGAATGCGCGACCACCGTATGGTCACCGGTCGACTCACCTATGCCTAAGTAACCAATGGAGGTTTGTATATCTAGAAGAAGACGCCAATGTTTGTGGAGGGTAATTTTGAAAATAATTTAAAATAGTGTTGAAAGTATGACTTAATCATAATTTTAAAAAATGTCTTGACCTAATTTAAAACAAGTCATGTATAAGTGACTTATAGACAATTTTCCCTTTTAAATATAACGGTAAGATGAATTCAATTGATTGATACTCTATTTTTTGTTGTCAAATTTTTTATTCAAGAACACATCCCACATTCGGATACTATTGCAGAAAAGCGGTATACTAGTCACGACAGTAGAGAGTTTCTCCTACACTGACCCAAAAATCTAATATACGTATGTTTTTATCTTCTCTAATTTTTTTTCTAATTTTTTTCAATTTTTTCAATTCTCTCATTTTCAATTCAAGAACACATCCCACATTCAGATACTATTGCAGAAAAGCGGTATACTAGTCAAGACAGTAGAGAATTTCTCCTACACTGACCCAAAAATCTAATATACATATGTTTTCATTTTTTTTCAATTTTTTTCAATTTTTTTAATTCTCTCATTCTCAATTCTTTTTTTCTTCACAATCTTTTTTAAATCTTTCTTTATCAACCTCAACTTTGTTCTTCAATGTCCATTTAATTTTGTGAAATTAGCTTAAATGGAAGGGTAAAATTGCAATATGCTTTTCAATCAAAGTCAACCCCCTTCTAATTCAATGGAAAATATAACAAACAAAAAAATTATGTTCGGATGAAACTGCCGTTGATTCAGTTTCTTCACAGAACACTTCAAAATTGCATTCCAAATTCGATACCGATATTCAAATTTTCAATAACAATTCGCAAAAATAAAGAAATACCCAATTAAAGAAAAGAATCTACATTACGCACAAAAATTAAAGAAGAAAATGGCGTCACTGGCAACCCATTTCACAGCCTCCCTCTTCCTATTCCCACTTGGAATTCGCCGCCTGCTTTGCTCCTTTTCTCTGTACCTTAATAACCCATCCTTTTATAGATCTAGAACATGGTATTTCTCGGAACCCAAGTGGAAAAACCTTGATTTCTACACTCTTCTTGTAGTCCTTCCCATAGCCTCATTCTCCCACATTTTCTTCTTTCTTGTGTTTCCAGGCCAACCAGCTTACAGATTTTCGTTCTTGCAACAATCTCTTGTTATTTTCCTCTTCTGGGCACTCTTGGTTTTGGTCATTTTGAAAGAAAGTTTGGATCTTTCTGCTGTTTCCGAGAATTTTGTGTTCATATTCGCTGGCATTGCATTTGTGATTGAGTTTTATTTGAACGGAGATGGAATTGTAGGGCTTGGTGGTGTTGTGTATGGAATATTGGGAGGTTTGGCTGTCTTTTGCGCTGCATGTTGCCTATATTTGTCGTTTAAGCCATCAGCATTTTTTGCAGAATTTTTGTTGTCTTCTGGTCTTGTTTTGAAAGGGACTTGGGTTTTGCAAGTGGGATTATCGTTTTACACGGATGCATTTGGTTTGAAAGGGTGTGCTAAGATTCCTGGGGTGGTCCCGACTAAGGAGGTGTCGAATGTCCAGTGTGAGCTTGAGGAGGATAGATTGAGGGGTGTGGCATTGATGAATTTGTTGTTCATCGGACATGTTACAGTGGTGATGATTACAAGCTTTCTGTTGTTCGGATTGTTGCACCGTAATAGGAATATGAGGTGTGGTGAGTCTAGCGGTCCATTGCTGGCTGAGATTGGATCAGAGGGTATGCTGATGCACCCACTTCCTGAATTTGAAATTGCATGAGAAGTTTTGTTGCTGTTCGAAGATCTGGTACGAAACATTCACGTGGATCGAGTTGTGAAAAAACTTGTTCATTTCTATGGGCAGATTGCTTTATACATTTTCGTTGGTTTTATACTTGGGACATGCATTTTGGGAATACAAAATTTTATATGTTTTAATGCAATAGTTTCTAGTATTCATTCTTGACATTGTGCGGCTATATCTTCAGTATATCATTCCTTAGCAAGAGCATATGCTATGCTGTCACTGTTAAATGACTTGAACCAGATTGAAGGCACATGATATCCTTGGAGCATTGGTACTCCATACATGATATGGTAATGGTAATTACTATGCAACTGCCATTTTCTTCCTTTTAAAGGGACATATTTTAGTTGTAAACTTCTGGTCTCAACTGGCACATAATCAGCTCACAGAATAATTATATACTTGTCTCAAACTAGGTTGGTTAATGTGATATCTTCAACCGGACGTGGTAATGCTGATTTAAGAGTGTTGTTTTTGAAATGTAATAACCGGATGCTAGTAGAAGCATTTAGTCAAACATATGCCGAGTCATATTTGAAAGTCTTGACTGGAGTCAATGTAAAGAATCAGATAGGAATGAACATTTGTTCTTATCTGTTTCTGATTTCCTGTTTCTTTTTAGTGTTATAGCTGGGACCAAGAGGTGGCTCTTTGGCTGACAAAAAGTTGCCGCTTGCCTGATTGATTGTGTTATCTCATTGTCTTTCCGCAATTTGCCTCATTTTATTTTTTGTTGCTATAAAAGTGAATTACTGTTTTCTATTATGTAGTGTACAACTGTTCTTTATGTTTCCAATTCTTACTGCAATACATAAGACAAGGAACTCACTGTCAATACCAACCCAGAATAATGATTTAGCAAACTTGGCATTGAGTTGGTAACAAACAATGGTCTTGCACACATCTAAGATCTTGTAATCAAATGATATAAGATGTCTATTCCATAGCTAAAGATTCTGGGAGAAATACTGAAACCTCTAGTTGAGGGTGAAAAGTGAAGCTCTCTCCTCCTGTCATTGGAGGATATATTTTGCATTCATTACAGGAATAAGGGGTGAGTTGAATAAACTAGGTTCATTAATTTATACTTATTTATATTAGAAAATTTTGGGTGCTGTTTATTTATTTATTTTTGGTGTAATTTGATCTTACGTTACTTGTAGCTATGTATGTGTAATAATGACCACAAATTGTTCTGGAACCATATTTTTTGTGCGTTATCTGGAGTTTCATTTCCTAATATGCTACTATGAACTTAAAAGGAAACAGAAAGATCAAAGTTCCTTCTAAATTCTTTCATGTCTTATGGAAAGATCTTGCTCTTAAATTCAATTAATTGACAATGTTGAAATCTACAGAATTGTTTGGATTTGTGGATATAAGTACTTTTCATTATTGCACTTCATATAATCAGATAACAATTTCCATCAGTATGTTGCTTGAGAAGTAACATAGTAACTAGAGAGGAGATATGAGATGAGCTTGTATCTTCCATCAAACATATTGATGTTATTGTAGACAATTATTTTACTTTGGTTTTGTATTTTGTATACTTTGTAACTGAAGAAAATTTGGGCATTGTTAACCATTGTCTGCGGAAACGACTAAACCCATGGATTTTTAATCTGGAACGGATTCGCTTGAGCTTTTTGCTGAAATTACATCTTCTCTTCACAATTTTGGGTTTTGAGAATCTAGCCAACTTCCTCACATATATAAATCCTGCATCAGAATATTCAGCTTCATATTGGAGAAGAGTTATTGAAGGAAGAAAGAAAAAGGACAGGCTAGCAAAACAATAAATGCCTGAACTGTGCCTACTACATGCAGAATTTATGCAGTTGGCCGTAAACAGCTTCCTTGATTTATGCTTTAGCGGAGTCTCTTTATACAAGCAGAAACTGCCCATTTCACCACACTCTTTGACATGCAAAATAGTGCCACACATACCTTTGACTTTAGTCTTAATTTGTTCTTCTTCAATTCCTGCATTCTGCAAGATCTGCAAGTTGCCAGAAAAGCAGCTCATTAGATTGACTTATCTTACCAGTAATGAGATCTCAAATAGAAAGGGAGAGATTTAACTTGAAAAAAAACTGGTCTATGTTACTATTACGATGTCACATGCATGACTTGAGGTACAGATTTGATTACCTCAATCAAGTTTCCAAGACGCATTCTCATCCTCCTGTGTATAAAACCTCTAGTGCTCTGTTTAAGACTCAATATTAGTTCCAGGATGCAAGTCTAGTATTCTATAGCTCATGAATGTGGATTACCTTCACGTGATATTTCACGAATGTATAGAAGTTCAGTAGGTTCCACACAGTCTTGTCTAGTTTCTTGCCTTCCACGTGACGGGACGTAATATCTCAAAATGTCATGGCCACAGTACTTGGATAAGTTAAACCAAAAGCTTGGAAACAGGGGGTAGAAAATGCTATGACTATAAAAGTAATAATAGTAACAATTTAATACCAAAAGAAACAAATCCTCCATTGGTGCTCAGATCTTCAATGGGTTCTCCTCTTAACTCTGGAGGTGGAATCGGCGACCAGATGCAATGAGGTGCCTTAGCACATGCTCCAGTACTTCCAACAACCACAAGTTCCTGGGAGAAAATGTTCAGTTTCTTTGTGAAATAGTAGGAATAATGTAATCTCGTGAATCTAGAAAAGATGAAACGTCGTTCCTTCAATTCTTAACTTGAGAGATCCAAGAAAAAGTCTTCTTTTTTACGTTGTACAATTTAGCAATTTTTACCTGAAAGAAGGCTGTTGCAATAATCACATCTGTATTTTCTTTGAAGCGCATTGGGAATACTGCAGTGATTTTTGCTGGCTGTCAAGATGTGGATTTGCTTGTAGTCAGGCAATGGAAATCGTCTTTGAAGACTATAGATGTAGCGAGATTGAGCACTTTATACTTTGAAATTTTTTCGCGGAATTACCATCTGTTTCTATTATTGTTCTGAACTTTTTCCTTTGAAACCTATTTATTCAACAGTTAACAAAAATCACCTGTTTGATGACATAGAACGGCTCCCCTGGATGATAAATGAGTTTTATTGCTTTATACATCCCCTGAGATATTTCCTGGGAATCAACATTTCTTAACATTTCTTTCAGCTGTGAGCTCAGTATTACAGCTTGAACTGAGGAAATTTCTGTGATAATCTTTGTTGAGACTGGAGATAATAAGTCCCATCAAAATAAATCAGCATCTACTATAGTAATATGTAGTCATTATTCTGCCCAACAATATAAATCAGCATCTAATATGTAGTCATTATTCTGCTCATATTGATCTTTGGGAACAAATTATATCACCTCATACACATCAACATTTTGAATATCATGTGTAGAAATATTTTGAGTTCTTAGAGATCACTTCAATACAAGATGAGCGTTGTTTTATGTCTGCATATCTATATTGTTTCCTCATGGGATAGAGTCTATGCCACCACAAGTTCTCAAAATTCAAACCTTCTAGCAGTTTTACCTTCAAATTTCCAGAGAATCAGGACAAAATTTTACTTCTGAATTTTTGTGATGAGCCTTAGTGAATTACTGCAGGAATTTACTTTTCACTAGAGAATATAAGACTGAGAAGGTATATATTTCTCCATTTCTTGTTTTTATTATTGTTGTTTTATTTTTTTATTTTTTGTTATTATTTTCTCAGTGTAGTTCCTTCAATTTGAAATCTGAGACAGTTTCAAAAGAGTATAAACAAATCAAGTGGTTTCGACTTTTAAAAGTGTGGTCTTTTTCCCCATACTTTGTTTATTTGAATTATTGTAGCCATTACCTATGCTAACGCTGAAGTATTCTGCCAGTGATCTTAGGCTTATAATTTCTGACATGAAAGCAGCCATTTTGAAGTTTGAACAAATAATTCCCGAGGTTAAATTGTATCAAGGTTTTTATTCTTGCAACTCTTATTTTGGACTTATTAGTCTATCGTCCTATATTTGAATTCAAATTTTAGTTTCCAGCTTTTATGGTAGTTTTATGTTTATTTATTTTTTTGTTGGGCTTTTATGGCAGTTAACTTGCCAAATCTGTAAAGTTTGCTGTTTGTAACATTTAAATCGTTTATTGGTCTTACAGTTTCTTCCTTTTTATGTTGGCATTGGTTGTTGTCATATAGCTTAGTAAAAGGCTGATTATATGATCAGAACTGTAAAATCTCAATGTCTTAAGGTATGAAGATGTACCTACCTTTACCGTGTGGAATTCTAGCAAAGTTCAGCCTTAAAGTTAGCTGATAACCGTCTTTTGGAGGCTCAATAATCTCCACAACATCAGGACATATTCCCTTAACCATATCTAGAGTGTGGTTTGGAAGCCTGGTGGTAAATTGTAATCCTTGAGATAGAAGAGGCATTGAGATTGACAAGTAAGTTTGATGTGGATCTGATGCAGAACACTGTTATGCATTCAACATAATGATTAGAATTCCTATTAATCACTGAATTCCCGCAAAATTGTTGACATTCTTACATCTATCTGTATGATTGTTACCCCATAAATCTCTACTTAATGAGTAACAATTTTTTGCATGTTTTTATAGGCTCATGATTAACTATCATGATTGTGAATTCCTATTTTCTTAACTCTGTCTTTAGCGCTTTTTAATGAGTCGAAGATGACTCCACAATTTTACCTTAACATGGTATTGTACAGATCCAAATTCATGCATTTGATGATCGAACTCCGCAGGCCTTTCTGCTCTGCACGAAAAATATAAAAGTGGCCATCAGAATAATATTTCGAATAGTATTGAGTATTTGTTGAATTCATACATTTCATAGGTTGCTAAAAAAAGAAGAAACCCTGGGCTTTATAAGCAACATTTTTGGCCATTTTATCAGCTATTTACTTGTACGATTTTGCATAATTAGGATATTGAGCAACTAGACTTTCATGACTCCATAAGATCTGAAACCGGTGTATTTAAGAGAAAAAGGCATGATTTGGATTTTACATGTGATGTTGTAGGTGTCCAAACCTTCAGTGGACACTTTTATCTGAAATGTGATTTATTTTTAAAAGTGGTAAATAAATCATGTTTGATTTTCACTTTTACATTGCCGTAAATTGTTTACCTGATATAATCATTTTCATTAATTTTCATTAGCAACCAAAGTTGTTGCACTTCTTCATCTAAAAGCTCAAGTTATTAGAGAGGACATTTTTATTTATTTAAGTTTAATCTTGAACACGCGTTATCACTAAATACATTAGGCAACAGGACTTAGCCTCAGTACCACTGCTTGTTCTAATGCCATGTCCATTTACTCAAGTCTTCAGTGTGAACTTAATGCCCGACTGAGATATAACATTATTGTGCTGACTAATGCGTAGATTATTGATTGGTTGATGAATATTACTGCAAGATATTTGTTTCTTTTTTCCTGTACCATCGACTTGAAGGATAGGTGATAAGTCCTACTTCCAAATGATCAATATTGCTAACACTAACTGAATCATGGAATAGAATGTTTACATCTTCAGCACCTAGAATTGCTAATCTACCTGGAAAACACATATTCTTGTCTGCTGAATGTTGTAACCTAAAGATTTAAACATCCAAATTAATTGATTTAATTTCAGTTTTAATTTTAATTTTCAATTTTTAAACAAATTCAAAACTCCTTAATTTCATGATTAAAACCAATTTGAATGACATAAATTTTCATCAAAGTGGGGGGTTGATTTTCTACTATAAAAGGGGTGTAGTTTTCATGTTTTTAGACACAATACAAACAACAAGATTAGAAAAAATACTCTCTACACTATACTTATTTTCTTGTTTTTTGGCAACTAGTTAAAAGGCTCGTTCTTATCTCCATTTGGTCGTGCCCATAGAAGGAGAATCGGCTGTGAGCTAAAAGAGTTTTATCTTGGAATCGTGTAGTGCTGACAATACCCGCACGAAGGGAAGGCCACACAACTTTAGGACAGCGACTTTCGCGACTCTCTAAGGCCAGCCATTTCTAACTCTATTAATTATTTTGTTAATTATATACTGATTAGTTTTATTACACAAATTACTTATTTTTAAAACAATCTAAAGTCGTGTGTGGTGATTTGTGTAGTAAAATTCATTTTAGATAAGTTATCAATTTTTAGAATGTTGAAAAAAATTTAATTGCTTTACTGCATAAACTTTATTGTGAAAACTTATATAAACTTTCTTTTCATTGACAATATTGCACTTCCATCAATATTTTAAGTTAAGCATATATTTTATTTTAATAACTTAGTGCTTTTGTTTGAAAAGAAGATATCTTGTTATTAAGTTAATTTTTATTGTTTAGTATATAAAAGATACTTGTATAACTAAATAGTTTTGTAGACTTGAACATTTTTGTATTGTTCAAATTATTAATTTTGTTTACATTACTATTTGATTAGATTAAGAAAATAAAAAAAAAAATTTGACATGTGTTTAAGTGTTTTTCAATTTAGTGTACTTTAATTCACTAGTAACTCATTTAGGTTTGCACTTAATTGAATTTTTAAATTTCATTTTCAATTTAAGTGCTACTAATATTTTATCACTAGAAATTAATAAATATTTTATTTGCCATTTAGAATTGTTCTTTAATTTTCTAGTGGATGTTATGGTTTTATTTGAAACTTTAATTTTGATTTAACTATATATTTCATTGGCTTAATTGTGATATTTATTATTGTTGTTATACACATTACTTTAAATAAGTTAATTGTTATATTGATAAACTTATATCTATACAGTTTTCTCTTCTTTGCCTTAGTAATTCCTAGTGTAAAAAATGGCATCTCGTGAAGATACAATTAGTGCTAAGCCTGAAAATTTTGATGGAAAAAACTTTAAGAGATGGCAAAAACAAATGAAATATTGGTTGACTGTTCTTGGATTAATTTCTGCCATAGAAGAAACCAATGATAGTGGAGTGTCCATATCATGGTTTAACTCCGATCAAATAGAATTCCATTGTCATAATCGAATTCTTAGTGCTCTTTCCGATAGGCTTTATGATATTTATCAAAATATCACTGGTTCTAAAGAGCTTTGGAAAACTTTAGAGGATGAATATGGAATTGATGATGCTGGCGTAAATAGGTTTAATGCATCAACCTTTAATAAATATTTTATGGTTGATGGAAAATCTATTAATGAACAAATTCATGAATTTCAAGATTTGTTACGACTTGTGGAAGAGAAGGGTTCAAATTTTAGTGAAGATTATAAGGTGTCGTGCCTTATAGATAAACTTCCACCCTCTTGGTCGGA
The DNA here is from genome assembly GCA_030279155.1 of Forsythia viridissima. Classification (NCBI taxonomy): domain Eukaryota; kingdom Viridiplantae; phylum Streptophyta; class Magnoliopsida; order Lamiales; family Oleaceae; genus Forsythia; species Forsythia viridissima. The sequence goes on along the minus strand of CM059037.1, from coordinate 50,511,406 downwards.
CTTTGCTAAAGGTCTTAGACATAAGCAAGGGATTATGACATTAAACCAAGTTTTTAATTCTTTGAGAGTAGAAGAACAACATGGAAAGGTTTTAAGCCAAGGTGATGGGATGAAGGCTAAGGCAAATTTGGTTGAAAATTTTAAAAATTCTACTAATTCTTCAAAACAGTTCAAGTCTCAAAATATTAGGTTCAAGAAGAACTTTCACCGTAATAAGAAAAATTTCAAGCCAAAGAATAATTACACTAGGGATGGCAAAGGCAAAGGGAAAGGAGAATCAAAGCCATGTTTTGTGTGCGGAAGGACGAATCACGTGGCGCAAGATTGTTACTTCAGGAAAATTAAGGAGTACAAGCCTATGTTTAAATCTCAAAAAGATCAAGTGAATATGTTGGAAGAGGGTGAACCTTCTATTAGGTGTGAATCATTAATCCCTTTAGTCAATTTTACTTATAAAAGTAATGATTGGTGGTTAGATTCTGGAGCAAATATCCATGTTTGTTTTGATAAAAGTTTGTTTAAATCTTATCAGACTTCAAGTGGAGGAAGCGTAACTTTGGGAAATGATACGATTGCTCGTGTATTGGGGATTGGAAGAATTGAGCTTAAAATGACTTCTGGAAAGACTTTGGTTTTAGATCAAGTTCGACATGTTCCTGAAGTTAGAAGAAATTTAGTTAGTGGATCTTATCTTATTCAAAGAGGTTTTAAGGTTGTAATGGAGTCAAATAAAATTGTAATAACCAAGAATGATGTATTCATTGGAAAAGGCTATATTAGTGATGGATTGTTTAAGTTGAATGTTGTTGAGGAAAATTATCAAAATTCTTCTATTGTTTTTAATGTTGAATCTAATTGTTTGTGGCATAAAAGATTGGGACATGTTAGTCATAAGAAGATCAAGAGATTAATGGATCTAAATTTGATTCCAAAAGCTCAAGTTGATAATAGAAAGTGTGAAGTTTGTGTACAAGCTAAACAAACTAAGAAACCTTATAAATCGGTTCAAAGAAATACAAATCTCTTAGAGTTGATTCATAGTGATGTTTGTGATTCTAATAGGTCTCCAACTAGAGCTGGGAATAAGTACTTTGTAACTTTTATAGATGATCATTCTAAGTCAGTTAAGGCTTTATTAAAGAGAAGTGTGATTTCTCTAAATTTTGTAAGATCTGAGAAGAATTTGGCAGACAACTTAACAAAGGGTTTACACAAAAAAGGTGTTGATGAATCATCGAGGGGGATGGGTTTAAGCCCACAAGGGAGTCACCTACGGGAGTAACTCAACCTTCGTGATTGGAGATCCCATGAAGAAGGTTCAATGGGTAGAAACAACCTGTACTGCGTGACTTAAGATAGCACTATATTTTTTGTGCTCATCCCTATGGTGATAGTGCTATATTATGTGATGTTAGGAAGGGTTTAACCCTGAATGAGTACTGAGGCGGGAATACTCTTGCGAGGTGCGGGTCACACGTGCCCCTGGAGGACTCACCTATGTAAGAATTGCCGTGAGGCCGTGGCTATGGGATTGGGCTATTCCCTAGAGACTCTTACTAGAATCAAGATAAGAGCGCATGGCCATTAACAGCGCTACCCGCTATGAACTGAGCCTAATTCAATACTGTGTGTGGGGCAATTGAAGTTTGGACAAAGGGATCTAATTCAAGGCTTGGTCCATTATGGCTCCCTCAAATGGAAATTGTCATCACTAAGTGAGGTTCAAGTCCTGAAGACACATACACCTATTGCACAGTATAATGTTGCCACATATATATATTTTATTTGTTTGAATGTTTAATTCTTGTGGGGGACTGTTGTAACCTAAAGATTTAAACATCCAAATTAATTGATTTAATTTCAGTTTTAATTTTAATTTTCAGTTTTTAAACAAATTCAAAACTCCTTAATTTCATGATTAAAACCAATTTGAATGACATAAATTTTCATCAAAGTGGGGGGTTGATTTTCTACTATAAAAGGGGTGTAGTTTTCATGTTTTTAGACACAACACAAACAACAAGATTAGAAAAAATACTATCTACACTATACTTATTTTCTTGTATTTTGGCAACTAGTTAAAAGGCTCGTTCTTATCTCCATTTGGTCGTGCCCATAGAAGGAGAATCGACTGTGAGCTAAAAGGGTTTTATCTTGGAGCCGTGTAGTGCTGACAATACCCGCACGAAGGGAAGGCCACACGACTTTAGAACAGCGACTTTCGCGACTCTCTAAGGCCAGCCATTTCTAACTCTATTAATTATTTTGTTAATTATATACTGATTAGTTTTATTACACAAATTACTTATTTTTAAAACACTGAAAAGATGGAGACCCTTGACCCTACAGAAAAACCCACATCCACTCGCACATCTATTTGCATATCCCACTATATGAAGTCGCTTTATCCTTTTAGCTCCCCCGTATACGATGTATATGGTGGTTCATGTCACCGATCCTTGCAATTCTGCTTTCTTTTAGTCAAAATTATGATTCAGATTCTTGGTTTAAAATGATTTGTGTATATGGCAAGTCAAGAATATTGTAACTTCGTTTAATTTCGACTCAGTTATGGTTAAGAGCTTGATATGGATATTTATATGGAGCTTACTTTTTCTGATTTTCAGATAATCATACATTAGAAACCTTCTGAAGTTTTCTGTGTTACAATGTGGCGGAAATTCATATCCTGGTGTAAAACTTTATTATCATCATACTACAAAAGATTTAAATCATATACTGTTTTTACTGCTATTTCTTTGATACCATAAATTCTTGTTTTATGGTAAAGAAATCTTAATTTTAGTTAGAAATAAGAAATCTCTATTGAAATTGAAGATGCCTGCTTAAAATTATCCCAGTAATGCAGAAACTTGTATTTGAATATTTTAATATCTGAGGAGCTGAAACACTGTATTTGAACTTTGAAGTTGCAATGCTGTTTGTAGACTTATTTTGCTTCACTTCTTCAACTACGTGAGCTTAATCATATTGTATAGTTATTCCTCGACCTCAAATCGACATAATATTCTTACTATATGAATGACTTTTTTGCCTTTTTTTTTTTTTTTTTTTTGGGAGTCATAATGAGGAATAGTTTATACTCTTCTACACTATCATAGTGAAAATTTGCAGCAACAACTGGACGTGAAGGTGAACTACTATATACTTGGGTGTTTGTTTTAGTTGTTTTTTATTGTTCTCGTAAGAACGGATTAGGTTTCCATCATTAAAAGAAGATAGATTGGTTGAATGTAAGATGAGTTTGATTGTGTCAAAACGAGTAAGATAAGAACACAGAATTTACATATGCAACATTGGATCTTCTTACCTGTATATTTTGAGAAGAATTTCCTTCAATGCTGGTGATGCCCTTTCAAAGCACGCCATTTTCGACTCTCTCACTCTTTTCTCTCTTTGTGCGTGCTCGTATTCTTGTGTGTTTGAACCGAACGATTGCTACGTATTGTGGGTTACTGGTAGGGGAGTTTACAGACATTTTTGCGTAAAATGCAAGTTGAATGCTGCAATCATGTTAAACAAACTTTGAAGCAATGTACCTACCAATCTAACATTGAATCCCTGCACAGCAATGCTTCAGAAGACAGCAAAATGATAATGTATGTCACATATTTCTTGGTTCCGGTAGGTGAGCTAGGTTCATAACTTTGTGAGATAGTTCGATTCATATTCAATGTGAGTATTAGATCATTGAGAAGACATTCCTCTATTACGTAACGATTGGGAAATGATATGAGTTTTTGGAAAAGAAAAGTTATGATTGCTCAATGATAAGTGTATTTTGTGTACTTATTCGAGCTTTAAAATTAAGTTTTTGTCCCATTATTTTATTAATTTTCTACTTAATTTAGTGTATTTTATTTTCTATTTTAGTTTTGGACCTATTTATAAGCAGTTAGAGAAGAATAGATGGAAAGAGTAACAATTTGGCGAATGTTTAAAGAGTATGATGATTCAATTTCACTCAATTGAAGCTTGAAGGACTATATTGGAGACTATTGAAAGTTTTGAGGACTAATAAAAGACATAATCCAAAGATGGAGGACTAAAAAGTGCAAATTTTAAAAAGTTAAGCTGGGCGACCGCCCTAGCTGTAATTTCTGGCAGCGTGAATTTTGTTACCTTTTTGAGTTCGACTCCAATTATGAAACCTTTTGGAATGCAATTTTAATGATTTTCTGTTATCCTTTTGGGTATTATTATGAAAATATATATACGAGTTTTTAACTCATAATTAGGGAGTCGAATTATTGAGAGAATTGAAGAAGAGAAACAAGAAACGAAGATTGGATGAAGATCAAGATTCATTTTCTTTCGAGTTTTCTTCCCATCCGGGTGATGGCTTTTATATTTTCTTTTTGTTATTTTCTTCTTAGTATTCTTTTATAATTATTTTGTGATAGGATAATAGTGAAACTTATATCATTAACTTTTAATTCTTTGAACCTAGTTTTTTATATTTTTAATTTTTTTCTCTATAACTATAAGTGTAATGGTTGTATGAGTATTATGGCTTATTTTATCATCGAGAGATTAAAAATAAGTTAAACATAGTATCAATTGTCATAGAATCCGATAGATGATAGAAATATACCGCTATGTTTTACGTGATCTTTAAGTATTCACAAATTTTAATGTATTCTTGTATGTTCGCATCTGTCATAAAGATATAGTTATGTTACATATAAGGATATGTTTAATTGAAATCGAGAGAGATTGTTAAATAAATTAGAAATATTGATCTTCATAATTAAATTGTGTTATTAAATTCATCGATTCGGGTTAAAGGGGACTTTCTCATATTCAAAGTAATTTGGCATAAACTTAATTTTTTTTATTTAAATTATAATTTATCAATTCTTTTTAGTTAATAATCTAATTAGTTCTTAAGCAATAAAATTTCAAAAGTTAATTTGATTCAGTTAATGTTAATTTAATTGTATTGAACTATCTAAATTCATGTGGGTACGATACTTGGACTCTCAAATCTATTATATTATTTGTGCGATCTGTACCCTTGTGGTACAAAATAAATTGCTAACAAGTTTTTAGCGTCGTTGCCAGAGATTTTGTTTTTGTTCTTTTTCAATTATTTTAACACTAATTTGAACTTTATTGTTTTATTATTTTTCAGTTTATTTCAGTGTTTGAATTGTTTCTTTTTAGACCTTTGCATGCGAAGCGTGAGACACGAATCTTTAATACCACATGATCTAGAGATTGAACGCACTTTCCATCGTAGGCAAAGAGAAGCAAGAAAGACACACCAAAAAGAACAAAAACAGTACGACACAATAAATAACAACGAGATTGCTCCGGCAGGACAGGAGAATAATGAAGAAAATATACTATTTGGAGATTTTATGACTCTATAGATCATTCAGAGCCAATCTAGCATTGTTTACCCACATTTTGGGCAGCCAAATTTCCAGTTGAAAACCAATGTCATTAAACTCTTTCAGAATGGACATCAGTTCTATGGTAGGGCCGACAAGAATACATATACACATGTCTCGCGATTAGAAATGTGCCAACATTTCAAATATCAAGGGATCTCAAACGACGCCATCTGTCTATATTTATTCCCACATACTATTCGTGACAGAGCTCTTGAGTAGTTGGACTCACATCTAATTAATAACATAACCACCTGAAATGATTTAGCCCAAAAGTTCTGCACAAAATTCTTTCCACCAGTTAAGATTGTATAGTTGAAACATGAAATATCTATATTTCAGCAGTCAGAATCCGAATCTTTCGATGATGCATGAAACAGATTCAAAAATATGCTAAGAAGGTGCCCTTATCATGGCATTAATAGGGGACTTCAAGTACAATATTTTTATACAGGTCTGCTTCTTTCCTTTAGAAGTATGGTAGATTCTTCATCCAACGGTTCATTATCCACCAAAACCATTGCTGAAGCCTTGGAGCTGTTTGAGAGAATGGCTGCCACCACTGCCATTTGGGCATCAGATTGAGCTATACACAAGAAAACTGCAAGAGTACATGAAGTAGACATTTTCACAGTGTCATCTGTAAAAATAGATTATTTGGCATACAAAGTGGAGAGCATGTCGCATTCAGTCAATGCGATGCAAACAAAGAAATCAACTTGTGAAAAGTGTGGGGACAAATCACAGCACATCAGAATGTCATATTCTATTACAGCAACCCAAGCAAGTCAAGTACGTTCAAGGTGGTCAATACCAGCAAAATAATCTATTCTCCAATACATTTAATCCAAGTTGGCATAATCGTCCAAATTTCTCTTAGAGGAAGAATCAGAATAACCACAAACCACATAGTTCTCAATTTCAACAGCTAGTAAAATAGAGTCTCACTAGAAAACATGTTTGGTAAATTCATAGAGAAAACCAAACATTACATGAGAAAGACGAAGACCACTCTTCAAAATTAGAGCGCTTCAATAAAGAATTTTAAATGCATATGGGTCAGATGGCAGTTGCTATGTCGAGTAGACCGCATGGTACCATACCAAGCAACAACGAGGTCAACCCCAGAGAGCAAATACATGCAATAACAACTAGAAGTGTGGTGCACTGGCCTGAAATACATGCAAAAAGGCCAATAAAAAAAAATAAGTTTTTGAGGAGCATGACGAAGAAGTAACTCTAGATGTGCAGATTAATCATGAGCAAGTGCCAGATCATGGAAAAACAAAAGCTCCAAAACCAATCAAAAAATATGAACCTCTCATCCCTTTCCCACGTAGGTTAAATTTACAGAAGAAGAAACATGATGAGCAGTGTGCACAAATTTTTGATCATCTAAGGAAGTTGCATATTAACATAATGTTTGTGGAGGTCCTGACTCAAACGCCCAACTACGCCAAGTATATGAGACAACTGCTTGTAAATAAGAAAAAGTTGACAGAAAGGGATACAGTAAAACTTACAAGAGAAGTAAGTACTATAATGGAAAAGCGTCAGACAAAAGAAATCATCTAGACAATTTCACAATTCCAATTACCATCGAAGCAAGTAATTGGCTCAATGGTTTATGTCTTGATTGTGCTAATTGGAGATGATTACAGGCCTTCAATCTTAGATCAATGGTCATGATTCGACTGGTGAATAATAATGGTCTTTACCCATATACATTCGAGACGCTCCATCTATTACACGATTACTCTTTATAATTTCTTTCTCTTCGAGCTAAAAACTCTCTGAAGAAGAATCTAGGTAGGATTTATTTTCTTGAGGGGTTTATATTGTAATGAGTTGATTTTGTAATCTATGTAGGATTTATTTCCTCGAGGGCAAATCCCACATTTTACTGAATGTATAATGGGTTCGAGAATTGAATTATTGCAAAAATGAAAATAATCTTGGTCCAACAAAAAGTTTCTAAGGCCATGGATGGCCCCTCTCTAAGTACTCTAGAAGGCCAAACCTAATGAAATAGTTTAAATGAATGAAATTACTATAGTTTAGTAATATAGCATTTGTCAAATAATAAATTGAGACAAATAGATGATGCATATAAAAAAATGAAAATTGCTATCAAATATGCTAGATTTACGCTCACACAAACCATAGTTATTGATGCACTAAGATCTAACGAATTAGAAGTCAAAATTGGAGCCAGAAACTGAATATGGAGGAAAATTTACCCAAATTAATAAACAAGTGAGAAAATCGAAAAATACATCTAAATTATAAATTTTTGATGATCTCATTAATAGTGTAATAATGTATTATCTACTTCATATATCCTCGGAAAAAAACAAAAAAAAACCTTCAACATTAGATTTCAAATTTGTACACCTACATGGTTGTTGAAACATCTTGTCACATGATGTGCCTATGTGTTGAAACTATCTTTACTTCTTAAATATTCTTTATATGATGGTTGGCAATATTGTAATCTAACGTTAATTGGTGACATTTGAAGTTTGAACTAATTTACAAAATTACCAAAAGTTAAGAAAGTCAAGCATGTCCTATATAGAAAATACAAATTAATAATATAATTGATCGATTTTCTCCTTTTGTATATGGTTAATTAATTGATGTATTTTAATTAATTTACCAACCTTCACTACAAACTTGTTCGGATTTGAATTCAATTTGAAATATATATAATTATATTTCATGCCCTGTTTATTTATATACACCTTTCTATATATAAAAGATCTTAATATAATAGAATAGACTTAGATTTTTGAACAATAAATAAGGACTTAGGCTGACAACTTTCATTGCACAAAAGGGTGATGGCATAAAGTCGTCCCAAATGGTTAATTACTTATTTGCTATTGTTTAAATTATAATTTCAGTTGTTTAAATTGATTAAATATATTTTTTATTCACACATTTCATAAGACACACAACTTACAATTCACTTTTTTATCCACATATTCACATACAACTTATAATATAATCATTTAAAAAATAATTTTTTTTTATGACTCAAGTTTCCAAAATTCACCTGACTAATCCTGAAGAGTTGTGGCCTTTCCCCTGTGGTTCGCCACTCAGATAGATCCGGATGCAGTCACAACTTATACACACATGTATCGAACATTTGACGATTCTCTTCAATGTAGACATCTGCCTTCTAACATTAAATATTACCTTCTAGCTGCTGTGGAGATTCAAACTTTCGATACTCCGTAGAGAACCATCCTACTTTATTATTGCACCATATATATGATAGCATTTAAAAAAATATATAATTTTAGCACCATAGTAGATACGTTGAATTTATCTCATAAATTGTGATAGAAAGAGCCTTGGTTGGCACGGCACTTGCTGAACTCAGCAAGCATGAAAGGGAAATGAAACATGTTGACATGAACTCAAATCACCAACCAATTACTGCCGTCAGATTTCATTCAATCGACACATATCTGATAGCCCCTCAAATTCCGCCAAATTTCATTAACTAACTACCACTGTACTTAATAGCTAATAACAATAAGACAAACCAATAATGTTTCTAAAATTAGTAGATTATATATTCAAGCTAAACAAGCCTTCACCAGTAAAATTATGGAAAATCCATTACCCAAGTAATTTCTCTCTCTCTCTCTCTCTCTCTCTCTCTTACATTTCAGGGTTTTCAATCTGGCTTCACATTACTTAAAATTGATAAATATTATAGTTTTTGTATTATTTTTTTGGGTTAAATTTTCTTGGCTGTAAGAATCATATAGTGTTAGTTTTTTTTTTTTTTTTTTTTTTTTTCAAGAATCCATTCAAATGTATGTTTGATCAAATATTCTTGAATTTCTGATTATAAAAGGTTTCAAATGAATTGCTTTCTTGGTCAGACCATGAGTTGACTTTCTTGATTGCATCGAGTTCTTACAATTCACTATCAAAGATCGAAACTTCAATTTTTATTTTTATTTTGGGAGGCTTAATTATCTATTTTGATAAATGGGTTCTTGTTTGCGTGATAAATATCGATAAAAAAGAAATCCTCTCTTTCTTGATATTGATAGCTGAATATAGATCTTTGACGGCATAGTTTCTCTCAATGGATATGAATGTAAAGGATGTTAAGAGCCATAAAAATAATACTAACTTTGTAAATAGTGTGGAGTCCCCGAAGGTTGTTTTGAATGGGGAAAGTGAAGGAGACGACGAATCACGGACATTGTTGCCATCCAAGAAAGGCGGGCTTTCCAAAAAGTCAGGGAAACCTCGGAGGAAAGTGCAGTGGTTGGATAAGAATGGGGATAAGCTTGCTGAGATTTTGGAATTTCAACCCAGGTAATGAAAATACTCTCTTCTTATTTGTTTCGTTGTATCGTGGTTGCTTAATTTTGATAAAGAATAAGGAAATTTGATTCAGTTGTGATTTGTACTTTGTAGGAAGTAGTTTGTTGTTTCAAATGCTTAGTTGTATTCTTTTGATTTAGTTTTTTAGTTAGTTCTAGAGGAGAAGTCTAAGGTGATTATATGGATATGAAGGTGCATATTGAATTGTAGCAGGTAATGAACAATTGATTCATTGTAGAATGTATTCTTCTTTGTGATAGTCATGCGAGGATTTATCTTCTGGACCCATGTTTTTTGTGATTTCTTAGGAGATAGCCTGTTCATCAACTCTTGCGTTGATATGGAGTTCTTTGTTGACGATCCTATGTAATTGAGGACAATGACTCTATGTAATTTTAACCTAAGATGATTCATCATAGTGGTTGGGGTGGGGTGGGGTGGGGTGGGGGGGGGGAGTGGAGGGGAAGGGAGGGAAGAGAATAGAGAAATGATATATAAATGAAAGGCAAGGGAATGACATTATTAAAAGGAACATGAGTGGCCATAGGGTGCATTGTTGTTATGCTTACGTTTTGTAAGCCTATGCAACTGTATCAGCTAGCTAAACTAACATTAGAAGCAGGAATATGTTAGTGATCTAATAAGTAATATTATTCCTGGAAATTTAATGCAAATATTCAATTTCTTAATCATGTTCCCGTAGCTCTACCTTGTATTCTTATTTTAGGTTCTATTCAGTTAATTTTGTGTTGGAGGAGGTTTTAATTTGGGAAGCAGGTCAACCTTTTTTTGAGTTCTTGCATTGCCCTCTTATGTAAAGGATAAAATTCTTTACGATGACTAACTAGTCAGTTTTATAACTTCTTTTCAAAAGCACTTTTTTTTTTAGATACAAGTTGTGTCCTGGTACAGAAGGTTGTATATGAAGATGATTTGGTGATAAGTTTTACCCCTACTAAGGCTATCATGGGAGGTAGACCCGATTAGGACTTCGATAGGATGGTTTGATATGGCGTAATTCAAATAATTGGAATGGACATAGCCCCTATCTAAATCTCCTCATTTTAACACAGTTCTAGATGGTTGGCAAGTCTCTAAGAAGTCTTTGTTTCATCAAGTTGCCTATGATGTGCTTCAATTTATGCCACCCCTGCCCCCATGTCTTGGCATTTTTGAGTTCCAAATATTTCCTTTGTTTTTGAAATAATGTTGGAAGCTGATATCATGTTGTTCAAGTTCATTTTGCATACTTCGAATTCATTCTTATGGTTGGATATGATTACATGTCTACCATTATATTATAACAACTTGTTGCAGGTAAGAGTTTATTTGAAACATGTACTATTATGCCCGTATTGAACTTTTTTTGTGAGACAATTTCACTGATATAAGATTCAGTAACGTGTAGATTGAAAAGATCCATACATTTATCTCACAGTTCACATGGTTGTTCATTTGTAATAGCTTTTTTCTCCAAGAAAACTCAGTATCTTTTCTCCTTTATCTTAATTCAGTTTGAAATGGATCTCATGTGTTTGGAATTACAAAAGAGTGCTTTATGTTGATTAAATCTCTTTGAGTCTCGAAATTTCCTTGGACACAATTATGTTTACAGATCTCATATGCCTTATTTCTCTTTAGTTAGTGTATTATGAAGAAGTTCTGCTTTTCCCAAAATTTGGCACCTTAGCATGTAGTCATCCATCTGTAACTTTAGACATCTTTTTTCTTTATTAGTAGTTCAGATTCTTCCGGATGTTATATTGGACATGATATTTGGACAATATTGAGTGTGCCATTTGAGAACACCTTTTTCCTTTTGTTCACCTTTTTCCCCAAGTACCCAGTGTTTCGTGAGAGTTAGAAGTGCGGTTCCAGGTACTACTGTTTTCTACTAAAGATGCCATTACGGGTACCAGTCCTACTTAAAATTTATTTGACCAGTAATAGTAGATAGAACTTCAGAAATATGGATAGCGTAATGATGCCTCACCTGAATATTTGTCAAATATGTTGTGTTCAAAATATTGGCAAAGCCTGATAGCAGCATCTGTTTTCGTTATTTTTAGAATTTGTGGATACTTGTAATAAGTTAATGTTTACTTGAGCAGGTATAGGTGTCCTACATAGAATAGATGGTCAAATATATATAAAAGTTAATTATGGCCAGAAAACTCAAAGCATATCCGTATGTGGATACAAATTTTATCAATGTAGTGTTTTCTCTAATATTAGTGCAAAATATACATCTGAGAAGAGACATCCTAATTAGCAATGACACAATAGAATCCGTCATGAACTGTTGACTAGATTAATACATTCAGTTGTATCTGTTATTCTTCTGTTATTCTGTCATCACTATCCTTCATTTTCCTTGCAGTGATGTGAGTGACTCAGACGAGGAAGATTCAGATTCTTGCATCTGTCGAATAATGTAGCATGTCATTGGAACATCTTCTTAGTAATTCCCTTGGATAAGTCAGAGGTTATTCTTCTATGACTCTCATATCGAAGATAAAGCTGAATTCTGCACCCTGTGGACCTGTTTCTCTTGTGACTCGTTTTCTTGTTACAACACCAATTTGTTGAGTTCTCAAGGAATCAAGGAATTAACTATACCATATCTTCTTTAGGTTTGAGATATCCCATGTTTGGAACAAATCAATTCTGTTACTTTGAGCAAAGAAGCGGATAAAGACGATTGCAGCTTCCTTGAAACTCTGGGCCTTCCCTTCTTCTTTCTTCCCTTTCAAAAATCAGTAATTTGTACATGTGTAGTACTCATTGAATAGATGATTGCAAGTGCTACATTTCATGTTTTCACCCCATTTCTGCTACTTTTTTTATGGTTGATTCTTGTCATCACTGAAGTGGATCTGAATTATATAAGGTTACAAATTCCTCGTGATGTCAGTATCTGGCAATGGCTCTGTTTTTTCTTTTTCTTTTCCTTTTTTTTTTTTTTTTTATCAAACTTTGATATTTTCGTTTCGAATGCCTCAAACGGTATTTTCCTTCATGATGACAGTAAACATTATCAGCTAAAATATTGGGTATCACTTACATCTGATTTTTCTTTATCACAAATGGATGTTGTTTTGCATATAGTTAAAGAGCTCTCAATCATACAAGTGGTGCTATCAAAAGAGGGAGGCTAGCCTAAAACTGACATGGCATCTCGTAGTTGTTAAGGATCTTGTTGTTTTAAGTCTTTCAAGAGATTTAGCTATGCACCAAATAGAGTGGTGAAAAAAGATTCACGTAGTCGATCTTAAATTTATTGAGATCCAAGTTTAGTTTGTTGGTGTAGAGGAAATAAATATTTCTTGTAGATATGATCGAATATTATCACTCCAAAGATATTTCTCCCTTATCTATGTGTATTAAGGTGTTACAAACAGAAGATCATTCACAATACAAAAATCACCAAACACAATATGCCAACGAATCACTAGTCGAAAACTCCTAAAAAAAAGAACACAAACCAAAACACTTGCTAATCATTTCACTCTTTGCGAAGGAAGACAAACAGTATCTTCTGGGAAATCTCTGATAACTGACTTTCTTCTTCCTCTTTATTGTAAGACGTGCCTTCTTGTATTACAAAACGGAGCAATATATTACAAAAGCCAGCAGCCGGTTCATGTTATTGCACTGTTGCTGTTCTTGCTTATTGTTTCTGTCTTTGAAGAAACCAACCAGTTTGAGAGACTGGCATCAACTGCTATTTTCTGCACTGTAGGCTGAGGTGCAGTGGTGAAATTCGTTTTAGGTTTCAAAGCTGAAGGAATATAAGCTGGATCTGTAGTCGAGGGAATATCTTGTTCTTTCTCTAACCTGATATTTTCCTTTTGGCGCTTGAATTGTGATCTTGCTTTAGCTTTTACTGCTTTCCATTGCATGAGATTTTCGACTGGATTGAGCACAGTGTGCGCGTAGTTATTCCTGTCTCGAGTATGACATTTCGATTCAAGTCTTTGCAGTTCTTCATTATACACATCATGGAATTGCATAGAACTGTTGTTTCTTGATTTTGTATCTGCAGAATTCAGTTGCCAAGAAAAGTCTTCTTGGATTTTCATTTCATCATCACTATCATTGCTATAATCATCATCCAATTCTTCACAACTATCATAAATATCATCGTAATAGAAATCGCTTTCCTCTAATTTTATCTCATCATCTTCGTCATCATAGCCTTGTATGCAGTTTTGGTATCTGTAATTTGGAGGGTACGATCTGATGCTCGATGCTATTGAATCCTCTTCACAGCGCAAAATGGGCAGGTTCGTTTTCGCTCTTTCTTTCCCATTGTATTCCAATTTCGTCTCCTCTTCGCCCTCTGAAAGGTACCCGTCATAACTTTGTATTGGTTCATAAGCCTTGACATTTAAATTGAAGCTCACTTTCTTTTTGATCTTTAACTTTGGTGCCTCTTTTGGATTTTCTCTACAAAATCAAAGTTAATAACATAGATTAACACGTTCCAACATTTTTACACACACACGAAGGAGCGGAAGTCATGAAACCAGTAGTGACTCACTTGAGCTCAGAATCTGAGGTGTTGGGCTTTGGTGTGGTGTCAAGATTAACAGTGACATCAGAATCTAGAGGCACATACCTTCCATGGCCCTGGCAAATTTAAGAAACAAATGTATACAGTATCATCAAATCGAATGGAATTTTGTACAAGAACATCATCAATTTTCAAGAGTTTCAAGATTGTATTACCTGTTCTTCGGAGAGACTTTTATTGCCCGGCTTTCGACGTTTTCGCTTCTTCTTGAAACCGAAACAGGCAAGAAAACATCCCATTTGAAGATGTCTACCTAGAATTCCAAACCTTCCCTTGTCTGAGTTTATCTATATATGCAGTGAGAAGGAGACAAGAGTATGTGTGAGAGAAAGTTTAAATTCATTTGCCTCCGAAGGATTTTAAAAATAGGAACGTTGAGAAAAGGGACAGTGTAATAATGATGAATGAGGTTGGCGCACGAGTTTAATAAAAGACACGGGACAAAACCAACTTTGTAATTGGATCTGCATTTTGTTATTCTTCTTGTTTACATTTCAAATTTTTATGGTCTTAAAGTGAGTAAAAAATTCTTGGGGTGTTATATTTACGTCTCAATTTTGAGTAGTTTACAATCGAGTTACTAAATTTATGATATTGTTTGAATTAGAAATACTAATGTACCACTCGATGATATGTGCTTACACCATATTTATTTATGTCGTGTAAACACTGATGTCATTTTTTTAGCTAGCAAAATGAATAATCTAAGTGACTCAATTGCAACAAAAACCCACTTGAAATTAGACCATAAATTGGCGATCTTTCAATTTTTTTTTTTTTTTTTTTTTTTTTTTTTTTTTACCATTTTTAAGTATAGTTGAAGCACAAAATAATCGATGTGCAATTAAGTTTTTAGGTTGGCCGAAGAATTTTAGTCTTACTTCCTAGTAATTAATAATTTCTTCCAAACACAATCTTGTGCATTAGTTTGGCTCTATCTTTGAACTAAAATTTAAGCAATTTTTCATTGGGTTAAATCTAAGCTTGGCTTGATCATATAATAGTTCTCATGGGTACATATTTGACATTACTTGCAATCACAGTGTTATTGATTGTTTTAAACAATATTATTATTAAATATATGTTTAGAAGTTCTGGTTCTCACAAAAAAAAAAAAAAAAATTGTTCGATCTGATTCCCACAATATTTTGTCTTGAATAATGTAAGAATTCTTCAGCTAATTGAGTCATCAAGGCGAGGAGAGGGGACAAGAAATATAGCTATCGTCCTGACTTAGTTATTAATATAAATAATATTTTAAAATTTTTTATATAATTATATAAATACATTTAAATGGAAAAAAGGGAAAATGGGAATCTCGGCCCTAACCCGCCTCCCAATAAGTAGGGATTGAACCGGGATAGGACACTTAAATATCTGCCTGGCCGGGAGATGGGGGATTGGGAGAGTCGGTCCATTATCGTCCCTAATGAGGTGTGTGATTTTAGTTCGCGATGATTTATTATTGAATCTTAATTAACAATATTTGACCTTCGATCATTGATAAATCATAATAAAGCCATTGCTGTTTGTTGAGTCGCATTTAATTTAAAATATTACAACAGTAGGTGAAATAATTACTAGTAGATCTTGAAACCGGTTTGGGGTTTGGCCCCAACTCGGATTGAAAAGTAAAGAGATACCATATTTTGATGGGAATATAAAAACATAAAATTTTGCATCAAAGAATCTTGTTGGAGAATAATTTGTACTATCGACATGAAATGTGTACACAAAGAATAATTTATTCTTCATTTTCTCGTCTATACTAAATTTCGTTACATCTATTAAAAATTATGAGACGAAGGTAGTTGATAAGATGATTGAATCTCGAACGAATTGATATTAGAATAGGATTGGAAATTTTTTTTGATTGTTTCTGTTTTTGTTTTATTATTTTAGTTTCTTTTAACCCTCCTTTGGTTCCATAATTAATCCTTGCTCTTCTTTAAATCAAAAGTTGAGACACATATGATATGAAAAATTGAACAGAAAACTAAATATTCAATAAAAAAGAAATTAGCATAAAGACTATGTTGAGTATATTCTCGTACAGAAACCTTGTATTTAATATATTTAATTTTAATTTTTACTTGTCAATCTTGATCCTCCATAGCTTGTCAAGGCTCTATCGTCCCACAATAATTCTAAGCACTCGAAAATTAAAATAAAAAAGTAAATAGTCGTTTAATTGTGAAATTAGCATGATAAAGTACATTGAAAGTATATTTCTTATTATTTAGGAAAAATATTATATTCAGTTTCCAACCCTTCAAAAATGTAAGTGATATGGTAGGTCTTTATGACGAAATTGTCATCCCATTTAAATAAACAAAAGAACAAAAAACAAGAAAAAAAAATCGATAAATAACTAAATATATCCTCAAAAATAAAAATAATAAAGACGTCATCTTCTTTTACCCAACTCCACACATTTTCTTATTCTTCAGTATCCATTATCTCTAAATGCATTGTCTACCTAGAAAAGACGCTTCCGACACAATTGGTATTCACTAATTTCCTCCATACTACACTCATTGCTCTCTCTCTCTCTCTCTCTCTCTCTCTCTCTATGTGTATCTTTTAGTTTCTTCATTTCATATACTATAATTCTCATTCTTCTAAGACGTATTTCACGATGAAAGAGAATCGTTTAAAATCTTGTGTTTTAGATGTGTTTTTGATGATACGAGATTAGACGTTTAATTTGTAATATTTTGCAAGTGGTACTTGTGGTTATGGAAATTTGTACATCCAAGGCTACGCACATGAACACGGCAACATTAAGCACGACTCTATTTAACGATGACTTCAGTTGTGGCTATGTTCAAATAAAATGCGATACGGCAGAGGACCTCAAGTGGTACAACCTCGGCAATCCCTTAATTTTTGTTACTGCCACCAATTTTTTGCCTACCAAACTATACATTGCTGATTGACGTCGGCGGGTGGTGCAACCCCTATGACCCACTTCGATTTCTCCATGCCCATGTTTTTTCAGACCGTCGAGTACAATGCATTTAGAGATAATGGATACTGAAGAAGATTGAAAGGTGGGGAGTTGGGTAGAAAAAGATGACCTCTTTGTTATTTTTTATTTTTTTGGGTACATATTGTTATTTTTCTATTCTTTTTTTATTTATTTATTTAAAAGGGATGTTAATTTAATCATAAATGACTTATCATGCATATTTCTTCAAACTTTGAAGATGTTTAGTGCTATTTTTAAAAATTAGAGATATATCATACTTTTTTAAAAGTTTGAACTAAATATACTATTTTTCTTATTATTTAGGGTAATTTGCACTTTTGGTCTCAACCTTTTCAATTTGTAACAAATCTACCCCCAACCTTTTTTTAGCACCAGGCATCCCCAATCTTTCAATTTTTTACAAATCACGTCCCTATTGACATATTTTGACAGTTTTGCACTCCTATTTGAATAAAATAAAATAGAAAAAACTTAAAAACAACAAAAAATAAAAAAATTGCAAATAAAGCCCCATAACTTAAAAAAAAAAAAAAAATTTCATCTTCTCCAAAACCCCACCCCACCGCCAAATCACCACCAATCATGTAAAAATTTATCACTCAATCTATTCCATACTGGTGGATATCCTTTGAATTTAGAAAACCTGCAGGCTGCATTCGGACTCTCTATCGAATTGGATCCGACTTCACATTCAACATTTAAGCTTGATTTAAATGATCCAAGGAGTAACTTGCCTGCTGATTTCTTGGCATGGGTAGTGATGCTAGCTTGGGATGATGAGACATAGCACGGCCATCCTTATTGGTGTTGTAAGAATATTCATATCTAGTTCTTCCAAGAGGGTTTTCTTCGTAACCCATCTTTGATCCAAAGCCCATCTCATTTTGGACCTAGAACCACCTGATTGGAGCCCAAATCTGCTCTACTCTGCTGCATCTCGACTGAATGGTTGACAGGCATATTGACAGATGAGCGACCATACTGCGTAGTTTGACTGGGCTGAACACCAATCTGTGGTGCATGAATGGATTTTGTCCCAGCAGGTAAGTTTTGTGCAGATAGTGTACCAGTTTGCTAAATGTGGGCTGGAGAAAACCTAATTTGCTTCCCTTGCTGAATTTCAAGATCATATCTCAGAGGGAATCCCATTTTATGCTCTTGTTGATGGAGAAACTGTTGCCCCTGTATTAAATGTTGAGATTTGAATTATTAAGCTTGATTTTGCAAAAACACGGCAAGGATGAAGGGTTCACCATCGACCTAGCCAGCTTCAACGCCACCGAAATCTTCAACGCCAAAATTCCTACTGTTAACTGGACAAAAGGACTCGGATCCATTACACTTTTCTCCTGAAATCAAATATATAAACAAAAACTGAAAAACCCAGTTCGGAAAACAATGTATTTAACATGAACAAAGCTTTCCTCTAGAGAAATTTGCTGGATTTAATTAAGGCAATAAGGGATGCGCATGGCAGTGAGACATCAACTAAAATGCACTGACAGGGACCGGATGAAGAAGAAATAAAAGAGGAAGAAGAGGAAGAAGAGGGGTGGGGTGGAGAAGATGGTGTTCTTTTACGTTTTTTAAAAGTTATGGGACTTCATTTATAATTTTTTTTTTTTTTTAGCTTTTTTTTTATTTTTTTATTTAAAGAGGGGGGCAAAAATGTCAAAAAAATGTCAATGGGACGTGATTTTCAAAAAATTGAAAGATTTTGGATGTCTGGTGCTAAAAAAAAGTTATAGGTAGATTTATTACAAATTGAAAAAGTTGGGGACCAAAAGTGCAAATTACGTTATTATTTAAATGGCAATTACCCCAAAAATATCTAACTCAAAAATATCTAACCTTTAATCTCGGCTATCCAATCCCAATCTCCCACAGCATCAAATCTCAACCGTCCACCCGTTACACGATAAATCTCCTCTCTCTTGTCTGCCTTCCTCGGTGGGCTGTCCGAATACATTTCCAAGCCAAACCCTTACTCTTTACGCAGAACCAACCCCCTGCCCCCCGGTCCCCCCACCTATACGTACACATATAGATACATGGATTCAGATCAAGGGAAGCTGTTTATTGGAGGGATATCATGGGAAACAGATGAGGACAAGCTGAATGAGTATTTCCAAGGCTATGGTGAGGTGTTGCAAACTGTCGTTATGCGGGATAAACTCACTGGAAAGCCCAGAGGATTTGGGTTTGTTGTATTTGCAGATCCAAATATTCTTGATAGGGTCCTTCAAGACAGCCATGTCATTGATAACCGCACGGTGAGTTTACTATTTACTAGTATGTTTTCATTTTTTCAATTTTTTTGGTTTTTTAATTTGGTGTTCATCTTTTTTACTTTCTTTTGGATTCTGGGTTATAATTTATTTTCCCTTTATGCATAGAGGGGTATGGGTATTTGTTAATTTTGCGGTTTTTTTTTTTTTTTTGATGAACTTAGCCTTCAAGATGCGTTTTTTGCTTTAGTTTTGTATCTTGAATCTCTTGTTTTTGTTTCTTTTTCCTTATTTCGGCTTGTACTACCTGATACATTCACCCTCATTTTTCTTTTTCTTTGATATATAAGGTTGTTTACCTCCAAAAATGGCTGCCAACATGAACCAGGCCTTTTTTTCCTACGTGTGTTTCCCCTTTTGCTTGGACTGCCACGTGGTTTATTCAACCACGTAGATATACCTAAGACCGGGTGGATAGGTAACAAAAGATAAAAGAGGAACACACTATGACAGATATAATAGCTTGAGGGCTCCTAACTAAAGATTTTCCAAGTGGTTATAATACTTGAAGAATAATTAGTATAGATGACTTGATATTTCTAGTGTGAGTAATATTTTCAACATTATTTTCTTGTGGAAATAAGCTTAGTATTTATAGGCAAATTTTACAAAAATGATTCCCTTCGATGTGCGACACGTGGTTTCATCTGAAGGGTTCTTGAGTCACATCTTTGGTGTCACGTCATTAGCATTAATGAGGAAGTCACTTTCAGCCGCAAACTAATGGGCTATGACTGTGACAAGTCGCATTGACAGGTAGTCTCATCAGTCTTATCAAGATTGAATAGCAGGTTTGGTAGGGGAGGCTTCCTTAGCACTCAACCAGGGTCGGACTTTATTAGCCTTGGTTATCCAAACTCTTCAGTATAAATAGCCTCGGTTATCTAAGCTCCTAGGCACAAATAGTCTCGGAGAAGAGTTGAGCCAAAGCATGTTGACTTTGACTATGTCCACGTAGAGTTCCAAGTAGGATTGCCCTGCCCACGTGGGATTGGGGCGTAACAATAGTCTCCTCAAGTTCAGGACCTCTATTATTTATAAGGGGTGCTGGATTTGGTAATGAATCAGTGCTGCTGTGTTTGGAAAATGGCAAGAGAGTTAGTCCCACAAGGTCAGGACTCCTCTCATTTATGTGAGGTGCTGAGCTTGGAGGTGAGAAATTCGAAGTGGTAGAGAATTGCTGCGCCGGGTAGAGGATTGCTGTGGAAGAGCCTATTCCTAAGTGGGAGATGCTTGGTAGAAGAAGCACGTCTACAAAGATGGAGAGGTTTGCTGCAGAAGAGCTTATTTTCAAGTGGGAAAAGCTTATTAGCAGAAGCGTGTCTCCAAAGTTGGAGAAGTTAGTTGCGGAAGAGCCTATTCTCAAGTGGAAGAGGCTTGGTAGCAGAAACTAGTTTCCAAAGTTGGAGAAGCTCGCTTGCACAAGAGCCTAGTCCCAAGTGGGAGAGACTAGGTAGCAGAAGCGAGTCTTCAAAGTTGGAGAAGCTTGTTGCAAAAGAGTCTATTCCCAAGTGGGAAAGGTTTGGTAGTAGAAGCAAGTATCCAAAGTTGGAGAAGAAGCTTGCTGTCACAAGTGGGAGAGGCTTGGTTGTAGAGACCCTTCCAATATCAGATGAGGCATGATATTGGGCCTTTCTCAGCTGGTGTCATGTCTTAATAAAGAAGTTAGGCACTTGTGTGGGTTAAACGCTTCTACAAAAACTAAGTCCCAAATAAGGGAGCTTGTTTGTAGAGGCCCTTCCAATATCAGATGAGGCATGATATTGGGCCTTTCCCAGCTAGTGCCTTGCCTTAATGAAGAGGCTAGGCTCTTGTGTGGGTATGTCGCTTCTACAAAAATTTAGTCCAAATAAGGGAGTTTGTTTGTAGAGGCCCTTCCAATATCGGATGAGACATGATATTGGGCCTTTCCCAGCTGGTGTCATGCATTAATGAAAAGGCTAGGCCCTTGTGTGGGTATGACGCTTCTACAAAAACTAAGTCCCAAATAAGGGAACTTGTTTGTAGATGCTCTTCCAATATCGGATAAGGCATGATATTGGGCATTTTCCAGTTGGTGCCATGCTTTAATGAAGAGGCTAGGCCCTTGTGTGGGTATGGCGCTTCTATAAAAACTAAGTCTCAAATAAGGGAGCTTGTTTGTAGAGGCCTTTCCAATATCGGATAAGGCATGATATTGGGCCTTTACCAGCTGATGCCATGCCTTAATGAAGAGGCTAGGTCCTTGTGTGGGTATAGCGCATCTACAAAAACTAAGTCCCAAATAAGAGAGCTTGTTTGTAGAGGCTCTTCTAATAAGCCGCGAGTATCTCTTGGGAGAGGCATACTAGTAGATTTTATCCCAAACTTGATTAAGTACTAGTGTCTCTTTTTAAGGGTTGTATTTTCAAATCAAATGACGGAACGATAGACGTGGCGCCTTTATAAGGCTAGTGCCTCTTTTTAGAAGTCTAAACATGTAAACAATCTAAACTTGATTTATAAATAATCAAATGCCGGTGCCTCTTTTCATAGGTGTCACATACTCGAACGACATACACACAATGTCTTAGCAAATTTAAACCATTAATCAAATTGGATAAGCTCGTATATATAGTTTTTGAGTGCCTCTTCTTAGGAGCCTCAAACAAGCAAACAATCGAAACATGATTTATAAATAATCAAATGCCGGTGCCTCTTCTCAGAGGTGTCACCTAGGCTCCAATGACATACAAGCAATGCCTTAGGAAATTTAAACCATTAATCAAATTGGATAAGCTCGTATATATAGTTTTCGAGTGCCTCTTCTTAGGAGCCTCAAACAAGCAAACAATCGAAACATGATTTATAAATAATCAAATGCCTGTACCTCTTCTCAGAAGTGTCACCTAGGCTCCAACGACATACAAGCAATGCTTTAGGAAATTTAAACCATTAATCAAATTGGATAAGCTCGTATATATAGTTTTCGAGTGCGTCTTCTTAAGAGCCTCAAACAAGCAAACAATCAAAACATGATTTATAAATAATCAAATACCAGTGCCTCTTCTCATAAGGACCTACGCTAGCCTTAATTAATACTTTCGTAGCGTTTTTTCTTGAAGAAAACTCCTTTGTTCAAGGAGGTTTAGGCTTTTGATCACGTTTCACTCGTGGTTGAATCTGTAGTTTTTCACATACGGCGTCAATCTGTTGACCTCCAAAAATAGTTGCCAACAGGAACTCCAGGCCTCCTCTTCTTACGTGTGTTTCCTCTTTTGCTTGGACTGTCATTGGTTTATTCAACCATGCAGATATGCCTAAGACCGGGTGGATAGGTAACAAAAGATAAAAGAGGAACACAGAGATAATAGTTTGAGGCCCCTAACTAAAGATTTCACAGGTGGTTATAACACGAAGAATAATTAGTATAGAGGACTTGATATTTTTATTGTGAGTAATATTTTCAACATTCCTTTCTTGTGGAAATAAATTTAGTATTTATAGGCAAATTCTACAAGAATGATCCCCTTCGATGTGCGACACGTGGTTTTATCGGAAGGGTTCTTGAGTCATATCTTTGGTGTCACGTCACTAGTATTAATGAGGAAGTCACTTTCAGCCGCAAACTAATGGGCTATGACTGTGACAAGCCGCATTGACAGGCGGTCCCATCAGTCTTTTCAAGATTGAATCGCAGGTTTGGTAGGGGATGCTTCTTTAGCACGCAATCAGGGTCGGACTTTAATAGCCTCGGTTATTCAAGCTCCTCGACATAAATAGCTTCGATTATCCAAGCTCCTCGGCACAAACAGCCTCGGAGAAGGGTTGAGCCAAAGGATGTTGACTTTGACTGTGTCTACGTGGAGCCCCAAGCAGGATTTCCCTGCCCACGTGGGATTGGGGCGTAACATAAGGCTCCAAGATTCTTAGCAACTTGATATTGGCATCTGGATATCTGTAAATATGTATAGTGCCTTCACTGATTTGTGTGCTTGTATTTTTTTTTTTCATTCTTTTTAACATGTCATTATGTCATTTCTGATTTTCCGTGCTCATCTAATGTATATTTTAGATTATTATTGGCTTTGTTTTTTATTCACTTTTCATCATATAGTATTTGATATTAGTTATTTTTTTGTAATTTTGATAGCTGTTGATGGATATTTACGGTTTTTTGTGATCATGGATATTGTTTTGTATAACTTCATGTATATGTACGTACTGCAAGACTTTTTGATGTGTTTTACTCATGGCATATCACTTCTCTTGTTCTTCATCATTCTATCATACTGGATTGTATTGGTTCTTTGGTTCAATATTTATGCATATGACCATTTCTCCGATTAATAGTACGAATCTTTTGATGTGTTACATTGAGACGTTTTTCTATTAGGTTGTGATCTTAGGGTTATTTTCTGCCCTTTCATATCTATCGATATTTGATATTTTGGTATCATTATTGCTAGGTTTTTTAGGTCAACCCACAAAAGCATACATAGTGTGAGTTACTTGGTGCATGTATTTTGTCATTTTGATTTGAAGCTGAATTGGGTTGCTTTGTTTCAATTCATTTTTGTATCCTTTCGATTGTGATGTACCTTAGTTTTACTTCTGTCATTCTGTGTATATCCTTAAATTGGCTTCTCAATTTTTCCATTTCGGATGACATTTACCGATTTCTAGTGATCGTGTCATGTATTGCAAGTATATGAAAAGACAAATAATATTTTAATCCATTCCTTTATGCCGGGTTGTGGAACAATCGATTCAATCAAAAGGCTAGGATTATGGTTATCGTTATGGTATTTTATTTTTGTCTTGTTGTAGATTCTATATTTGATTATATTATCTAATGGGGCTCATGGATCTAAGCATTTTATGTAATGGTTGTTGACTCGTCATAGTTGTTTTATTGTGAACAGTTGTGTTTGAAGAGACACATGCTCTGTGTGTGTGTGTGTGTGTGTGTGTGTGTGTGTGTGTACTTGTGTAAATGAAATCTATGTCTTCATTTTGAAGTATGAATATTTATTTTCTTTACGGTTATCTAAGATGGATGTAATATTCTTGTGTTGCTGGGTCGTGATGAGTTATGTTGTATGTAAATGGAGGCTTATCATGATTTTGTTTATGGGTGGTTCTTGATGTCATTTCATGTGAAAAAGCTATCACTGTCATTGTATATTTTTCTGATGTTAATCAGTATGCTTTATTTTATACGTGTGATTATGTGTTTAATTTGGTAATTGAAGTTGTGCTGTGGTATTGCTTCGGTAATAGGTTAAGATTTTCACTTGAAAGGTCTGTAAGATTTTTAATTTTGGTTAACTTGTTGTATCAAAAATATGGATGAATATGTACTACAACTCTTAAGTTTGTTGTAATATCCTTCTTCAGCATAACCAAAGGAAATTTTTTTTCTCCCCTAATAGGTTGAGGCCAAGAGAGCTTTATCAAGAGATGAACAGCAAAGTTCAAAAGCTGGAAATTTTAATTCTTCTAGAAACTTTGGAAGTGGCGAGAATACCAGGACAAAGAAGATATTTGTTGGAGGATTGTCCCCAACTCTTGATGAAGATGGATTCCGTCAATATTTTGAATCTTATGGAACCGTGACTGATGTAGCAATAATTTTTGACCAGCAGACCAACCGACCTCGTGGATTTGGGTTTATTTCCTTTGATTCTGAGGATGCAGTAGATAGGGTTTTACACAAGACTTTTCATGATTTAAATGGTAAGCAAGTGGAAGTGAAGCGTGCTCTTCCTAAAGATGCCAACCCTGGCGGCGGTGGCCGTTCCATTGGTGGTGGGACTGGCGGCAGTGGCAATGGAGGTTATCAGGGATACGGTCCTTCTGCTGGAAATTTGAACTCCTATGATAGTCGAATGGATTCCAACAGGTACATGCAGCTTCAAAACGCTGGAGGTGGCTATCCACCATATGGTCCATCGGGTTATAGCACTCCTGGTTATGGATATGGTCCTGCCACTAATGGCATTGGTTATGGTGGCTATGGACATTATGGTGGTGGGAATTCTGTTTATGGTGGCCCTTCAGGCCCGGGATATGGAAATCCCAATGCTCCTAATGCTGGTTATGGTGCTGCTCCGGCGAATGCTTCCCGAAGTTCTTGGGGCTCACAGGCTCCATCTGGATATGGTAATATGGGCCATGAAAATTCTCAATGGGGTACTCAAGGCAGTGATGGCGGAGCCCCTGGTAGAGGTGGGGCCGCTACTGGCCAATCTCCAAGTGGAGCTTCTGGATATGGAAATCAGGGTTACAGTTATAGCGGATATGGCGGAAATGATGGCGCTTATGGTAACTATGGGGCTATAGGTGGGCGTCCGGGAAGTGGTCCAAATGGCAATGCATCCGCAGGCGAGGTACAAGCAGGTGCTGTCAGCTATATGGGAGGCAGCTATGGTGACGCTAGTGGTAATTTAGGGTACGGGAACTCAGGATGGCAATCTGATCCTGCACAAGCTTCTGGTAATTACGGACCACAATCAAGTGGACCTAATGATGGCCAAGTTGGGTATGGTAGTGCACCAACCCGACAGGTTCAGCAGCAGTGACTTTAGTACTTGATTTCATTCATACTTGTTGGAGGTCTTGCCGTCAATGCTTCTCTTTCATGTGCAAGGTATTGGCTCTTTCAAGATGCCACTTGCGAATTTGGACTGGTTTGGATTGCTTGAATCTCATTGGTTAGCAGTACTTGCTTGCTTAGTCCATTCTAAGTAGTAATTCTTGAGGATTAGTATAACCTCACAATCTATTTACTTTCGAGTGTAGTTTTGAATTCTGCTTGCTATGTTCACTGGATGATCTTAGTCTTTTAGTCTTTGCTTGTGATAACGTTTGACATATCCTAGCTTATGTTGAATTTTATTTGAGTTAATTCAGTTATTTGGTAGTGACAATCTTAGAGTTGGAATTCTTCTGTTTCCAATTCTATCTTTTCTTACGTATCAGATTGAACTATATCTATGGCTATTGCCATATCGGGTAGATCAATGTCATAACGACTAGCAATAATCTGGTTGGTAGTAAATTTTGTCAATGGTATAATCATTTCTCCCAGTATTTGCGCTTTTGCTGTACAGGAGGGGAGATGCTTGCCTCAAGCTAAACACAATCTCATTGCAGGGTATGTGTTTAGCATGGAACGGGACTTACAGTGGACTCAACTGGGTTGAAATGGTGCGTTAAGCTGGAACTGTTTGTGCTGATGCTACCTAGATGGAATCTCTCAATCTTCATTGAGGTATTCGGGCAATCAAGATTAACTGCAAACACTTTTTTGGTCCTTTGATCATGTTAGAACTATACCTTGAAACGGTTATTTGTTACCCTTTTTTGGGTTAATAGTTGGTAATCTTGTTAGTTCATAAAAACTGAAATAATTTGTTCTGGATAGTTCAATTTTATTCAAATTTTGTTGTCACTTGGCATAGCCAACTTCTCCATCTAAATTTCACTACGTACAAGTACTGGTCTAACTCAATTTTTCAAATTTATTCTGGATTGAAATGTGATTGCTCACTGATGTAAATTGGACCGTGTTGGCTGACACAACTCGGTTTTGACTCTTTCAGTCGGGCAGGTTCAGAGCACATCAAGCGCAAAACTCTCTGTAATAATGTTGGTTTCTTGGCAAACTTTGGTAGCTCGACCTAATTACTAATAGTTGAGTTGGTCGAGTACACAGCGATTCTAAGCGCCATGTTTGGTGTGGATTATAAATTAGTTTATTTGACAAAAAAGTTTACTTTTATAGCAAGATAATTTTGACCATTCGTGGTTAAATAAATCATTTTAATCAAATAAATTACTTTATAATCTACACCAATTGAACTCTAACTTGACTTGACGAAATGATTTACTTGGTTCACCTTTAAGATTAAACTATTCGTGTTGAATTTAATTGGTACCAATAATAAAGTAACTATAAATACGTATATTGGAAAATAATTTGAAATTATATCAACTAATTAAGACATTGAACTCCATGATCTGATCTGATCTTCACATTTCACGTGGTCAGTTCTATTACGCGATTTTGGTCTCATAATTGCCGCAAGAAATTATTCTTTTGTTGGCAAGTATTATATAATTTTGCCGACCTTTTTTACTTTCTTCACCACATGGCCACACATAAGCATAAGCATTGCACATGGAACTTCATGTTCACACGAACAATTTTATTGTTTTACTTTCCCTTTGTAGATGTCCATTTACGACTTGTATATATTGTGGTGCTCGACTTATTACATTTCGAGCTCTGGGATTTCTTATAGGCAATTCAGACTTATGTTTGATTATTAGACCATGGTTTTTGATTTACCAAATAGGAGGATGATATCATTTTAGCTATTGGCGAACGAAAAATCTACGAAATAATTTGATCTATAAGCAACATAATTGTGGTAAAGGTCGTAATACCAGAGGAATTATTACCGCAACCCACAATTTAAGTAAGTAGATGCGCGAGATCTATAAATTTTCTTTTTTTATATTTTCTTCGGGTTGCAAACTCAAGAGTAGAGTAGAGTAGAGTTGGGTTCAAGTACCCCCATCCCCCCAAAAGCCTACTTAACTCCCCTGGTGGGGAATGGCTCCTTTGATGGGTGTCGCAATGGTTCGTATAATGGGTTTGTTTTTTTGATAGAGATGTTTCTACTTCATCAGATATCTATAAATGTTTTTACCTTTTCTATTCGGATATTCACTTTTACTGGTATAGGACCAGGATTGTCCATTGATTTGAAAATCAAAATTTTGAAATTGACAATGATCATTCTTTTGTGAGTGAATTATAAAGTTCTTTTTATAGTTATTTGAATTCTAGTTATCTGAATAATTTTTGCCAAACCCCCCTTCCTTTTGTTTTGATATTTGAATTTTATTGTTATGTCGTTTCTTTGTACACGTAAATAATACCTGGTGAGTATTCATAATCATGTGTTAATATTACTTGTGTTTAGTGAGTTAGAACCAATTGCATGGTAATCAATGAAACTATTGTCCTTGGATATTCCTTAATCCATATATATTTGTCAACATATTAAAATCCACTTGGAGCATTGATCTAAAAAAGTTAATATCAAATTTCAAAAGGTTCAATTTAGAAATTAGGATAGATGAATAAAAAAAGTTAGACTATCTTTATGAAATTGAGATAGAAAGTTCTATATGTAACATCAATGATGCTCATAACATCATAAATATCAAAACTCAATCTTTCATTAAACAAAAATCTTGTTTTAATATATACAATCGAAAATCACAACCAATCCGCTTGATTGTTTTTTCATCTTAATTGTTTTAATATGTAATTTTCCAACTAAGTCGAATTGGTTCTTAAATTGGTTTCTAATTTTTTCGATTGAATATATTTGATGCGACTCGTTTTTGAGATTTCATCTAAGACTATTATCAATTCCCATTATAATGATGGCAACGAGGTGGGCTAGACTGGGCGGTCCATCCTGTCCTCGTTCCATCGAAGATTTTCAAGAATTGGGATAGGAAAAGGTCAAAATTAGGATGGACGAATTAAAATATATTTATTTCTTGTGTATGTTTACTTATTTTATTTAAATTTAAACATGATTTAAATTTATAAATATAAAAATAAAAGTTAAAGTAGATTAAAGTGAAGACTGTGTTCTCGTCCTAAAAAATATTGACATTATATTAAAAAAAATTTTTAATGCAACAATGTTCATTGTACAAATATGACAAATTATTATTAACTTTTTAAAAAAGAGAAAGAGAGAAAAATATATAGAAATTGTGCTAAATACTTTCTAATTTCTAGTATTAATTGTGTTATACAAGTACTTTTTAACTATTTATTAAAACAAGTACTAGATATTTGTGTATTGACATTATAGTAGTGGAGATGTTCTAAGTCAAAGCACGATATGTCGATTCCAAATGTGGTGATATATATTGTCCTTTTTACAAATGTCAACATATTCAAAGTGTGTCTGCTAACTCTCTACCACCTTTGCCTCCTCGTATTCTTCGCATAACTATACATAACTGTAAACCAACCAACCAAAATCTTCTCTCTCCTCTCTCTATCTCACACTAAATATTGCCTTCGCTTTTCATCTTTCTTTGGTCCTCCAATAGCGAAAAAATATATATATGTAAATCAGTTTCTAGCTCCGTCTCTTCCGTCAGATATCTAACGACTTGTCGCCGGAATATTCTTATCGGACGGATATTTGACCCCACAATGGTCCACCACATCCGACTACCCAATAGAACCCACAATTCTCCACGATCGGACCCGGATGTGTCCGTGTCGCAACCGGAGACGGACATTTCATGGCCGTTCGGAAAGCTTGACGGTCTGGACAGGGATGATTTGCGGGAGGCTGCTTATGAGATTTTCTTCACGGCTTGCCGGTCATCACCGGGATTCGGTGGAAGGAGCACCCTCACGTATTACATTCCCTCTGATGGAGGAGACGGAAGCGGGCCGGGTTCTCCGATGAAGTCACCCGGGGTCGGAATGGCGGTGAACAGCAGGGTGAAAAGGGCATTGGGGTTGAAAATGATGAAGCGGTCTAGTCCTTCCCGGCGGACCAGCTCGTGTGGGTCTAACCCGATGTCCCCGAGTGCTGCGAGTGGGGCAGTATCGAGCCCCAGGTTGTCGGCCTTCAGTACGGTGCCGCAGCCGAGGATAAAACGACCGATGACAGCGGCCGAGATTGCCAGACAACAGATGAGGGTGACGGAGCAGAGTGACAACAGGCTACGTAAAACTCTAATGAGGACCCTTGTTGGCCAAGTACGTAATCAATACATGCTTTATTAACAATGAATAAACATAATATAGATTTTGGAGGGGCTCAGCCTCATATCGAGCTAAAAGTGCAAAAAGAGAGTAACTTATCCCTTCCAAGACAAGACAGGGAAACAATGTAAAAGCTCAAATCCTTAAAAAAGTAAATGTGATTCCCTGCATTGTTGTAAAATGGAGATTTTCTGAAGAAATTTTGCCTCACAGCATGCATGGTAAATCAGAAAATGGGGATCTATATATTTGACAATCATAAGAATAGATTATTTAATACGGTATAATTATTTTTTGTTGGATCAAGAATTTTATGCTGACCACCCACCCTTAATGGAATTTTTGGATGTAATTCTTTGATTAGCCAATGCCAATTGCAATTAACACTGGTTTATTTGATCAGATGGGGAGGCGCGCAGAGACGATAATCCTTCCTCTAGAGCTACTACGCCACCTAAAACCATCTGAATTTAACGATTCTCACGAATACCATTTGTGGCAGAAGCGTCAGCTTAAAATCCTCGAGGCTGGACTTCTAGTTCAGCCTGCAATTCCACTTGACAAATCTAACAAATTTGCAATGAAATTAAGAGACATTATTCAGGCTTCTGAGATGAAGGTAATAGACACAGGAAAGAATTCGGAAACCATGAAAACATTATGCAATTCTGTTATGTCTTTAGCTTGGAGAAGCCCTGATGGCTCCCCTACAGATGTGTGCCATTGGGCTGATGGGTATCCCCTTAATGTTCATGTCTACATTGCCCTCCTTTACTCGATTTTCGACATAAAGGATGAAACATTAGTCGTTGATGAAGTCGATGAATTGCTTGAGCTTATGAAGAAAACATGGTCTACATTGGGAATCAATAGATCAATACATAATTTGTGTTTCACCTGGGTGTTGTTTGAGCAATATATCATGACAGGACAGGTGGAGTCGGATCTACTAAGTGCATCCCTTGCTATGTTAACAGAAGTAGCAAATGATGCTAAGAAATTTGACAGAGAACATATATATGTGAAAATGTTGGCTTCTGTATTGACTGAAATGAAGAGGTGGTTAGAGAAGAGATTGCTCGATTACCATGGAAATTTTGATAGAGGAACAGTCGGGATAATGGAAAACATTCTTCCCTTAGTTTTTTCGGCTACAAAGATTTTAGAAGAAGATGTCCCGGGCTATATTTCAGAAGTACAACTAGAAAAGGGAGAAGTGGCTAATGACTCCGATGGAAATAGGATTGATCACTATATCCGATCTTCGTCGAGGAATGCATTTGCCAAGGTTTGTATAATTTAGAATATGAGTATATTTGTGACGACTAAACTTTTAGCGAAATTTATGTTGGTCATAACTATACTTCATTTTGGTTCAAGTTTGTTGTTGAACTTATCCTTTGTTTCGAATTAGTCACTGTTTCCATTTCCAGGAGTTGTGACTCATGGAAAAGGTGACGTGGTAGTCTAGTATATGCCAACTAAGCGGCAATCGTGCCAGCATTTCCATTGTCAAACTAATGAACATGGACACAATTATCAAATTGTAACTAACATCCGACTTCAGTGACCAACTTGAAATAAAGTCTTAAGTTCAACGACTCAACTTGGAAAAAATGAAGTGCAGTGACCAACGTGAAATTTCACTAAAAGTTCAGTGACCATTAGTGTTTTTAACCCTTCAGAATACACAAGTTTTCTGATATCTTTGTTGATACTAACTTATTGTTATGATTAAAAGATGCTAGAAGATCAGAGTGTCAATTATGAAGCTCTTGAAGCACAAGAAGTGTGTGAGTTTCTCATTAAATTAGCTAACGAAACCGAAGAATTGGCTGCGAAGGAAAAGGAAATATTTAGTCATGTTCTCAAGAAATGGCACCCAATTGCAGCTGGAGTTGCTGCAGTGACTCTGCACTCTTGCTATGGAATTTTGTTGAAGCAATACCTAACCGGGACACCCTCGCTCACGAATGAAACAATCTCGATATTGCAGAGAGCCGGGAGGCTCGAGAAGTTGTTGATTCAGATGGTAGTTGAGGACTCAGGGGAATGTGAAGATGGAGGCAAAGCTATTGTAAGAGAGATGATTCCTTATGAAGTTGATTCAATCCTACTAAATTTAATGAAACAATGGATTCATGAAAGGTTGAAGAAAGGAAAGGAGTTTCTCCAGAGATCAAAAGACACAGAAGTAAGCATATAATAAGTTACTTTTAGGCATAATTAAACCTATATATGCATTTTAACACAGAATAGCAAATAAGTAACTGATTGTTTGAAACTTTGTCCTAGACGTGGAATCCGAAGTCCAAAACCGAGCCATACGCACATTCAGCGGTAGAGCTAATCAAATTTTCCAAGGAAACTGTGGAGAACTTCTTTGAAATTCCAGTAACCATATCAGAAAATTTAGTTTATGATCTTGCTGATGGCTTGGAGCATCTCTTCAAAGAATACATTACATTTGTTGCATCATGTGGTAAGAACTAACCCTACAAATTCATTGCATGTTTGGTACGCAATACTGGACACGTCTTGATAGTACAGTAACAAGATTTTAGGTTTTTTTCCTTTCTTTGATACTGTCTAATTCACTTTACCAAACACACCATCTTATTAGTTTTATTTTGAATAAGTTGTAATAGTTAAAGAGTTTTCTTTCAAGTTTAACATCTAAAGATTCTTTGCACAATCCAAGTCTACTCAAATTAATTTATCAAGATAATTTCTCGATCTTTTGTTCCTTTTACAGGATCGAAGCAAAGTTATCTCCCTACGCTTCCTCCTCTAACACGATGTAGCCAGAACTCGAAATTC
Organism: Forsythia viridissima; assembly: GCA_030279155.1. Classification (NCBI taxonomy): domain Eukaryota; kingdom Viridiplantae; phylum Streptophyta; class Magnoliopsida; order Lamiales; family Oleaceae; genus Forsythia; species Forsythia viridissima. The sequence goes on along the minus strand of CM059037.1, from coordinate 50,478,177 downwards.
CTAAAACTGTGGAAAAGAGCTGCATGCAGTGTTGGAATAGAAGATCCGAACAACAGCATTATAGAGGATGGAAATCACCCACGCCCTTCAACTAGCCGTGGAACACAACGCCTTTACATTCGGCTTAACACCTTACATTACATTCAGTCTCAGCTCCACTCCCTCGACAAAACATTATCCCTCTCCCCGAAGGTCACTCCTTCACCCCGAAACCATCTCAATAAAAGAAATAGACAACTTAGCAGTTCCTATTTTGAACATAGCCGATCATCTATACAAGTAGCCTTTCAACACGTATCAGAAGTTGCTGCCTATCGTCTAATATTCCTCGACTCAAACTCTGTCTTCTATGGAAGTCTATATGTTGGTGATGTAGCAAATGCACGCATTAGGCCAGCATTAAGAATACTCAAGCAGAATCTAACTCTTTTGTGTGCAATAGTTACTGATCGTGCTCAACCCCTAGCGCTAAAAGAAGTAATGAAGGCATCTTTTGAGGCCTACCTTATGGTTTTGCTAGCAGGGGGAAGCTCTAGAATCTTTTCGAGGTTTGATCATCCAATGATCGAGGAAGACTTTGATCATTTGAAGCGCGTGTTTTGTACGTGTGGAGAAACTTTGTTAGTCGAGGATGTGGTGGAAAGGGAGGCCGAGACGGTGGAAGGTGTCGTGGCATTGATGGGCCAGTCGACTGAGCAATTAGTGGAAGATTTCAGCATTGTGGCTTGTGAAGCCAGTGGAATAGGTCTTGTTGGTGCAGGGCAGAAGCTGCCTATGCCTCCGACGACTGGAAAATGGAATCGATCAGATCCTAATACGATACTGAGGATTCTTTGCTATCGGAACGATCGAGCTGCTAATCAATTCTTGAAGAGAACATTCCAGTTAGCAAAGAGAAGGGACTGAGAGTGATTCAAGATTGCAAGGTATGAATTTGAAACTACCATAACTAATTGAGGAGATCTATCGATAATTGAAACTGAGAAAATGTTTGGTTTAATATTTGAAGAAAATTTGCTTTATAACTTATCTCATAGTATATAAATTCAGTGAAATTCAAAGGTAAAGCTGGTGATTTGAGAGCACTTGCACTAAATTTTTGGTGGGAAAAGCAAAATGGGAATTTTTTTCCCCTTTTCTTTTGTACATCTTGGGTGATAAACTGTTCAGATAGATACTTAGAATGTATTTTTCTCAAGTTTAATATATTGTAACTATTGAGTTTGGGACATGATCGGAAACATCCTTGGAAAACTCTGTGCTGATTTCATCATTTGGTTTTCATCTACAACAACGAACTAAGTCTCGTTCCTAATAAATTTAGGGTCGGATGCATAAATTCTTTCTTGCTGCTCTGTTAGGCTCATTGCTAGATCTATTAGTCGCATTTTCATCTATTCCAATTAACAAATAATGGAAACAGAAAAGATCCCGATATTCTGAACATTTTATCAATATCCATTTTCGCACATGGTCTTAAATATATATCCAAAACGTCATAAAAATTTAATTAATATTAGCAAATAATCTTATTTAAACCAAATAACATCTATTAATAATAGGCAGATGTACATAAGCCAGTAAATAATTGATTCCTGAGACATCATGTAGTAGCAAATTTTTAGTAAACAATGAATTCAAGAAAGCCACTTAAGCCTTCAATGTACCCTTGCTTCAGCTTGTTATCAAATCTGTATATTACATCATCTTATCAGGTCATTTTTTGATGCCTCTAAAATAGTTCCTACAAAAAATGGCTTTGTACATTCTTTCTCATTGTAGATCGCTTGTAGGATTCTTGTTTAAATGCTTGATCAACCCCCGTTAGCTGCAAGTTCCACGTGGTTCTTCGACTTTGACCCCTCCAATTCCTCTTTGAGCACTTCCATTGAGTTGGAGACTTCATCCTTGTATCGATACAACTTTGTGATAAGTAAGAAGACGATAAAATTCAAGAAACTCAACACTGCAAGAAATGCAAAGTATAGATCGAGTCGAGAGGCATTAAGGTTATTCTGTATCCATCCTTTGTGATCATTCCCCTGAGTGATGTGAGAAACAGTCGATAGAATAAAACTGCTGAGGAAATTCCCAATTCCCACACTAGTCATCGAATATGAAGTTCCGAGACTTTTCATGCTCTCGGGTGCCTGATCGTAGAAAAACTCAAGCTTGGCCACTTCTGCACATGCATCAGCCACTCCCATAAGTATAAATTGTGGAAGCAAAATAAATATTGTCAATGGAACTTGTCCTCCACTTTCGACTAGGTTGTGTTTTTGGGCTACACTGAGCCGGTGCTTTTCAGTTACTGAGGCTATTACCATAATGATAATGTGAAGTATAAAACCAAGCCCAAGTCTCTGAAGGAGAGTGATGCCTCTTGGATTTTTAGTCCACCTTCGAATAATTTTGACAAATACACGATCATAAAGTATGATGCAAACAAGCATGGTTACTGTCACAAATGCGCCTAAACTGGCGGGGGGTAGCTTGAAATGTCCCATTTTTTTGTCTAAGGTCGAACCTTGCTTGATGAACAAAGTGTTGCTTTGAGCAACCATAACACTTGGAAGGAATGTGGAGATTAATATTGGTATCATTCGCAGCATTTGTTTTGTTTCTTCAACTTCTGTGACTGAGCATAGCATCCATGGACTCTTTGAACTGATTTGAACAGAAGCTTTGTTTAGAAACCTGCATCAAATTTGCTTACATTATTATTGAACATCACTACATAAACTGAAGTGCAATTTCTTCTATTCTTATAGGCTAGCCTGGCTGTAAGAGGAACAAGGCATGCCGGGTCGCCTGACACATTTTGACACTCCTAAATCAACATAAACCGAATCGATTGACCACCACAACTATCTGTAGCTCTATTTTGTGTTGTTCGCCTTAAGCGAATTTTGAGGACTTTCTATTCTAAAAAACAAAAATATAACTAATCCTAAACATGATAATTAACATAACTGCATAACAGTTGAAACTATGTACAACACAGACCTGAGGTTGGTTGTTGGTTCAAGTTTGAATTTTCCATTCTTGGTGTACTCTTCTACATCAAATTCATACAATTCTTTAGGATCTTCAGGGATGGACACCCTCCATTTCCTTATAGCAGCCACTATAACTCGGGCCATTCTCGTAAATGGGCTCCCATTGGGCTTCTTATGCCGGTAGAAGGGTGATCCGGCCAAGAAAACCGAAATAGATATCGCGAGCCCAGCAGTTGGAATACCATATCCCAGGGACCAACCCACATTATCCTGAATGTAAACAAGAACAGTGTTTCCAAAAAGTATCCCAAAGAAAATGCTAAACATCCACCAATTGAAGAAGGAAAGTTTTTGGGCCTTCTCCTTCGGGTCGAAATCATCGAATTGATCTGCTCCGATGGTCGAGATGTTGGGCTTTGTTCCACCTGTTCCAATGGCTAAAATGTAGAGAGCAGTATAGAAAACTGCCAATTCTAGCGTGGTGGCTTTGGGACAATCAGTGTCATTGATGTCATTGCATGGAGGAGGTTTTAGTCCAGGTACTGAAACTGCTAGTGTTAATAGGCACATACCCTGCAACAAAGAAAGAAGAACTATAGATTAAGAAAGTCATAATAGCTACAGCAGACCAGTGGAGAAAGAACCCCAAGTCAGTAAAGTAGTTAACCAAAGACAAGAAGGTTCATTAGTTCTTCCTCCCAATGATTTTGACTTTTAATGCCGGTTGTTTACCTTTAGTTAAAAGTAGAACTATAGTGTTTTATGGTTCGATCAATAGACAATTTTGTGGTTCAAAAGGCATACCATGAAATATATGGCACAAGCAATCAGGAACGTCCAGTAACGGCCAAGATGAGCATCAGCAACATATGCACCCAAGATAGGAGTCATCCATATAGTTCCAGTCCAGTATGTGACATTATTCGAGGCTACTACTGTGCCTTGATGCAGCTTCCGCGTCAAATATAGTACTAGATTTGCTGATATACCACAATAGGCCATTCTTTCGAAAATCTCATACACTGCAACCACATTAGAATCAAATCACACTTGAATAATCGAGGTCAAAATGTTGTCATGCGTTCGTATTGTGTCAAACACACGTATAATAATGAGGCATTGTCTGCGCCCCTTAGAACATATTTATGACCTGACAAAAGGTTTAACAATGTAAATTGAACTGAGAAAAAAATAAAATAAATTTGTACTTTCATTTTTTATTTCAAATATTAGAAATGACTAGTGAGGAATGGGATATCATGTGTTAATTTCAAATAAAAGAATGTTCATGCAATTTGTTTGGGTTATTAAGTTTTTTTTTTTTTTTTTTAATGTAACCGCACAAAAAGAAGGTCAATGGTCAAGAGTGGAATCACCATCAAACCGGTGATTCTAAAAATTTAAATAAAAAAGTAATTTTTGTTTTTCTTCTTTAAAAAAAAGTGGTGTAAAATTGGTTCAAGTTCACCTAGTTTTGAGGTGAACTTATCGGTTTTGAGATTCTTTTAATGGGCTCTACATATTCAGTCTTTTACAAATAATCATATTCGTTTGTCGTTGAATTGTGGGTTCTATAGAATGTATGGTTAATAAGTAGATAGTAAATTATGGATCCTAAAAAATGTGTGGATAAAAGATTGTTGGACCATTTTGACTAACTTAAATTATAATTCAAGCTTGACAAACATGGGCTTAGCCGCTTAGTTACATAAACTTATTTTTACCTAACTAGTGTTCCAAACATCGATGATGGTGCATAACAATAAAATTCATTTAAGGGCATGTTTGAGTGAGCTTAAAAATTACTTATAAATAGACTTATAAATAGATAATATTTTTATAAGTCAAAATCGAAAATAAATAAGGCATTCATTTTAAATGTAACTCATAAATTAAAGTTAAAATATATAAATTTTACTTATACATAATAAATTAATATATAAAGACATTTTTTCGACTAGTACTCACAATTCATACAAACATACGTACATATACATATAAACATATACGCACAGGTTTTTCACACGAAACAAACCTTGACATATGATAGATAATTAAGGTTTGGTTTGATTTTCTGTGTCCATAGTCAAACGACAGAACACAGAAAGGTATGTAACAAATAATAGGCATATCATACCAAAACAAAAATACTAGTATAATATAAAAAGTTAAAGCAATAATTATTTGACATAAAGTTCTTAACCACAGAGCTCACTGTAATAAGCCAGAAACAATAGATAAATTATAAAAATTAAATAATAAATTACTAGCACACATTTCGATAAAAATAAATTATATATTAAAAAAAAAAAAACTCTTTAACACACAAATCGATAGATATTTATTGTGAAAAAATAAATAGAAGAAGTAGACAGTGTGCTGCTAGATATCTTCTACTTTTTAAGCAATTTAGGTCAACGTAGTGCAATCCAAGATGCACTAAACGATATTAACAAAAATATTTAGTACTGCACGTCTGGGCACGAACCAAGTTGGGGAAGAAAGAAGGAGAGGCAAGTACTCACCAACGATGAAAGAACAGGCAGTCCATCCACCTCTCTTAGATCTAAGAACAGGGTTCCCTTTAAGATCCACAGTTCCATCTTCTGTGTACTCATTCCGGCCATTTTCGGTGGCAGAGCTGGCGGCGACTTCCATGGCTGCAGCCTCTCTCTCTTATTTAATTTGGTGTGGACTAACCAGAAAAAAACAGTGTGTTCCTCCTAGTGAACAATAATGTGAAGTTAATGAGTGTTTACACAAGAAATATATATAATATGTGCTTTATATATATAGACATCATGATAGTTATGACATATGAATTAGGACAAAGTTGGTCCATGAACTGTGGGGCTTACGCTTATCGTTAAACGCCCACAATGTAATATTTGACTCATTATGAAAATCTGTCAACTTACGTGACACGAGGAAAATTCGGGTTTTTTTAAATTGTAACGATAATAGTGCGAGAAAAGCAAGGACAGAGTCGAGGGACTCTCTTTTGCTAGAGTTCCTCTTTTTGGTATAGGGTAAAAAAAAATTTTGAAAAAATATATTTTCACATAAAAATTTTAATTTTTTACCATATAATCTTGGTCTAAAAAAAAATTTAGTTTCCTTCTCAATCCGCACCTAAAAAAATGTACATTTCTTTAGCCCAAAAAAGTAACATTGAAGAGTAAGCTAAGCTCATCAAAAGTAAGTTAAATTACTATTTTTTTTTCTTATTTACATGTTAAAAAGTTTCTTATGTTGACAAGAGACATAATTCTAAAAATATTAACAAAATAGTCCATAATTTTTATAAGTTGATCAAATATCATTTTTATCTATACATTCTGTATGATCTACAATTTTTATCTATACATTTTGTAAAACACACTACTTAAAAAATTTACAATTCTAATATTATTTAATTAAGATTTATAATTTATTGGGATTGGCTTTTGTACAAACTTCCCATTTGTTGTGACGTATTTAGTATGTTAAATTTAAATTAAATATAATAATATATAGCCACTACATGTGCTTAGTTCGAGTCTAAATGACCATAATAGTAAAGTTCATTAATTCATTATCGAATGAATAAAAATACATTCCAAATCATTGAACAATAAATTAGTAGAATTCACTACCACTTAGACTGTACACTAGTAATATTACTTTTTATTTAAATGTCATAAACAATAAATTTTATTACTGTCTCAATTTTGTTAATCTCTGTTCAATTCAATACATTTAAAGGCAAGCATGCTCTTGATATTTCTTTCTAAATTTCATTTTTGAATGCAATTCGAGAATAATTTGTTAAAAATATATATAAATACAATAGAAACGATCTATTGGAAAATATTTTCCTGTAAAAGAAATTATTAATATAATATAGAAAATTACAGTTTAGGAGTGGCACGTAAATTTTGTAGAAAAATCTTTAACTAGACAAAAAGTGGTGGTATCAATTATTTGAAGTAATACACTAAAAAATATTTAATTGGACAACATCGAAACAAATATGGCACGTATGCAACTGTTATGCAATGAGATTCGTGACAATGAAGTGCACTAAATCAACTCTCCATCAATCTTCTTGTTGCCTTCATTGTACTAATGGAAAAAAAATGAACCTCCACTTCGATTCTTGCATTGTATGGGACCATTTTTCTCTTTTTTGATGCCTCGATTTTTTTAATTTCTTAAAAAGGAAATGACTATATTCGAAAGTCAAATATCAAATTTTTTGGGTCTTAATCTCCTATCCACTTATATTGTCCACTTATAATACCCACACTGAAGTGGCATCACATGATTGGTGATGCCACTTCAGTGTGAACAATATAAATGAGTAGGAGATTAAGACCCCAAACTTTTCTGTGTTTAAAAAATAAAAGCATGCGCATACAAGTTTATTATAATTTAATGTGCAAGATGGATTATTGGAAACACAACTAAAAAAAATAAAATTACCTCTTAATTTTATTTCTTTTTCCCAAAATTTGTAAAAATATGTATTTTTCTGAATTAAAATATAGTAAAAGATTAGAATTAAATCATGTTCAATAACTGTGAGCAAAATAATAAATGACAAATCCATGTATATTTAACACTCCAAATAAGAAAATTCAGTGGCATAAAAATAAATCTTAGCTGTTAATCTCAAAAGGAGACAAAATTAATTACTCCACATTTAATAACAACAAATTAGAAAACTAAGAATTCAATTATACTCTCAACAAATAAAATGAATTATAATTTAGAACAAATGAATAAAGAAAGTAAGTATATCTTTGTACGACAAAGCGAGTATTATAATAAAAAAAGTCAAATCAATATGCTTAAATTATACTCCCTCTGTACCAAAAAAAAATAAACTAGTTTTTATTTTTCATTTGTCTTAAAGCATATAATACTTTCTTTGTTGAGAATTTATAGTCGATTTCTTGGTTCTTTGATATTCTCCTATTTAATGTGTTTTGTTATGAACAAAGTATGAACTAAAATTATTCAATTGTGGTTGGAATAATAAATAAAAGACCAATACACGCACGTTCCATCTCCCGATAGTATTTAATCATATATATTTGGAGTATAAAAATGCATCACTATCATTTATTGTTATCCTTGCATTTAAGAATGATTAGTTCCAAGAATAATTTAAAACTTCATAGTTATCTAGTTTTAATAGAGTAATGATATTATTATATAGATATATATTAGGAAAAATATTAATAAATTTTATTATTACAACTATAACATCTATATTTTCTTAATCTGTGTGAAAATAGAAACAATCTTATCTTTTCGGGACATGTGGAGTAATAAATAGAAAGTAATTAATCATGGACAAAAGCATTAAATTTATAAAGTTAACTTAATTTGCTAAAATACGCACGTTCATGAGAACCTCAAAATAATCCATCTTCAACATTTACCAACTGTACATTTATTTTACAAATTAATGATTTCACGGGCTACAAATAAAATTACTATATTTTTATTCGTAATAATAGATTAACTGGAGTTAAATATTGAAAAACATGGCATTAACAATTGTTCTAAATTCTAATCCTTTCAAAAAAAAAAAAAAAAAAATTTACAAGAATCATATTGTACAATAAATTCTACATTTAGAGATTTTGCAAATGTCATTTTTGCAATTTTTTGATATGTAGGTAAGTGACAACCTAGTTTGGCACTCATAAATTTGGGTCACTGGTCTTGCCATCCTTATTTTTTTCGTTTTGTTTAAATCAAAGTAATGTACTCAGAGTTGTGTCTTAAAAAGTAAACTTGTTAGAATTTAATGACATGAAATGAGGTTATTAAATGGTCTTAATAACAAATTTTTAGTCGACTGTCTTTGAGGGACTTTTTAGGCTGGTCCCGTGTCTAATTAATAGCGTTAATTTGGTGGTAATTAATCCTTACTCAATACTTTAAAACTTTGACCGACCCGGTAGTTCAATTGAAAAACTCATGACCCGACAACCAATCCGGTCTGGGTCGCTCTATAAGTCGGTTTTGCGATGTAAAATTTTGAAAAACTTGCCAAGTTTTCATAAAAAGACAATGACACAAATCCGTTAACCCGATTGATTATTGCCAATTGAAAATTTTCATATTTTATTTAGGATTTCAATAGTCTCTTATCAATTTAGACTTCAATTTTCACTTTTTGTTAATTTTTTTTAATTGCTAATTACTTTTAACATCAATTTTTGACTTCATCCTGAAAATCTTAATCTCTTTTGAGTTTCGGAGTAAATATTGAGAACTCGACTGAATAAAGAACAAGAATTAAACTTATACTTCTCTTGATAGTGTACAATACAAAGAATGGAGAAGAATTAAAGAGGGAGTGGCAAGTACCAACAATGAAGGAGCAGGCAGTCCAACCGCCTCTCTTTGATCTAAGAACTGGGTTCCCTTTAAGATCCACTGTTCCATCTTCTGTGTATTCACTCCGCCCATCTGCGGCTGCGGCTGCGGCTGCTGCCATGCCGCAGCCTTACTCTCTTATATTTGGTGGGACAAATTTTTAAGTGATAAATAACTATTGTGCATTTGTGAATGTTTAGGCAAGAAATGTGCTTTATATAAACAGCATCAAGCACATGAATTATAACAAGAAGTTGGTCTTTAGATATATTTGTGGGGGTTATGATACAAAGTTCACAATTTGTAACGCTTACGCAACTTACAGAAGTGTGAAACCATTACCAAGTGAAAAATTGACATAATTTAATGAAAAAATGGGTAGAATATGTCTAATAAAACGTCTAAAATTATACGACCTTCTACAATAAATGCTACTACATCAGTTTTGTCCCATCTACCTCATCAACCCATCAGTTGGACATTGTTGCATTGGAGATGCTTTCGTCTACTGTAGTTTACATGGCTGGTAAAATAGACGGACTTCCAGTCCTTGTGGCACACTGTCTATAAAATAGATGATCAAATTAAAATTCATTTCTAATGGATTTCGTCTAAAATAGCTTTTTAATAGTTTTTGATAAAAAGTTAAAAAAATATATGATTGAAAAGTTAAAAAAAAAATTGTGTAGGTCATAAAATTAAATATTGACTTTAGTCATACGTTTTACATTCATTTAAATATTAATCACGACCGTAGGGAGTTTTCTCCGCTACAGAAGAAAAAAATATTTGTCTTCAATTTCTTTCATCACAAAATCATCTCTTCTAAAAGTTGTTGACTGCTTTAATTCATCTTCCTGATTCGATCATCTTTAAAATCTGCTCACATTCTCAATCTATTTCTCTCAATCAATTATCTTTCTCAATCAATTATCTTTAAAATATGTTTATCGTCTCAATCCATCATCATCATAATAGAGTCTACGTTCAGATCCTACCATGCAGTGATATTCTAGTTTTAATTTATTTACATTGTTATCTTCCTTTTATCTTCTTCGTAAATTAAAAAAAATTATTTTATCTGATTTCTAATTTTGTAAAAGAAAAATACCGCACTATAGATAATGCTTTATTTGTTTTGAGACATCAGAGTTCTACATTCACAACCAGCATGCCTTAATCGTGACAATAAAGTTGCATTACATATTGTCGTCAACACAATTTTTCATGAACCGACAAATCATATAGAAATTGATTGTCACTTGTTGGTGCAAGTCTTTTTCCATTGACTTCTTGGCACATATGGTATGTACATAAACTCGTGAATCTCGTGCAAAAATTATAATCTACGACACTTTATTATTCTCTTCATTTTCTATCGTATCGTATACTTTTTTTCTAAGACATATTAAATTATGTCTTTTAAAATTCAAGACAAAAACAAACATTCGAATACCGTCTTCTTCATCGTTAATAGAGATGGCAAACGGATCGGGCCGACCCACACCCATCGAACGACGAACTCGGTCCCAAACCGGAATGTAAAATAAAACACGGGTTGGCCCGTGGATTCAGCCCATGGGCCAGTTCACTGATCAAGCCCGTGGACCACGGATTAGACCCGTGGTCCGTGGTCCGTGGTCCATTTGGGACCAAATTGATCCCCACCTTAAAGCTGGGGACCAACCGTTGCAAATTACAATGTGCAACGGTCATATTTCTGACCGTTGTAATTTGGTCCCCAATTTGTTTTTTTTTTTAAACGGTTATAATTTTTTTATTTCTATAAATACCCCATAAATTATCTTTATTTTTTATAAATCTCTCAACTTATAATCTTACATTCATACAACAATCCTAAAAATTATATTGTGCAATTTATTGTTGAATTTCCAGATTTCTAATCTTCTACATTCCTACAATTGTCCAATATACATTCTAGTATTCTACATTCTACATTTTTTTTTCTACTTTTACATTTCTATTATCTACAATTCTTCATGGATCAATACAATTTTCAAAGAAGTGACGAGTCTGTCGAAAACCAAATTCAAGATGATTTTAGTAGTTTAAATAATGTTCCAATTCCAGAATTTGGTGATGATTTTGGAGTTGGGAACACTGGTCCAAGTTTCGATTTAGATGATATCGACGAAGAGTTAGAAACGACCAACACTACTCAATCGACTACTAAACGAAGAGCCGGAAAACAAAAGGCTCAGTGTTGGGATCATTTCAAGTTAGTACAGACTGGTGCATCTGCAGAAAGGCAACCAATTTTAAGGCAGTTTGTAAATGTTGTAAACAACAGTTTGCATGACAAAAGGGTGGTGGAACGAGCCATCTTAACCAACATTTCCGAAGTGTATGCAAAAGCACGGAGAAGTTGATACCAACCAAGCTCAACTACAGTTTAGATCTCTGGGTGGATCTACTAGTTCTTCTCCCAATCTTAACAATTGGGTTTATTCACAAGACTCTATGCCCTGGGAAGGCATGTGTCATTTGGTGGCCAGTGGTGAGTTCCCGCTTAACATAATGGAAAGCCCTCACTTTACACGGTTTGTACAAAATGTATCTTCAACTAAGGTATTTGTTATTCGCTATAAATACTATTCGTTCTGATACTATTGCTGCATATAATAAAATAAAAAAAAATATAAAAAATAATTTAAGTAAATATATTGGTGTTGTATCATTCACTTCGGACTTATGGTCCGGTCTAAATTATAAAAGATATATTACGGCTACTCTACATTATATTGATAAACTTGGGATTATGTATAAAAGAATAATTATTTTTAAAGTAATTTACTACCCTCATAATGGCATACAAATTTTTAATTATTTAATGACAATTATTAGAGAATTTAATTGCGAATCTAGAATTCACAGTATCACATTTGACAATGCTCCGCCTAACAATATTGTAATAGAAAAATTAATTAAAGAATTACATCCAGATTTCGGTAGAATTTTGTTTCATGTTAGATGTGTATGCCATATTTTTAATTTAATTGTCCAATATGGTTTAATGTATATAAGTCCACAATTAAAAAAAAAATAGGTATACCTTAAACTATATTACTGCTTCACCTGCTAGAAAACAAGTATTTGGTGAATTATGCGTAGAAAATTCTCTTACAACTAAATGTATATGTACAAACATACGTAATAGGTGGAACTCTACTTATTTAATACTTGAATTATGTGAATGTTATGAACATTATGTAACTGCTTATTATAAAGATCGACATTCACACGGTCCACAATACGATTTGCAACCATATGATTGGATTTCATGTTCAAAAATTTTTAAAAGTATTTTACGACGCCACAAATGCATGTGGTGGTGTATACTACCCTACTAGTCTATTAGTTTTAAATTATTTTTATTTTATTGCAAATAATTTTAATAGATATAAGACATATGTAATTTTTTATGATATTTATGAAACAATGGAAATGAAGTTTATAAAATATTGGGAAGATCTGCCTATGTTGTTCCCGTTAGCGTCAATTATGGAGCATAAAATAAATTTACAAGGTACTAAATATACTATTTCTGAAATTTCTAATAATTTGAGTTACGGTAATCCATTAACTTACGGTAATTTACTAATCCATTAACTTACGATAATTTAGAAAAAAACATTATGTGAAATGTACGAATTTTATGCGAAAAAAATCGATAGGAACGTTAGAAGGCCTCCTGCACCAAACCCTTCTTCTTCTTCTTCAAATAACCCTAATCCTAATGATTATTGGAGTTTCCTTATTTATAAGGGAACTCAAAACCCTAGTTCTTCTTTTTCTTCTTATTCGCTTTCTCGCGCCACAAATGTAGAAACTAATATTAGAGATATATAGTTAAAGTTAGCTAGATATTTTGGTCACGACATGCTTAATCTGTTAGATAAAGATGAGATGAATAATTTTGATATACTTAGGTGGTGGAGACAAAATGAGCTCCAACATCCAATTGTTTCTATTATAGCACGTGATCTACCAACATCTTCGGTATCAACTGTAGCATTGGAGTCTGCTTTTAGTACCACCTTGGTATGATTCTTAATGATTTGGGGTCAAGACTTAAACTAGACATATTAGAGAGTTTAATGTGTTTAAAATATTGGAAAGATGCAGAACTTCGAATTCAATATAAAGTAAGCCTGATAGTGGCCGAATAAATGGACGAACTGAGTACATAAAATGTAATTATATTTTGTATAAATTAATTTCATTTTTATTCATTTTAAATTGTAAGTTTTGATATTTAAATTTATAAAAAATTGTACACGTAACAACTTATTTGTGTACAATTTTAACTCCGCCTATGCTAATAGTAGCTGGGTCCAAGCCCGGAAAAATGAGAAGAGTTTGAATTAAATTTTTTTTCTTAACTTATTTCTTATTTTTTTTTAAACTTCACAAATATATATATATTTCATGTAGGTCCTCGGACTAGCTCGTGTGGCCCACGGACCACAGGTCGGTCCGAACCACGCTTTTTGGGACAGAGCTCGGCCCGTTACAAGGACCGAGCCAGACTCATTATGGCAAGGGCCGAGCCGGGCATTGCCATTTCTAATCGTTGAGGTGGTGGAAACTCCTCAAAAAAGTTTCATGAGTCAGTCTCACTTCATTAAACTAATCAAACTGGTCAAATATACATTTTATTCACACATTTCATATGACCCACAACTTATTATCCACATATTCTGTAAGAACTACGTACAATTTATAAGCAATTACAAAATAATTTTCGCACTGCCAAATAATGCATATTATGAACTCGGTCGGGAGTCCTCCGCAATTTATTAACAAATTATCTCAATAATGAAATGAATTTGAGGCCCTCAAAACAAGTAGTCATTTCCATTTCCTTTAATGAGTGTAAACAATGACATTTCCTCGAGTGAAATGAAACAATTTCATAGCACTTCACATAATGACATTCACCTAATATGTATTGCAACAAAAAAAATTTATTTTTTTTATTTTTCAATTTCTGATTGATGGATCCAACTATATTGTTGCTGTATCTTGATCAGTCACCCTATGATTTGATGCCCCCAATTCTTCCCCTAGCAATCTCAATGAATCAGAGACCTCTGCCCTGTATACATAAAACTTGATCACAACCAAAAAGAAAATGAAGTTGAAGCAATTCAAGATGGCGAAAAACGCGTAGTAGTAATCAAGATGAGACGCGTTAAGGTTGTTCTGAATCCACCCATGATGTCCATTCTCTTTTGTGACACGCGATACTGTTGAAAGAAGAAAGCTGCTTATAAAATTCCCGGCTCCAAGAGTTGTCATCGCGTAAGATGTCCCTAGGCTCTTCATGCTTTCGGGGGCTTGATCATAGAAAAACTCGATTTTCGCTACTTCAAGAAATGCATCAGCAGTTCCCATAAGTATAAACTGAGGCAATAAAATGAAAATTGATAGAGGGACTTGTCCTCCAGTTACATCTAGACCATGATCCTTGGCAACCTTAAGTCTATACCTTTCTGTCATTGAAGCAACCACCATAATCCCAATATGGAAAACCATACCAATTCCCATTCTTTGCAAAAGGGAAATTCCTCTCGGGTTTTTCGTTCGTTTTCGGATTATTTTTACGAAGACCCGATCGTATATCACGACCGATATTAGCATAGATAATGTAACAAATCCTGCTAAACTTGCTGGGGGGATATTGAAGTTATTGACAACATGTCTGTTAAGTGTAGTGCCTTGTTTGATAAAAAGGGTATTTATTTGGGCAATCATTGTGCTTGGAACGAAGGTGGCTATTAAAATTGGGATCATTCTTAGAATTTGCTTTGTTTCCTCAACTTGAGTCACTGGACATAGCATCCAAGGGCTAGTAGAATCAGTTTTTACACATGCTTTATTCAGGAACCTGCATAAATAACCATTAAACCAATTAAAAGTTGGCATGTATATCGACTTTATAAATCCTTTTTTTAATAACTAGATCTATTGTTGTATTAATTAAAAATACGAGAAATATTAATGAATTAGAAGGTTTTGGATCTTTAATGATATCTATCCAAACTCTGCCTAGACATTCTTTATTTTTTTAAAATAAAAACAAATAAAAATAAAACAACATCTAATAATATATTAAAAATATATAAATCTTGCTGAGTCATTCTATCTAACAGAGATATTGAATCTGGACGAATCTATTCAGAATGTTTGTCTAATTTTTTGTCACATCAATTTGACAAAATCCATGCAAAATTGAATTAGAAATGAATATTTTTAAAACATTATTGTTCATTTTACTCACGTGACAAATATGTTTAGAAATCCTGGAGCAATGGAGATGCTTTAATAATTAGGTCACTGTTCAATCACTAGCACAATAATTGAAAGTGTTGCAGGTCTAGACAATTTGTGGTTGGATTTGCATATAAATTATGGGGTACACTCTCTACTTTGCCACTTTCTTAATAGCATTTGACCAGGCACATTTTTTTGACATTTAGGCATGGTCCTGTCCCACCCACCCAAAAAAGACAAATCATTTTAGGTCCCCTTTTCCCATTGGCAAATGCCTAGAGTTGTGTGGAAGAAAATGTCACGTGTGCGTTGCATTTCGTATTATTAGATTGGATGGAACTAAATAGAATAACGAACAAACCTGATGCTCGGTGTAGAATCGATCCGGTACTTCCCTTTCTTAGTGTACTCTTGTAAGTCAAGCTCATATAGTTGTTTAGGGTCAACAGGGACAGTAACCCTCCACTTTCTTAGGGCAGCCACTATGACCTTAGCCATTTTTGTAAATGGGCTTCCTGTGGGCTTCTTGTGCCTATAGAATGGTGTACCAGCCAAGAAAATAATAATCGATATCGCGAGGCCCGCAGTCGGAAGCCCATATCCAAGAGTCCAGCCCACATTGTCTTGTATATAAACAAGAACAGTGTTGGCAAATAGTGTACCAAAAAAAATGCTAAACATCCACCAGTTAAAGAAAGAAAGTTTTTGGGCCTTCTCTTTTGGGTCAAACTCATCAAATTGGTCGGCCCCGATAGTCGAAATGTTGGGCTTTGTACCACCAGTTCCCACTGCAAGTGTGTACAGTGCACCAAAGAATACAGCCAGTTGCACTGTATTAGCCTTCTCGCAGTTCGCTGGATTTTTATCCACACAGTGAGGGGGCTTTAGCCCGTCTACTGATACTGCTACGGTTAGCAAGGACATTCCCTGTCAACAGGTGACAAAAATTGAGATTTTAAGTAATACGACCATTTTTAATAAAATGTTATTAAAAAAAATGGGGCACGATTCTTTACGATAGACAATGAATTTGATTATTGTATTCAAAACACTCTCTTTACATATGGAAGAAATTTGTAATAAATAAGTGACAGAGAGACGTGATCTCGTATCTTTACTTGATAATTGCTACTATGACAAAATTACCATATCTCATCAATTCATTTTTCAAAAGTTTTATTTTCAAGAGTTTTGGTGTTTAATAATGGTAAAATAAGCTTATATTAATTACTTTTTTTAAAAAAATAAAGCTCATAAGTTATTAGTAAGTACATATGGATAATAGCAAACATGCATGCACATGACAAATAATGACACACCAATAGTTGACTGGAGTTTACATACAAAACAGTGGTGATCATGTAGCTGTAATCAGGGACGGAGCCAGAAATTTTATTCAGTGTAGGCGAAATTTTTCTATACTATGCTCCAACTAATATTCTTCTCTCAACAAAAAGTTCCCCTATTTTGTTCTTAGTTTTACCGTTGCTACTGTACTGTTTTTGCTCTTTAATGCAGATTTTTTCTATTTTTTGTAGCAAAAAGTTCAAATTAACAACTGGTGTATTTAACCCATTTCGTTATGCAGAAGTTTTCGAAAACACATTTTCTTATATATGTGACATATTGAATGAATGTTCTAAAATTTTTATTACCTAAAATAGTTTGATCCACTTCACATTTGACTAAAATATTCCAACTATATCCCGCGATTTACCTCCACCCATCACTGAGGGGCCGGGGATGGGTGGTCTAGGATATAGTCTGGTCTAACTGGGATACCTGGGTATCAAAAAAAAAAAAAAAAAAAAAAAAAAAAAAAAAAAAATTCCAACTATATAATTCCAAATAAAGCTGCCACATCTCATTTATTCTGCAGTAATTGTTGACAAACTATTTGAGAAACTTGACACATTTGCCCCAACTGAAAAGAAGAGAAGGAAAGCTGAGAATTATTTGCAGGGGATAGAGTTGTAAATTGCAAGCTAAAACAATAGTAGGCGGCCACTGTTCCAAATTCAGCATTGCAGGTAATTGTGGGACCATTTCGTGTGATAGGCAAAGTGGTTTTCATTGATTCCAGACACCCTTGTATATTTTGGATCATTTTTGTTTTTTAATGGGCCATTTCAAGTGAGGCATTGCCTAATTTTCAATGGGCTTTTCAAAATCCCAGTGCAGGCATCTGCCTGTACTGGGCCTCACATGGCTCCGTCCATGGCTGTAATATATTATTTTTAACTCCCCATCGGACTAATTTTGTAGCATGTAAACAAGTGACCAACTAGTCTTCCAACTTGCCTTATAAGACCAAATTCCAAGGTCAACTTTTGGTATATATCTTCAAGTCCAAGTACATGTGTCCACATTGAGAGACAAAAAAAATAAAAAAAATATTGGAGAGACAAAATATTTACGATTTGAAATTATAAAAAATTAATAAAAATTATTATTGTAGGAAAAATTATAACATACTTATATATAGTTGAAGCAAACTTGTTCATCAAATAAGTATATTTAAGAATGAGAATGCATTAAACGTTCGCGTCTCATTAATTTTTAATACCAATTACTCTCCTATAACTACTCCATTTTCAAACCCTATTGGATATTGTGTCGGGTTTTCATTCTATTAGTCAATATATGCTTTAACAAAAGACTTTAGTCGATGGACTTTTTCGTCACTAAAATTAAAATTTCGTCTTTAAACGGTAGAAACACTATAAGGACTTGAACCCTATAAATGAAAGAGAAAAACACAACTAACAATCTTGATAAGTAATTCATATGTATCTATTAGATGATTCGTATTTCAAAGATCGATGCACTCTCATGCTAAAGGATTTTTGATTAAGCAATATTCTATGCACATTATAATAAATAAAATTTAAAAGATTTTTATCCTTAATACTATTTAATATATCATACGTTTTCATAGGTGTCCTAGCATAACTCAAAAAATGAAAAAAGTAAAATGTCCTTTAGGATATGCCCAGTAACATTAAGAAGATATTATTGAAAAAACTATTACAAGATGCATTTCATATATATATTTCATGTGGACCAACTTTTTTTTTTTTTTTTTTTTTTAAATATTAAATGTTAGAATACTTTCAAATACACTTAATGCAATCATACCTAATATTTGTAATCTACTAGCTTTCATTGTCTTTCACTATCCTTCAAATCACTCTTTACTTATTTTTATATATATTAGCCGGCCGATCGGTCCGACTATAAAACACCAGTCGAGTTCTATACTAAAACCATAAAAATAAAAATCAGTAAAAATATGGTCCACGAATTGGCATTTTATTTAGAAATAAAAAAGAAAAAAATATTTTAAGAATTTATTTTAACCGTATATCATTCGATATGTTATCAATTAACCTCCTGAATTAACAATGGTTAAACTACACAGCCCTTACTTTCATGTTCAAGTTGAGTTTAAAAACGAGAATATGTGACAAATAAGTGAGATGTTCTAAAGTAATGATCATGCCTAATGAACATGTAACGTGACATACCATGAGATATATTGCTGAGGCAATAAGGAAAGTCCAATAACGGCCTAGAAGAGCATCTGCAACGTATGCACCCAAAATAGGGGTCATCCAAACAGTGCCAACCCAGTTGGTGACATTGTTAGCTGACTTAACTGTGCCCTGATGCAGTTTGTTGGTCAAGTAAATGATGAGATTCGAGGATATCCCATAATAGGCCATACGTTCAAAAACTTCATAAACTGCACAAAAGACAAAATCATTTATTTATAAGTCACAATTTATTTCACATTATTGTCACATGAGTTATTCAAATTAAAGATAAAGATGTGAGTCTATATATCAAATTTAAGATTAGGTCACGAACTATACGTTATTTTGGTTTAAATTCATTGTCCTAAAAAAGATTGGTTTCTACTTACTATGGGTTTTATGGGTGTAAGAGTTTACTATGTGAGTGATTGACTGATTGTAAATTAAAGCTAACAAATTTGGCAATCTTTCCTTAATCTTTGACTGGAAAAGGAGATAAGAATTTTTGCTTTAAGAGGAGGCCATGTGTAAGAGTAAGATTTATAGCTGATCAACCAACCAACCAACCAACCAACCATTTTATTTAATGTCTTATTTCTTCAAAATATCTCACTGACTTTCGAATAATGCTATTTATCGTGTTGATCACAATCTATGTGGTAGTAGAGTTCATTGTAATTAATTGGGGCTACATCATTGTGTTGTACTCTCTTCAAACTAATAAATTGTAGATGCTATTGAGATATATAGACTAGCGACCATCTCTAGTGATAATAAATAGCATTACTCTAGATGTTTAGGTAAAAAGTTAGTTCTAAACATCAGTTTCTCCAAAGGGCCCGCTTCCACCACCTTTTCTGGTGGTGGTTGGTGGTGAGCGAGGAGCGGCAGCGGCTGTAAGTTAGAGGAGCCTATTTGGAAGGCCGGAAAACCATATGAACGGTGGACATAATATAGGGTACAGAACTCTTTGTTCTGGGGAAAACTAGAAAGAGAGAAGGAAATTAAGGTAGACCTATTAATTAAAATCTCCTAAAACATGGGAAAAACAAAGTATACATATGGCTTCCAAGCAGTTAAAAAGTAGGAAAAGATAAAGAGTGCACTAAGTAGTGGAGAGAGAGAGAAAGTGGAGAGTGGAGAGTGGAGAGTGGAGAGAGAGAGAGAGAGATACCAACAACAAAGGAACAAGCAGTCCATCCTCCTCTCTTAGATCTAAGAACAGGGTTCCCTTTAAGATCCACAGTCCCATCTTTTGTGTAGCCATCTTGCCCACTTTCTTCTTCCCCAGCCATTACACAATCAAGAAAGTCAGTACAATTTTCTTGGTTCAGGATTGAAGAAAGCCAACCCTTTTATATTTATAGACTAGTGTTAGCTAGTTTGTCACCAATATTATAATATCCAACTGTACAAGATAATTGTTGACAGGCTTTCTTTGTTTTTCATTTTCTTCTCCTACATGTACTAAACCTACAAATGTAAAATGACAAGAATGGCCTACTAGTTGTTCATTACAAAACAATATATCATATTCAAAGCCTGTTATGGGCTATGGACTTGTTTCAATGAGATCCTTTCATTCCTAATCTCATTTTGTACGTAGTTGGTAGATGTGGAATCTAAATGCCTAATTAGGTTAGTTTCACACTAGATTTCTCTCAGAAGTATTTAAAATAATTAATAACAACATGTAAATAGATATCTCATAATTAATAACAACATGTACATACTGAGAATCTGAGATAATATTAATTATTTATTATGCGTACAACCTAAGACCTAAAAGTCACTTATTAGGGAACCTCGTCCATTTCAGTCCAAATTAGTGTTCATTTAATTAAAAAGAAAACCTGTTTTAAAAGATATATTTATGTCAAATAATTGTATATAATGTATTTTATATATACATGCTTTGTCAATGCTTCTAGAATACATGCTGTCGAATAATAATAAATTAAGATTATATATAAGATTTATTTTATCCAAATGGGAATTCTAAACTTCTATTGGTCAAAGTCGTATTCATCATGTCCAGAATTTTGGATAGACAGTGTTATGCCATCACGTTTAAATGTTATAATTGAGCCTTTAATACACAAAATTAAAACATAAGCATGTTATAACTAAAAGTACGTCTTTTAGTACGATAAATTAAATAGATTAAAAAATAATCGATTTATATATTTTTTTTCTTTAATTTTGTCGAATCTAATAATATTTAACATGTTCTTATGAATTATTTACTAACGCTGTATAATATATTGTGTCTAGAAGATTTATTGATTCAAAATTATGTGCACGTTTTTCTAAAGAATCTCGAACAAGTTCTTAATTTTGATATATCAAATGAATCTTTGAGTTATAATACATTGTACCACCAATTTCAAATGGCATCTTACAAAGAGCAAGCACTTTTAATCCCATAATTTGTAGACTTTGCCTTTCACATACTAATACATACAAATTAAGATAATGAAGAATATTATTCGATCACTATCGAGATGATATTTATTTACTACCACAATTGTAACATCATTTTAATACAAAACAACGACTAAACACAAAAAAGTGGACATAGATACAATGAACGGCGATGTTTGACTTCGAATATAGTGTGAACTTCCAATATTTATTGTATAATATCAAGATTCTCGTGGTCCAACAACAGAAAATTTTACAATATTGCCAATGTGTATATAGAAGCAAAAATTTCAACTTTGAGGTCTACTTCAATACATAGTGCTTGTCAGTTGTCACTAATTACAATTTATTCATTTCCAAGTTTGAACAGTTTGGTATATATGACTCAATAGTCGGTCCACATTTTGCATCCGTTGAAATATATACTTATTCCACATCCTTGTTGTCTTTATTTCGCTTGATTATAAGTAATCCCAATCAATCATCATCTTATATGCGTATTTGACTCGATTATGTAAGTCAAATTTCTTATTATATTAAAAATTAGATATTTTGATTGTAAGAACTTGATATTACTAATAAATGAGTAATTATTTTGACACATTCGCTCAAGGGATTGTTTGGAGATTAGAATGAAGATTATCAAAATTAGGGGATCCTACACTATCTTAAGAGTCATCGAATGAAGGTAAATTACACGTTAAGGCATGCCATAGAAGATTTGATGTGTGGAGTGTTGTCGGTATCTTCCACATTTGGGAAGAGGGATAAGAAAGACTTTAATAGTTCAATAATTCTAGATAGTACGAGTAAGTAAAGAAATAAAGTGAAAGAAAAAATTCATACTTATATTGATTGTGGAACTTGAAGGCTGCAAGAGTATGTTTTGGACCCCCATGTTGCATCGAGTCGATCGAGTACATAGGATAGTAAGAATGACGTGTCAGGTGCACTTGAGCGATAAATGGTTTTATAGCTTTGATGGAGAATGTTGATCTTGGGATAAATCTTAAACATTTCTTTCCGAGATCAAGAGAATATCTCTAGGACACTTTAGTGTACATTCATCAACATTATGAGGAAGCTACGTGACTTCTCACGCACGATCACAAATTGACACAATATTTTTCAAGTAGTGAGTTCGACAATGACCAAGAGCTAGAGAAATTCTTCACTCGATGTATGTTGATGAGTATTAAGGTGCATGAAGTGTAGTTATTTTAATTTGTATTGCACTCATCGACGTTGGATAGGGTAAGTTTTATATTTCTCTATTATATTATGTGTTTTAATTTTGTTATTAATAAAACATGATGTTCGGTGAAATCCCGCAAGCGTACGGGTTCATTGACAAGTAATAGTAAAAAGTGAGTAAAAGAGTATCGTTCCCACAAGGATTAGACTATAGCTTAATTTTCACCAATTCTATCTTAAATCGAATATACACAATAAATGTTTGGATTAAGAAAGTATGAAATTCTCTTAACTATAACTACGATTTAACTAAGTGCAAAATATAGTTTTTTGGAGAAAAATTAAGTAAATGAGTTATGCTAGGAATCTGACTCCACCATTAATATCTATCTTAATCATCAAAATCCCACGTTCTAATCCAATTTGTGTTCAAATTGACAATCGATAATCCTAAATTATCTAATAATCTCTTTCGAGCAGAATTAAACCTATTTTCATATAAGTTCCAAAATATTCCTATTTTGAATACGAATATACGAAAATGCTTTCAATATCAAGATTATCAAATTTGATTGCACCAAGCATATGAAATTATTTTTAATCTCTATAGGAATTAGTGTTTAAAACCATAATGAGCTAATCTATTTTGAACTTTTCAGAAATGAAAATAAATCACAAACACATTCAAACGGTGATCAATTATTTAAACGGATATTAAAACCATGGCATAAATCAAACAAACACAAATTAAGATTAAAAACAGGAATCCTTAATTAAAACTTCAACATATGGTTTACATCATCATCCTTAGAATAAAGAGTTTAGTCCATCATGTTTAATTTACAAAAACACATAATAAATGGAGAATTCATCACCCGGAATATTTAATTGCAAGAAGAACTTTGAAGATGAAATTGGCCCTCTTGAATGTCTTCAATGGATTGCCCAAGAATCCCAACTTTCTCTTGCTTGAACTCTAAATAATCTTGCCCGGATGAAGAAATTCTTGTAAAGATCTTGTGTTTTGCCTTCTTGTTCTCTCCAAAATTCAACTCCCCCATCGCTATAAGAGTTCTCCTATTTATATGGGTTCAATTAGGGTTCAATTTCATGCCCTAACTCCCCAAAAAACATGCCAAAATTAAATTTTAACTCAAATAAGTAATTGGCCGCATCACAGTCCGCTCGAGCGAGGAAACAGTGCCCGCTCGAGCGGACAGAATTCTGTTCTACTGGCGACTGATTTTCAAATGGACATAACGTCTTGTAGGAAACTCCAAATTGCAGTCCGTAAAAAGAGTTGGAACCGTAATTCAATTATCTTTCCAATGGTATATCATTTGTCTTATGGAAATGTTTGTACCAAAGGATGTGCTCTAATTTCCCCACATGTGTCGGTTGTAGTTTCTCAATTTGCTTCTTTGGCTTTCGAGTGTTTCATCCTTCACTTCAACTCTTCATTGTCACTCCAACACACTTTAAATCTATTGATGTATCTTCTTTCTCATCCTCTAATGTTTGGCTCTTGATATTCACTTCAAAAATCTCAATTTATTCTCATTTACTCATCGATTTCACCAATGTGACTTGAGTTCGGGGATTTTGTCCTACAATCACAAAAATGAACAAAAACTCAATAGATATCGATTCTAAAATACTTAGAATTATACAAAAACACTTCATTAAGGAATCAATATAAGTGTATAAATTACACTTATCAAACCCCCAAACTTGAACTTTTGCTAGTCCCGAGCAAAAATAAAATAAAACAAAGACTCAAATGCATAAAAAGAAAAAATTGTGCACACCGTTGGACTTCTTACCACTTTCGCTTCTAGTATAGATCTAATCATGTAATTCAAGAAAAATGTTCAAATATTGCTACATAAAAGATTTTAACACTTATCCAATGTTCGACTTGTGTGTGTGTGTTAATAGCTATTTTAGTCATTATATGAATTTGGATAGAGGTATGCAAACAAATAGATTCTTAAGTCTTTCAATCCCAACCCTCAATGGTCATA
Organism: Forsythia viridissima; assembly: GCA_030279155.1. Taxonomy (NCBI): domain Eukaryota; kingdom Viridiplantae; phylum Streptophyta; class Magnoliopsida; order Lamiales; family Oleaceae; genus Forsythia; species Forsythia viridissima. The sequence goes on along the minus strand of CM059037.1, from coordinate 50,453,328 downwards.
TTTTTTTTTCTCCTCTCGTAAATTTCACACCATATTCAAGTATCTATCACTTCTCCCCGATGACTTTCAACCAAGGCTTGATTCACATTTTAATCTTCATCTCAAGCTAGAAGGATCTAACTGATTAAGGAAAAGTTTAGATAGGCAATGATTCTTCACGATGTCAAGTGTTCCAGTTTCTAGGTCATCACTAAGCAAGTCAAACTAACTAGGCATCTAAATCTCATTTCTTGTCCAAGACTTAGTTAGGCAAATGCAGTACTTTTATTTCGTTTCTTGCTACTGCTTTTCTTTATAATTTTGTTTTTTGTTTTAATTCACCACAGTAGGTAGTTTTCGCTCTAATACTGAGGCAGCCCTCTTCCATGGTAGATCGTCTCCTATATATTGTTGATACATAGGGCCAGATTACTCAAGGTTAGCTTTCACACATCAGTATATGCAACTTTTTCCTATTCGATGTGCCTTGACTAGTGCAATGTCTTTCATTGGGACTGAAAGTTGAGATTAGAATTCTAGAAAGTAGTCAATGCCTAGCTTCAACCCGTCAACTTGAACTAATTATAAATTTTCTCAATAAAAGCCGAATCATCACTTCTCTAGACTATCACCGTTACCAGCTCAATCTCCCCCAAACTTATTCTCAAATGTTGGTTTAGTGAATTTTTCAAGTGGGTACTTGGAAATCAAAAACACTATTTAAAGTTTTAAACTCAAGTCTCCATTTACATTACATAACTTGTCTCCAAACTTAAGCAACAACAGAAATAGCTATGTGCTCAAAGTAGTCTTAAATCTCACATGAATAAAGAATTTTAACAAAACTAAGCACATTGCAGCAATACTCAAACATTTTTCAACAATTAATCTTAGATCAAATAGAAATCATAATAAGCTATCAAGTTATCCAACTATGTTACACAAAAAATATTTTTTGACTTTTTTGTTTTTTTTTTTTGTTTTTTTGGTTTTTACATTATGTATTTCGAATAAATAAAAAATAATAATAATAACTTGACTCAACAAATCGACTATACCCCCAAACTTAAATCAACATTGTCCCAATGTAAGTATGAAGACAAATTATGAAAATAAAGAGAATGATTGCGATACTCCCCTAGTATTCTTCTTTATGTTAGAGTATTTGAGCACTTTGAATTGACCATACTATTTCTCCCAAACCTATAGTGAATCTTCCAAGTCCTTTGGAGCAATTTTCTGGTTAAAGTATTTCATCGAACACTTTGTGAGTGACCTACAAAATCAAGAAATATATTATGTGATACTTGATAAATTTCATACAAAAGGATGACGACAACCTAGATGCAAAATTCTACTTAAAACTATTACTTAAAAGCAAGTAAATAAAAGGGTTAGAAATTGGGTTGCCTCCCAATAAGCGCTTGTTTAAAGTCGTTAGCTTGACTTTGTAACAATTGTTTCACGGCACTTTAAATAGTGCTTTGGAGGACTTGTTTTGTTTGCATCTATTGACTTTACACCATTTTTCGTTTATCCTCAAAAATTTGAATTTGCGCTCCTCATAAAAAATATGATTTTAGTTCAGCACCTTCCTCGAATACAACTACGAAAACTTCAATTTCCTCATCGATCTTGATCACAAAATCAATTTTAGAAGAAAGAGAGGAGTCAGATAATTGCTTGATAAGTGCAACATCATTAAATATCACTTTTTCATTTTGCCCATTTAACTTCACTTTCTCCACATAATCTTCTTCCTTAATTGGTGCTTCTTCTGATTGGATGACATGTATATTGTCTAAAATCTCGGACAGTTGTTCATCATTCCTTGTTGTAATGCTTGGCATGTGTTCCATTGGCTTGGCTTCAGTATCGCTTGGGAAGATGCCTTGTGGACTCCTAAATAAAGCTGCTACTATCTGTCCAATCTGAGTTTCCAGATTTTTAAGTGAAGCCTGTTGGTGTTGTAGAGTATTATCAGTTTTGTTAATGTACTGATTCATTAAGTCTTCCAACGATGGCTTGTTCTCCTGCTGTTGTTGGAATCCAAGTTGTTGAAATTCAGATGGTTTTCCTTGACTTTGATTTCCCTGATTCTTATGGTTACCCCAAGAGAAATTTAAATGATTTCTCCATTCCGGATTATAAGTGTTGGAGTAAGGGTAGTTCTGTTGACATGAGAAATTCTGAGTATAGTTGACTTCTTCAAAGTTCGATGTGAATGAATTCGTTAGTGGACAAGTTGAAGTCTAGTACATTGCGAAGACATCTCCAACAAGCATGTCGTTCTCATCAATCTTAGAAGTTGCAACATTTCTCACTGTATTAGCCTGGCACTTTGCAAAGACATCTCCAACAAGCATGTCGTCCTCATCGTCTGTCATCTTGTGTTGTTGTTTTTGGTGTATTTCTCTGTCATCTTCTTCAATGACAAAAGGTTATTTTGATCTTGGGATCAAATGGCAGAAGGTCGAGATCTTCCAAATCACACATAAAACGACGGCAACAGCTTGAAAGGAGCAAAAAGAAGTATGGGAGAAAAAAAGAAAAAAGAAAAAATAATAATAAAAAGAAAAATTCGAATTCAAGCTAAAATTAACTTAAGCTAAAAATCTTAGTCCCTGGCAACGGCGCCAAAAACTTGTTCGGTGAAATCCCGCAAGCGTACGGGTTCGTTGACAAGTAATAGTAAAAAGTGAGTAAAAAGTATCGTTCCCACGAGGATTAGACTATAGCTTAATTTTCACAAATTCTATCTTAAATCGAATATACACAATAAATGTTTGGATTAAGAAAGTATGAAATTCTCTTAACTATAACTACGATTTAACTAAGTGCAAAATATAGTTTTTTGGAGAAAAATTAAGTAAATGAGTTATGCTAGGAATCTGACTCCACCATTAATATCTATCTTAATCATCAAAATCCCACGTTCTAATCCAATTTGTGTTCAAATTGACAATCGATAATCCTAAATTATCTAATAATCTCTTTCGAGCAGAATTAAACCTATTTTCATATAAGTTCCAAAATATTCCTATTTTGAATACGAATATACGAAAATGCTTTCAATATCAATATTATCAAATTTGATTGCACCAAGCATATGAAATTATTTTTAATCTCTATAGGAATTAGTGTTTAAAACCATAATGAGCTAATCTATTTTGAACTTTTCAGAAATGAAAATAAATCACAAACACATTCAAACGGTGATCAATTATTTAAACGGATATTAAAACCATGGCATAAATCAAACAAACACAAATTAAGATTAAAAACAGGAATCTTTAATTAAAACTTCAACATATAGTTTACATCATCATCCTTAGAATAAAGAGTTTAGTCCATCATGTTTAATTTACAAAAACACATAATAAATGGAGAATTCATCACCCGGAATATTTAATTGCAAGAAGAACTTTGAAGATGAAATTGGCCCTCTTGAATGTCTTCAATGGATTGCCCAAGAATCCCAACTTTCTCTTGCTTGAACTCTAAATAATCTTGCCCGGATGAAGAAATTCTTGTAAAGATCTTGTGTTTTGCCTTCTTGTTCTCTCCAAAATTCAACTCCCCCATCGCTATAAGAGTTCTCCTATTTATATGGGTTCAATTAGGGTTCAATTTCATGCCCTAACTCCCCAAAAAAACATGCCAAAATTAAATTTTAACTCAAATAAGTAATTGGCCGCATCACAGTCCGCTCGAGCGGACAGAATTCTGTCCCACTGGCGACTGATTTTCAAATGGACATAACGTCTTGTAGGAAACTCCAAATTGCAGTCCATAAAAAGCGTTGGAACCATAATTAAATTATCTTTCCAATGGTATATCATTTGTCTTATGGAAATGTTTTTACCAAAGGATGTGCTCTAATTTCCCCACATGTGTCGGTTGTAGTTTCTCAATTTGCTTCTTTGGCTTTTGAGCGTTTCATCTTTCACTTCAACTCTTCATTGTCACTCCAACACACCTTAAATCTATTGATGTATCTTCTTTCTCATCCTCTAATGTTTGTCTCTTGATATTCACTTCAAAAATCTCAATTTATTCTCATTTACTCGCCGATTTCACCAATGTGACTTGTGTTCGGGGATTTTGTCCTACAATCACAAAAATGAACAAAAACTCAATAGATATCGATTCTAAAATACTTAGAATTATACAAAAACTCTTCATTAAGGAATCAATATAAGTGTATAAATTACACTTATCACATGCCACCTAATATAGATGTTAGTGATTCATTGGAGAAGTAAAAAGTTTGTCGTACTCATTATTGAATTTAATCCTCTACGAAAAATAAGAAATTCTGTATATTTTGACCGAATCAAAGTGAAACACCAGGTTGCCCCCTCGGCATGTAATTATGTATTTATTCTACGAACTTTTAATAATTGAAAACGTGTAATTAAATCAATAAATTAAATAAATGTACATTTTTTAAATAAATTGTAAACCTACATAGTTAAGAGTGTTATAAATGTTATAGATAAGAGTGTTATAAATGTTATAGTTATATACATAATAAAATTGAAACCAATATAATAATACATAAAAAATACCAAACATAACAATAAATTAATTAACCTTGCAAAAGTACTGGTAATGGTCAACATATTGTTTGGCCAAATGTATTAGTACTCCAAAGACACATAGTAGGCCTATACACTTTGAAGAATGAATGAAAAGTAATTGATATGTTCCAAATTCATTACTATAATTGTTATTTTTATATTTTGAAAAAATTGTATAATTATATCGTTATCAATTCATTAAATATATCATTTTCAATACAACCAAACTGTCATTTAATCATTAATTTTGACAAGATTTATTGTAAAAAAAAAATATTCTTTCAAATGTTGCAGTAGCAATAAACAACTTTCAATAATCAACAATAATTAAAAAGGATTAACCGTAGTATTAACAATAAACAAGTTTCAAGAATTAACAGTTCCATTAAAACTTAACAATCAAGTTTTCATAACAATCTCAATAATCAACATTAATCAATTCCAAACCAATAACTAATCTCGATTAGAAATTAAACATTTAAGAAATTTCAATAAAGAATTCTAATTAACATTAAAAATCCAACAATATTTCAACAAGATATTCTAATTAATAATCATTATTCATTAACAATAATTAGATTTGGTTTGGTATTGCTATACTTTTAAAAGAATCAATTTTTGTTGTGCTGCAGAAAGAATCAGATAAGTGTTTGGTAAACTCTTGTTTCATAATTGTTGTATATTTCAAAATCAGTATTTAAGCGTTTGGTAACAAAAATGATTCATTGCTGTGATTGTATAAAATTATTAAAATGGACAATGATTATAATAATATTATTTTGTATTATTATTATCATGAGTAGTATTGTAAAAATATTTTTGCTTCTATAACAATATGTAATATTATTAGATATTTTTTTCTAGACAATGCATTTATCATAATTATTTTAAAATAAAAATAATATATATCTATTAAATCTTAAAATTTTAAAATATTAAAAAATAAAAGTATACTAATATTGTACAAAAATCAATTAAATTTAAATTTTAATTATTTGTGGAGATGTATTATAATTAGACTAACAAATATATGATATAAAAAGAATTACTTTAATTAATTAAGGTCAAAATTGATATTCTAACCATCAACAAAATTGTCATTTTGTCAAATGGACACCAATTGGTGCAAATTTTGTAGATGGACGAAATTGGCATAAAACCGTGTCCATTTTGTCGACATCATCAACAAAAATGGGCTAAATTTTGGTAGATATTGAAAAGTGTGTTGACATCGATATTATTTGGTCGATGTCGACAAATTTTACAAAGTTTTTAATGTCTAAATATTTGTTCTGAAATAAAAGTTCTTTTCGGTGTTCAGTTCAAATTGGTATATATTCAATAATTAAAAGTTGAAATTAAATAAGTGTCTAAACTAAGTGATATAAATTTGTGTATATCATCGTACTACAAAACTAAAGTTATGAAAACCAAGATTTGTTTGTATCGTTTTATATAAGTTATTTTTGTAAAATAGATATATGAATAGTTGAAAACCAAGTATTCATGTGCCCATTCATAAATTTGCAAAATGATTTACAGCACAACTTACCTTGGAGGAAAAATATATGGACACTGTTGACCACAAATCCTAGTCGGATTTATAATCAGCACTGAAATGTCTTCTTTCCTTCCAGCTAAGAAATTCCTGCACACTTAAACAACAAGATTGTTAATTAGCATAGGCGACCGGGGTGGTTGTCGTATGCACTCCGACGCTCAAATAGGATTTATACTTTAGCTGGACCGATAGGATTTTAGAATAAAAACCAATATCAAAAGGCCAAGTTCTAAAGATACTTACCTCCATTCTTCTTTCCTTTTTTCTTATATATCTTTAAAGTCCAAGTGAGTGGAGTTGGATTTCAGAGTGAGTGATTGACTCATGTCCCATCAAACTGTCAATGTTGCCGTTCTCTTTTGCGTCTGAATTTGAATTTGCAGATGGCTGATTTGTCTTTTCTTATACTCTTACTTTATGTCAGGTTAACCAGACCGCCTTATAGCTGTCTTGTCAATCATTTGGAGTGGTTCGGCCATTGTGTTTGGACTGCCTTCGTTAGAAGTAGTCTAGATATCTCTCAAAAGCAGTCCGGACATTTCTCTGATAGCCCACGAATAACTAACTAGGAGGACGAATTAGTTTTCTCAAACTTTTTCGTAAAATATTCTCAAAATAAGAAATTTAAGAAATAAAAATTAATACACAAAAATATGAGCACAATGTAAATAAATAAAAGAGTAGAGAGTGTGCAAACAATATTTTTATGGAGGTTCGATCCAACCAATGATCTACGTCCCCCGTTACCAAGCTTTCCAATACGAGCACGGCATTTCCACTATCTTGATTGACTTATGGTGCAATCCAAACCCTTACAATGTATCCGGTGACTTACAAACAATGAGCACCGATCCTTATACAATAATGAGCTTTCAAGGTACTTCAATACGACCCAAAGCTATAAAGAAATAGATTTGAGAATGTATTTCTCTCTTAATAAATGATAAATACAAGTTTGGTTCTAAGAAAGACTAATACTTTAATGAATAGCAATAGGTGAGAAAGCTCAAATGTTAGAAGAATTTTTTTTTTGATAATGATGAATCAAAAATTTAATTTGATCAAACAAAGTTTTTCAATAAAAGATATTGAAGATATAAATGCAATGAAGCTTTGAATGAATTTTCTCAATATGATTCTCTCTATAAATGCTCTTGTAAGTGTTTTTGAATGATAATAAATGAAAGGGTATTTATAGCGATGAATTTTCGTCACTTTCTGTTAAAATGGATGACCAAACGGTCGACCGGTTCCAAACAGATTATCAGGAAAAAAAAGTCATTAGAACGATAAAAATTAGAACGGATACTTTTTGGAAAATAACAGTCAGATGGTCGACCGGTTCAACTGGTTCATCAAACGGATGACTGTTTCCACAGTTTTGAAAAATTGATTTTTTGTTTTGATAAAAATATTTTATGCAAGTGATAATGACATACATTTTGTGCATAAAATTATTTTTGACCTTTCATTTATTTAATTTCTAAAGATCAAAGAGTTAATACATTTACAATTTTATCTAGAAATCTATTCTTTGATCTTGATCTTCGAGTCTTGAGTTTTGGATCTTGAGATGCTTGAACTCTTGTATTGATTTGACTTTGATCTTGTCATTGCTTGAGAGTTCGATTTGTAACTTTTTGAATATTACTTGAAGATAGATTGTTAGTAAAAAATATTAATTTATTTGTTATAATCAAAATATTAAGGTTTAAAGTTAACCATAGGTCAACAATTTTCTCCTTTTTTATTGTGACAAACAATGTGAGAATATAGAAAGTAAAAAGATAAAATAAAGTATACATATTCCTCCTTTCTTTTTCAAGTAAACATGGTTTGATAAATTTATAGTAGAATACAATTTTTGTATTACATACTTTTTGTATTACATCATTTGACAATATTTCGATTTCATCACGTATTACATGTCCAAGTTGTTTGTCAAACATTTTCAAATTTTCATCACATCACATCATCATATTTATCACATCACATATTTTCCCCCTTTTGGCATAAACAAAAAGGCAAAATCGAAACATTAATATTTCATAAACAAAATAAGCCATTCAATGATAGAACTTGAAAGTTATAGACAATCATATTTCATAAACAAAAACTAGAGCATAAAACTAGACATGAAAGTATTTCCAAAAGCATAAAAACAAGAAAGCTAAGCGTTCGGTGGAGTAGGTGGAGGAAATCCAGTGCCGAGATGAGAATGAAGTACTTGTTGGGAAGCAAACACTTGTTGGAGCAATGATGGTATGCCGTCTACTGAGTTTTGTAACTCTCCAACCGTATTTTGTATGCTAGCCACCGTATTTTGTAAGTCACTCACAGCATGTTGTAGGCCATCTACGGTAGATGTGAGTAAGTCGATCCGGCCATTAATAAGATTCTAATTATCCTCGTTGAAGCCGGAGGTGGAGGATGATGGCCGATGTTACGTGGTCAAGGTTGAGACAGGGAATGAGCATGTTCATCATCATTTTCTTCATCCATTTCTTCGCCACCCTCAAATGGCAAGGTAGAGAGTCCCGAATCATCGTCAAATCCCTTAGATTTTGCCACCCATTGCCCATCCTCTTTAAAGATTTTCATTCGGCGAAGGGTAAGAGTATTGACGGTGTCGGTGGATTTTGGAAGAAGGGCGACCGCGTCATGGAATGAAACTTCGAAATGTTGGAAAATTTTGGTAAGGATCATGCCGTATAGTAAGACCTTAGTCCTAGTACCGCGAAGAACGGTGTCCATGTGATTTAGCATGATATAGGAGAAATCTAGTTTATGGCCAGCTAAGATGGAATCAAGAAGAAAAACGTCACAGTGATTGACTTCATCAAGATGACCTTTTCGAAGGACAATGATGTGGGCGATGATATTGTGTAGAACACGACAAGTGAGGGTTAGTTGATTGGTACTTAGTCGTGTTGTAGCGTCAAAGTGTTTTTCGGTGACACGACGACAAGCCTCAATGGGATTATAACCCTCAAGATGAGAAATGGTTTTGGTGGTATATAGACGGATACCACCATCCTCAAGATGAAGAATTGATCGAATAAGTTCTTGAGTGATTCTTATTCGCTTATTTCTAACTAGACATGAGATACCCGTCCCCGGAGAGGAAGTATTTTCCTATAGAATTCTTTGACAATGGGAGGATAAAATTTATCATTGATCGTGAGAATACTAACCCAACCCATACTTACGAAAAGATCCTCTATGTGGAAGGAGGGGGCTTCGAAAGTGAATGAGGCAATGTCTACGTTCTTACCAATGAGGACGGGACAGCGATCGATTCAAGTGGCTTGAGGTGCCTCTTTTTCGTAGGATGAAGAGGGTGCCATTTCCCTCCTTGAGCGCTTAGCAGCCATTTTGACCCGAGGCATTTTGTTGGAAAACAGATTAGGAGGTTAGGGTTCGTGTTTGTCCATTTGTGGGTGATTTTGGATAATGTGGTGGATAAAAATCAGGGATTTTTCGCATTTAGGTGTGGAAATGAGATGGGTTTTTTATTCTTAAATATAAATTGGAAAGATTTTAGGAAGATTTCATTAATGGAAGAAGATTTGGAAAAGGAAATTGTGGGTTACGCGAAGAACAAGTGAGGAATTTGAAAAAATTTGGGATTAAAACCATGATTTCCGCTGATACAGTCGACCGATTGTCTCATACGGTTGACCATTTTAACTTGAATTTTTGAAAATGGACTTTCTGTTCAAACGGATGAGGAGGCGAATGACTATGCGGTTGTCCGTTTAAGTTTAGGTGGACGACCGTTTAATGAAGCAGTCAACCGTTTAAATTTGTCAAAATTTTCAAAAGTCTCTTTTTAAACGGATGATCATCCAAATGAACAAAGTGTCATCCATTTCTCTTCACACGGATCCGTTTCAATGGATTTTCTGAAAAATCATGCATTTTCAACGATCCGGTCCTTTGATAAAGACTTTAAAACACGTTTATCACATGAAATGCAATCAATTATAGGAAACATAAAGAGTTAGCCACAAACTTCACATTCATCAATAATGTCAAGATTTCGTCGAATATAAACAAATCTTTCAAGTGCTAATGGTTTTGTAAATATATCGACCAATTATTTTTCAGTGTTTACAAACTCCGTGGTTATATCTCCCTTTTATGTATGGTCTCGTAGAAAATGATGTCTAATCTCGATGTGTTTGGTACGAGAATGCAAAACGTGATTTTTAGATAAGTTGATGATACTAGTTTTATCACACATAATATGAACATTTTCAAAAGATAGGTGATAATCACGAAGAGTTTGTTTCATCCATAGGATTTGAGCACAACAACTAGCGGCTGAGATATATTCGACTTCGGCTGTTGATAAAGCAACGAAATTTTGTTTTTTACTAAATCACGAAACTAAGGCAAAGCCTAGAAAGTGGCAAGTTCCGCTAGTACTTTTATGATCAATTGTGCAACCGGCCCAATCGGCATCCGAATAACTAAGTAAATCGAAATGAGTCTCTTTAGGATACCAAAGACCTAAGGATCTAGTTCCGCTAAGGTAACGAAAAATACGTTTTACGGCACTAAAATGGGAATTCTTAGGATTAGATTGATATCTAGCACATAAGCATACACTAAACATAATATCAGGCCTACTATCGGTTAAATAAAGAAGAGATCCGATCATACCTCGATATTTTGTTATATCAACGGAAATGCCTTGCTCATCTTTATCTAATTTGATTGATGAGCTCATTGAAGTATTCATTGGCTTCAATTCTTCCATTTCAAACTTTTTGAGCATATTCAAGATATACTTGGTTTGACTAATGAATATTTCATCATTAGGTTATTTGATTTGAAGCCCAAGAAAGAACTTGAGTTTACTTATCATACTCATCTCAAATTCTCTGCTCACACACTTAGAAAATTTTCACATAGGAAAATGTTAGTAGCACAAAAAATGATATCATCAACATAAATTTGAACAACAATCATATCATTCTTTTTGGTTTTTATAAATAGTGTAGTATCCGCCTTACCTATTAAAAAGCCATTTGATAAGAGAAATTTGCTTAATCTTTCATACCATGCTCTAGGAGCTTGCTTTAATCCTGTTGACGTCGGAACCTGCAACGTCCACGTGTCAACAGATCTCCAGTCACTCCTCTGCCAACTCGTATGTTACCTGCACACTAGAAAAATCGTTAAGCACCAAGATCTCCAGAAGAAAAGGGTCCGGCAATCGTTGGCACTCCGACGATCAAGTCAACTGTCGGTATATGGGAGATACACGGGGGTAGAAACAATGGGGTATGGGAGAGACAAGCAGACAGATATTTGAGCAGAGTTTAGGGTGGGATTCTTAAGCATAAAAAGTGCGTACCTTGGAACAACCGGAGATGTTGTATTTATAGCGCCAGAGTTCCAATCGATTTAGGAAACAAATCAATTTGATACTCAATTGGATCCTCCTTCCTTGTGTGATAAAGATCTCTGAGATTATCTTCCTACTTTAAGTTTATCACGTTGCATGATTTTAGTAGATTACGATTCGGTTTCCTTATGAAGATTCGTGCGCCAAATCAACGCGATCTTTCCTTAGTTACTTCTCTGGTCATCCCAGTATATTGGGTTGCTCACTGGTTATGTATGATACGAAGAGTGACGAGGCCCTGTGGATCACATGTGAGTGTAGAGGCCTTCCACAGGCCTCGCGGGTTTCTGTCTGCCGAAGGCCAAGGCGTGTGATGGGCCTTCTGGCGTTTTATCGGAACTTTCGAGGCCCTAGCAGGGCCCAGATGGGGTTCTTGATGGATCTTGAACGGGGTCCTGTCTGGGCTTGGATGGGGCCCTAGCTAACGTGGCAGCCATTTCATAATCGTGTGGTAACAAATCCGTAAAGAGCTTTTCTAAGTTTGAAAACTTTGTCCGAGTATTTATGATTTTTAAAGCCGGGCGGTTGCTCAACAAAAACTTCTTCTTGAATAACTCCATTCAAGAATGTACTTTTGACATCTATTTGAAAAAAAGTGAAATTCTTATAACAAGCAAAAGCAAGAAGAATGTGAATTGATTCTAATCTTGCAACTAGTGCAAATGTTTCTTCGAAATCAATACCTTCTTCTTGATTGTAACCTTGAGCCACTAGTCTAGCTTTGTTACGAACAATTATACCATTTTCATCTCGTTTGTTTTGAAAAACCCATTTTGTACCAATTACGGTTTGTGAACTTGGTCTAGCAACTAAATCCCAAACACGATTTCTTTCAAATTGATTTAGTTCATCTTGCATAGCTAGAATCCAAAATTCATCAAACTCGACTTCTTTAAAATTATTTGGCTCAATTTGCAAAAGGAAAGCACAATTGTTAAGAAATTTTTTTGAAGAGTTTCTAGTGCTTACCATTTTTGATGGATCACCAATGATGAGATCTTTTGGGTGAGAAGGGACAAACCTCCATTCTTTAGGTAATGATGAAGTGTTAGGATCGTCATGATGTTCTTCTTCATTTTGTTGTATAATTGTTTCCTCCTCATGTTGAATTTCAACATTATTTGGATTCCCTTTGTCTTGATTTTGAACACTTATTTGTTCAAATGGGATTTCCTAATCTTCATCATCAATGACTTTTTCTTTTTCAATGGAGTTAGTTTCATCAAAGACCACATGCATGGATTCTTCAACTACTAAAGTTTTTTTGTTAAAAACTCTATAAGCTTTACTAGTAGATGAATATCCAAGAAAGATTCCAACATCGAATTTTGGATCAAATTTTCTCAAAATTTATTTTGTGTTTAACATAAAGCATTTACACCCAAAAACTTTAAAATATCCGATATTTGGAATTCTGTTTTTCCAAATCTCATATGGAGTTTTGATTTTCTTCCGACTAACCAAAACTCTATTTAAAATATAACATAAAGTATTTACGACTTCGGCCCAAAAGTATTTTGGTAAATTGTTTTCATTTAATATGGTATGAGCTATTTCTTGCAATATTCGATTCTTTCTTTCTACTACACCATTTTGTTGAGCAGTTATAGGAGTCGAAAAATTATGTTCATATCTATTTAATTTACAAAACTCATCAAAAGCTATATTTTCAAATTCTCCACCGTGATCACTCCTAATTGTGGTAATGGTGTATCACTTTTCATTTTGAACTCTTTTGCAAAAATGTTTAAATACATTTAAAGCTTCATCTTTTAAATTTAAAAGCATGACCCATGTGAATCTTGAGAAATCATCAACAATAACAAATGCATAATGTTTTTCACTTAAACTAGCGGTTCTAGAAGGACCAAATAAATCCATATGGAGAAGTTATAAAAGTCTTGTAGTATAAGATTGTTGTTTAAGTTTAAAAGAACTCTTTACTTGTTTTTCAAATTGACAAGCATTACAAATTTTATCTTTTTCAAATTTTATATTTGGTAAACCTTTTACAAAACTATATTTGGAGATTTTTGAAAGTAAGTCCATGCTAACATGACCTAATCTCCTATGCCATAACCAAGAATCATCATTTATACTTGAAAGACATTTTTTTTCTTTTTCATATTCAAATTCAATAGTTATGATGTAAACATCCTTACTTCGGCTTTCCATGAATAATACCTCATTAGATATAGCATCCTCAATAAGACATTTGGAAGAATCAAATTTAATGAGATAACATTTATCACATAATTGACTTATACAAAGCAAGTTATGTTTAAGATCATCAACTAATAAAACATTTTCAATTGAAGGAGATGAATGATTATTAATATTTTCAATGCCTATGATTTTTTCCTTTAGCATTGTCTCCAAAAGTCACATAACCTCCATCTTTTCTTTTGAGACTTGATAGTAATGATCGATCCCCGGTCATGTGTTTTGAACAACCACTATTCAAGAACCAATTGCTCTTGACCTTTTGTGGTACCTACAAAAATAATTTTAATTTTTGATTTTTGGTACCGACATAAATTTGGGTCCTTGATAGTTAGTGTTTGTGGATTCTTTTATCCACTTATGTTTTCTTTCAAAGTATAGTCTCTTTTTAGTTAAACAATTATAAGCAACATGACCAATTTTCTTGCAAAAACTACATGTTATGTTTTGTTGAGAAAAATTAGATGATTTCACAAGTATGGTTTCAAGGGATTTTTGTTTCAAGAGAGGTTTATATCCAATTCTCCCTTTATTGAACACACATTTTTGCTCACCAAGCATTAATTCAAAATTTTTCTTTCCTTGGGTAAACTTGTGAATAATGCTTGTTAAATCAATCACTTTTTCTTTCAATGAAAAATTTTCTTTAATTAAGGATTTATGAACATCATTTTCTTTTTCAAAATCCTTTTGTGCAATAAAGAATTTATTGACTACCTTTTTCAATAATGAGTGTTTATTGTTAAGGATAGAGTACTTTGAAACATGTTTCTCAAATTCCTCAAGAATTTCATCATAAGAAGTGGATAAGTTATTGTATAAGTCATTGTTGTTTGTACTTATCTCATCTTCAATAGCCACGAAGCACATATTGGTGATCTCTTCTTGAACTTCATCTTCTTCGAGATCATCTTCATCACTTTCATCCCATGTAGCTTGAAGTGCTTTCTTTTTGGTGAACTTCTTGTTTTGGCAATCGGTCCTCTTGTGACTAGGTTTGTCACAATCATAACATATGATCTTTTTGTTTTTTTCTTCACTTTTGTCTTCTTTCTTTTGAAATCGTCGGTTATTTCGAAATCCTCTCCACTTCTTGACAAGAAAAACTAGATCATCAATGTAACGACCCAAAAATTCGTATTTCTATTTTAAATATGAAAAAGAAAATGAAACGAGAAATTTAGTTGAGCAATCCCAAAAAGTACTTCAAAAGTCGTAAGACTTAGAATTTAATTTACATCTGAATAATAAATAAGGAGAAAATCAGATTTAATGAGTTATGAATGTGCTAAGATAAATTTATTTAAGAGTGAATAACTTTTTTAAGAGCTTGATTGATTTAAAATGAAAGATTGGGTGGGAACCCAAAAGTTAAGAAAGTAAAGTTAAGCATTTGTGAATGAGTCAAGCAGCCATCTTTGGAGAAACCGTATGAATTATGTATTGGTCGAAATTCTACTACTCTTACGGTGTTGTGAAGTACACAACGGGACCTTCGAAATAGTACCAAATACACCTATGTTCGACTGATGAATCAGCCCCAAATAGTTATGTCAAAAACGCTCCAAAAAGTTGAAAATCTGGAATTCCTAGAAATCTATTTTCGAGCAGCCATTTTTAGGACGATGTTGTAATCGCTGTGTTGGTCTGTTTTCTGCAATTCAAAGTGCGTTGTGAAGATCCCCGTGAGATCTTCGAGATGGTATAAGAAACGTCAAAAAAGAGCATGCTTCAACCTTCAAAACCCAACCTAAAAATGGGTCTAGAAATCTGTTAACAATTGGGGTTTCTGCATTAATTATCTTAGAACCTATACCTAGTGTCTTTATTACACCCTTTAAAACTATAGGCAGTTGGGAAACGCATTAAATGAAGAACAGCAAGGAAATCTTAAGCAAATCTCTCCAAATTTTCTTATATCACAACGGAGATATGCAATCATGAGGAGAAGATTTACTTCTCCCTATAAATACCCCTCCAACTCAAGCCACCACTTGCCATTTTTCTTCTTTCTAATCACCATAACACTTTCACACACTAAAGAAGAAGGAAAGAACTCTCAAATAAGGGAAAAATATATCAAGTAGAAGAGGTGAGTAATAGTTAAAGAAAAGCTTAGTGTAGAGGTTCTCTAATTAATAGAGAAATCACCACACTCGAGTCTCAAGGCCCCAAATCGGGCAGTAGCACAGATGGACCAAGAACCTCAAGTTTCATGGTGGAGAAAGTCAGATCACAAGTGCCGAGAACTTAGTTTCAAAATAAAATACTTTTAACACATCTCTGCCCCGAAGGGCATTGGTACCCTATATTACAGTTCTGCGATAGGGTATCAATACCTCAAAATCTCTGCACCATGAATACCTGAGACCAGTCTCTGCACGGTCCTGATACTCTTATTTACAAATTTAAGCATCATTCACCTCCTATAAGATTGTGATGTATAGAACCTTTTATTTCAGGTGGATCAAGGCCAAGGCGCAACAGTAGCCTATATTGGGACGGTAAGGGTTCCAAGAGTTGATCAACTATGGCCAAGGGCAAAAGTAGCCCATAGAAAGACGGTAAGGGTCCTAAGAGGTTTGGCCATCGTTCTTATGCACAAAGATTGTTTATTTGAGCACTCGACGTACAAATATTGCTTAAGAGAAGGGCTCTAAAAAAGATAAAATATACATTTATGTGCAACATCACACATGCACCGTATTTTACTCATTGAATGTCACCATTCATAGTTGTTTTATGACTCTTATAGGAAATGGATTGAGATATTTATGAAGTTGTTACCACACGATTCTGATATGGTTTCCACGTCAGCAAGGGCCCCATCTAGGCCCAGCAAGGGCCCCGTCCAATCCATCAAGAACCCCAGCTGGGCCCTGCTAGGGCCTCGGAAGTTCTGATAAAGCGCCCGAAGGCCCATCATACGCCTTGGCCTTCAGCAGCCAAAAATCTGTGGGGCTCGTGGAGGGCCTCGACACTCACGGTCGATCCATGGAGACTCGTCAGGCTTCGTATCATTTATAACTAGTAGGCAGCACGGTATGCCGGAATGACCAAAGAAGTAATTAAGGAAAGATTACGTTAATTTGGCGCACGAATCATCACAAGAAAATCGAATCATAATCTCCTAAAATCATGCAACGTGATAAACTCAAAGAAGGAAGATAATCTCGGAGATTGCATGGGTAATGGATGATCTTTATCACATAAGAAAGGATGATCCGATTGGGTATCAAATTGATTTGTCTTCTAAATCAATTAGGACTCTTGCGCTATAAATACATTGTCTCCGGTTGTTCCAAGGTACGCACTCTTTTACGCTTGAGAATTCCACCCTAAACTCTGCTCAAATCTCTACCTCCTTGTCTCTCCCACACCCCATTATTTCTACCCTCCGTGTATCACCCATATACCAGCTGTTGACTTGATCGTCGGAGTGCCAACGATCGCTGGACCCTTTTTTCTCCAGAGATCTTGGTGCCTAACAGTTGTCCTAGTATGAAGGTAACATACGAGTTGGCAGAGGAGTGACTAGAGATCTGTTGACACGTGGATGTTGCAGGTTCTGACGTCGACATATTGGCGCCGTCTGTGGGAAGTGAAAAACGTTACACGACAAACAACTAGTGGTAAAAATGTGTTTTCTACCCAGAGGAGTATGGCATCCGAACATTCTACGGAAGAAGAAGTGGAATCCCACCACACTAACCTGCGACCAGAGAGCGTTCAGGATCTGCGGAACATGACCCGTCGCAAAAAGAGAAGACAACGATAGAAACGGACGGTGGAACAGGAGAACCAGGACCTGAAGCTGGATAACGCCCGGATGAAGGCCACGCTTGAACTGTTGGAGAATCAATCTCTCCAACATGGACCCGAGTGCAGTTGTACCTGGAGGAGCCCTTCACAATCTGGTTCACTGGACAGCCACCGTTCCCAAGTGGAACCGTCCGTCTCTAATGGCCAAAACCTTCGTAACCTCGACATGAACGCATTGCAGAAGGCTGCCAAACGTGAGGATGTCACCCCAATGGTAATGACCATACACTCGGAGCCGATGGACATTGACTGCGAAGGGGTGGATGAAGAGTTAATACTGGACGAGGGTCTGGATCTCTGAATCATAGTCTCGGATTCACTTGCCTCCCCGACCGAGGAGTTGGAAGCATTTCTGGTGAACCCCTCAGAACCCGCCCAGGTATTACAAGTGGGAGAGAAGCTCAATGAAAGAATGAAGGAGGAGCTGAAGTAGTTTCTTTGGGAGAACACAGACTTCTTCATGTGGAAACACAACGATATGGTCGGGATCGACCCGTCGGTTGCGTGCCACGTTTTGAAAGTAGATCTGAAAGTACGCCCCAGGATTCAAAAAAAGAGGCCTTTGAGTATCAAGAGGTACAAGGCATTGAAGGAAGAAGTTGACAAGCTACTGGCCAGCGAGTTCATCAGAGAAGCGATTTATCCCCAATGGGTATCTAACCCGGTGCTGGTTCGGAAGAGTACCAAAAAGTCTTTTCAGATCTGAACCAGGCATGCCCTAAAGATAGCTTTCCATTGCCGCGCATCGACTAGCTGGTCGATGTGACTGTCGGCCACAAGTTACTTAGCTTTATGGATGCATACTCGAGCTACAACCAAATCTCGATGTTTGCAGGAGACGAGGATCACACATCGTTTATTACGGACCGAGGACTATACTGCTATAAGATGATGCCATTCGGCCTGAAGAACGCAGGAGCCACGTACCAATAGTTGGTAAACCGCATGTTCGCCGGACAGATTGGGAATACGATAGAAGTATATGTCGACGATATGCTGGTGAAGAGCGTAAATGCTGAAGATCAAATAGAGCACCTAAGGAGAATGTTCGAAGTCTTTCGTAAATACCGCATGAAGCTTAACCCCTTGAAGTGTGCATTTGGAGTTGCGTCCAGAAAGTTCCTCGGCTACATGGTCAACCAGCGAGGGATAGAGGCTAATCCTGAAAAGATTAGGGCGCTCATAGAAATGCGATCACCATCATCCCCCAAGGAAGTCCAAAGCCTAACGGGAAGGGTAGCGTCTTTGAATCAATTTATATCCAAGGCGACCGACCGCTGCCAACCTTTCTTTCAGACCATAAAAGGAGAGAGGCGGTTTGAGTGGACCGAGTAGTGCGAGAAAGCCTTCCAAGACCTTAAGATCTTCCTTAGAAAATCCCTGCTACTATCCAAACCAAAAAATGGAGAGTTATTGCTCGTTTACCTTGTCGTATCAGAGAAGGCAGTTAGCTCGGTTTTAATCCGAGAAGAGGGTCCAGTACAATTCCCTGTCTATTACGTAAGCAAAGCCCTGTAGGACGTAGAGACAAGGTATCCAGACATGGAAAAGCTCGCCCTGTCATTGATCATCGCCTCCCGTAAGCTTCGACCATACTTCCAGTCCCACATCATAGATGTTCTGACAAACCTCCCTCTACGACAGATACTCCAGAAACCAGACACATTAGGACAGTTTATGAAATGGTCGGTAGAACTCAGCCAGTTCGATATCAATTACAGGCCACGACCTTCAACAAAAAGACAGGCCTTAGCAGACTTTGTGGCTGAATTCACTCATATCCCCAATGGTTCACTTGAGGCCCGACCCTTGGAGGTATCAACATAGAAGTTATATGTTGATGGATCTTCGAGGGAGGTCGGAGCTAGAGTCGAGATCCTGCTAGTCAGCCCCAATAGCCATAATCTCAACTGCGCGCTTTGCCTGGAATTTAAAGCCTCCAACAACGCAGCGGAATACGAGGCCCTTCTAGCAGGCTTGAGGTTGGCACGAGAGATGAATGTGAGGAAACTCCAGATTCATAACGATTCGCAGCTTGTTGTCAGTCAGGTTAATGGGGCCTTCGCGGCACGCGAACAATCCATGGTGTCATACCTGACAAAGGCCAAGGACCTGTTGTCCCACTTTGAGGAGTACGAACTTCTCCAGATCTCACGAATTAAAAATGGCTATGCGGACGCCCTCTCAAAACTGGCAAGCAGTAGAGACTCCGACTTAATGAAAGCCATCCCAGTTGAGAGGCTCAACCGGCCTTCCATCGATGAATCTCCCGCACCCGTCGTCCTGGCTATATCTGATTCTCTAAAATGGATGAAAGAAGTTATCGAATATTTAACCAACCAGATACTGTCTGATGACAAACTAGAAGCACAAAAACTCCGTAGAAGGGCCGCAAAGTTCGTACTGTAAGACAGAATCCTATATAAGAGGGGGTTCAGCCACCCCCTCTTACGCTGTTTAACGCAGGAGGAAGCAGTATATGTGATGAAAGAAATACATGAAGGGATATGCGGCAATCACTCGGGAGGAATGGCCTTGGCACAGAAAGTCCTGAAACAGGGGTACTATTGGCCGACCATGAAGAAAGACTCCCACAATTATACAAGAAAGTGCGATAGATGTCAGAAGTTCGCAGCAATACCGAAGCTCCCGGCTCAGAACCTTACCCCGGTGACTAGTCCTTGGCCCTTCGCCAAGTGGGGAATCGACTTCATCGGTCCCCTCCCGACAGGGAGAGGTAGGGTCAAGTTTGCAGTTGTAGCAGTGGATTACTTCACCAAGTGGTGCGAAGCCGAGTCTTTGGCCAAGATCACGGAGGAAAACGCTTGGAAATATGTATGGAAAAATATTGTCTGCCGCTTCGGCATTCTCCACTCTCTCGTTTCCGACAACGGCACGCAATTCGCAGGGATGAAGTTTAACGCGAACTGTGAGAACCTCAGTATCCGAAGGGACTTTTCCACCTCTTATTACCCCCATTCCAACGGCTAGGTGGAAGCCGTGAATAAAATCATTAAGCATACCCTTAAGCAGAAACTAGAGTCTGGAAAAGGATGATGGGCTGAGGAACTACCCGAGACCCTGTGGTCCTATCGGACCACCTCTCGCACGGCCACATGTGAAACCCCATTCTCCATGGCGTACGGGGCAGAGGCAATGATTCCCGTCGAAGTAGGGATACCCTCGCCCAGGTACCTGCACTTCAACGAGATGACTAACGAGGATTTACGAAGAACGGGCCTCGACCTGCAAGATGAGAAGCACGCGGAGTCGTAACTCCGCCTCGCGGTTTACCAGCGGAAAATGGTCCGATACTACAACTCCAAGGTCAAAAGCAGGAGCTTCCACGTCAATGATTTTGTCCTGAAAAAGATATTTCAAGCTAATAGAGAAGTAGGGGCCGGAACCCTAGGGCCCACTTGGGAAAGACCTTACAAAGTCATCAAAGAAATCCACCCCAGAACCTATAGACTAAAAGATTCTGAAGGCAGGGAGATGAGGCATCCTTGGAACATCATCCACTTGAGGCCGTATCATCAGTAGTTTTGTTTTTGCACTGTTTTGATCTTCTTACAATTTCTTGTCTGGCGCCCCGAAACTCTGCGCCTTCTAATAAAATCCATCGTTTATGAATCCAAAGTGTTCCTCAGGCAAAAAAGAACTTGTGCAATCAATTCGACAGCGAGGGAGTGTGGTTCGCGGCCAACTCTATCAACTCGCAAGATGAATATTCAACACGTATTTAGACAAGTACAATCAATTCGGCAGCGAGGGAGTGTGATTCGCGGCCAACTCTATCAACTCGCTGGATAAACATTCAACGCGTATTTAAGCAAGAGCAAGCAATTCGGCAGCGAAGGAGTGTGGTTCGTAGCCAACTCTATCAACTCGCTGGATAAACATTCAACACGTATTCAAACAAGTACAAGCAATTCGGTAGCGAGAGAGTGTGGTTCGCAGCCAACTTAATCAACTCGCTGGATAAACATTCAATGCGTATTCAAACAAGTACAAGCAATTCGACAGCGAGTGAGTGCGGTTCGCGGCCAACTCTATCAACTCGCTGGATACACATTCAACACGTATTTAAGTAAGTGCAAGCAATTCGACAGCGATGGAGTGTGGTTCGCGGCCAACTCTATCAACTCGCTAGATAAACATTCAACGCGTATTTAAACAAGTACAAGCAATTCAGCAGCGAGGGAGTGTGGTTCGCGGCCAACTCTATCAACTCGCTGGATAAACATTCAACGCGTATTCAAACAAGTACAAGTAATTCGACAGCGAGGAAGTGTGGTTCGCGGCCAACTCTATCAACTCGTTGGATAAACATTCAACACGTATTTAAGCAAGTGCAAGCAATTCGGCAGCGAGACAGTGTGGTTCGCGGCCAACTCTATTAACTCGCTGGATAAATATTCAACGCGTATTCAAACAAGTACAAGCAATTCAACAGCGAGGGAGTGTAGTTCGCGGCCAACTCTATCAACTCGCTGGATAAACATTCAACGCGTATTTAAGCAAGTGCAAGTAATTCAGTAGCGAGGAAGTGTGGTTCGCAGCCAACTCTATACACTCGCTGGATAAACATTCAACACGTATCTAGATAAATACAAGTAATTCGGCAGTGAGGGAGTGTGGTTCGCGGCCAACTCTATCGACTCGCTGGATAAACATTAAACGCGCAAACATGCAGCTACGATTTGAAAAAATCATAAAAATCTCCACTAGTAATTCATGGGATAATTACATCATAAAACTTTACAACAGCATAACCAGGAGGCATCACCTCTAAACGTGTCCACGGTTCCTACGTCTCGGCGTAACCGGGGACCTCTAGTTTGGCTAGCAAGCCCTTAGCCTTCGTCAACTCGTTCAACACCTCGGTCAGTTCTTTATCTTTGGCTTGAATCATACTCTGGCAAGATTTCAGCTACAACTTGGCCTTCTTCCGGGCAACGACACACGCCTTCTGGATTTTCTGGGCCTTCGTAATGTCATACGTGGTACGAGTCCGCGCGTCTTCAGAAAATGCGAGTCGTGCCCGAAGACGTTTGTTTTCGGCCCGCATCGCTTCTACATCTTCATCATCTCCAATGACGGAATATATTTCGTCAACCTACATCTCTAGCATTTTGTATAACTCACAGTTTAAAATGTGACTGCGGGAGGTGTACATTTCGGCCAACTTCATCAACTCCATCACTTTCGCGGTGTCTGCCGCCTTTCCAAAGGTAGAAGTCCAATATTTATAGACTGATATAGCTGCAAGGACAACCGCTGGAGGTAATTTTCCTAAAATTGATGTATCCAACTTGTCCTGGAGGGCCCCAATGTTGATATATTCGCACCTGCCAAGAGGGAGAGACATGGACGTTCGGGACGACTGTTCCCTGCTCTCGGCTCCTAGTTTCCTTTTCACCGATTGTCTAACGTTCCCGAGAGGAGGCACGGGTCTAGTAGGATTTGATGGGGACAGAATGTCCACTGTCTCCTCTGGAACTGGGAGAATATGGGGGTTACCCACCACTGTCTCCGGCTCCTGCAGTACTGTTGGCCTGGAACCGGACTCCGTGGATGACGCCAAGTGGAGAAGGGAGGCATCCTCCACGACCTCCCCCCTCCCCCCCCAACGCCTTATCTTAAACTTTGGGACTTTGGAAAAATAGAAGCCCGACATGACCGGCAGTAATCAGAGTCTGGGTATGACGGCGGAATAGCAAGGAAGATGGTGATTTAGGAGAGTCCTATCAATATATATAAGCCCGACGGGATACCTACAGTCAGATGGACCGGCACGTGGCGGAAGACTGAAAACGCATTCAATAAACCATAGGAAGATATAACGAGCGCATGGGGACACGTGGCCCGTGATAGTGTGAACGCCAAGGCGTGATAGCGATGCCGCCGATGCCTGCCCGCGATAAAATGATTTTGATTATGTTCGACATAACCTTGTCGAAATTTCTACATGACAAGGAGGTATTAATTATTCTCGCGAACCATTTTGCGCCACCCGGGCGTGTTTGATGGCCTCGGAAGGGTACCAATGACTTCGTGAGCGACACAGAATGCCAACGAAGTCCGAAACAAAGGTATCACAAACAAATAATAACACACATGCAAATAAGAAGGTAAACTCGGTACGATTTTATTAAACCCAGAATACAGAGCAGAAAAAAATACGCCTGACATACGTTCTAACACCCCGCCGCCTCTATGGGTTAGCACATGAGGGGTCACTAGATCTACTAAACCTATCCCCTGGTCTACGTCTTCTCCAGCATCGTCCAGATTGGGAGACCTGACGCCACCATAATAAGAAGCCTCCCAAATCAACCTGAGTTGATTTGATGGCTAATTAGGCCACACTGCTTAAAAATGTCGTTGACGCCTTTTTGCAGTGGGCTTCCCCCAGCCCCATCAACTGTTCAGGACAGGGCTGGGTTAAGGCTGCTAAGCCTAAAACCCCACCCCGTACGTTTGGTCTCCTGAACGTTGATTGGTTGGACTTTTGGTCCTCTGAATGTTGATTCTCATATTGACAGGCATCTTGGATGCCAGTTCTCCAGTCGTACTACCATCACACGTCAGTTATACGAGTCCCGATCACACGGCTCTGAAAGGTTAGATACAAAAGGCTCACGGTGGAAAAGCCTTAGTACGTTTTCATTCTCTATATAATGACTGCGTTGGAAATGGATACGATACAATAAATACGGTCATCCCAGGGAGATTTGGACCGCCAAACAACTGTTCTACCTCCCCAAGGCGTTGAAGGTGCCAACTCTCCAGATTCCGCCAAATGTCTGCGCCATTAATGCCCAAGGGGGTGATTCTCAGATTTGAGGCGTTCCTCCACGCGCAACACCCATAAAATTAAAACAACCGGATAGTAAAAAATTAAGTACAATACGTCAAGCAATTTATTCAAAGGCATAGGCAAATGCGGATAACAAATTCAACAGTCTAGATACCCCGCTGCCTCTTCATGGGTCGGCACATTACGGGCCTTCCTCCACAGTTGGAGGGGGTATTTGCTCATTAACTGCACTAGGTTCAGCATCGGGAGCTTGAGCCTCGTAGGGGTCCTGCCGAAGGAAAGAAAGGTCCCACTCCAGATAGATCTCCGCGATGTGCTCTACCAACTACTTGCCCCCAGCGGTCATCAT
This sequence comes from Forsythia viridissima, assembly GCA_030279155.1. NCBI lineage: Eukaryota > Viridiplantae > Streptophyta > Magnoliopsida > Lamiales > Oleaceae > Forsythia > Forsythia viridissima. The sequence goes on along the minus strand of CM059037.1, from coordinate 50,428,572 downwards.
GCGGTGGGCGAGGTCCTGATATTCAGGCGTTTCCACGAACGCATCCCGATAAGCCTCCACTGCTCTGGCCTCGGCACCTGTACATTCAGCTCGGATCCTTTCCAATTCCAGCCTCGCGTCCGCCAGCAACTTCTCCTCTTCTGCGATGATGATCTCCAACCTACTGTTCGCGGTGGCTAGTGCTGTCTCGGCGGCAAGGGTTCGATCTTCGGCCAGTTTCTGAGTATCCTCGGTACGCTTTTGAGCCTTCTCGACATTCTTCTGAACCTCCTCGGCTCGCTTAAGAGAAGCATCGACAGCCCGCTTCTGTTCCTGGGCGTCTTTCAGACACTTTTTAGCGGCCTTCAATTTAATCTCACATTTTTCCCTTCACGTTTGCCTCCCTCGCCACCGCGGAGTCCAACTTGAATTAAAGCCTTCTCTTTTCAGACTCTAGCTGTGCCTTTTCAAGCCGCATGGCCTTTAGCTCCTCGGACAACTTGGCAGAATTGGCCCCTTCCTCGTGGCATTGGCCATCATAACTTTCCAGGGTACTGAACAATTCCTTGCTCAGCACCAGGCCCCGTATCAGATTCATCTCCGCCAACTTCAGTCGCTCTCGAACAGTGGCCCCCTTGGCGGCCTTCTCTCACTTTTGGGTCCAGTATTTGTACAAGCTCGCCGCTATCATTGCAGGGTGGACAGGGAGCATTTCTATGACGAAAGTTTCTAGTTCTCCCTGGCGTTGAGAAATGCGGACGGGGCTCCCCTACCCGGGCGAAGGGTCAGATTTCTTTGCACCCTCGGTCCGACCCGACTTGCGTGCATCCCTCCATAAACCTTCCTGTAGATGCGGAATCCTTCCTCTTTCGCGAAGCCACATCACCCGTATCCTCGGTCCTTGGGTGGAACGGGGCTGGGTGATGGAGCAGCTGCCGAAGGTAGGGGTGGAGAGAAAACATCCTGGCTGGGAGCGGATTCTGATGGCACAGCAGTCGGGATATCTTGCGATGGTCCAGACGCTTCCGTCGCCGGTGCATGGACAGAAGAACCCTCTCCACTGGCGGGATGGGCAAGGCAGAACGTTGGGACGTTTTTAAACCTGAAAGCTGTTAAACATAGACATAAGTACGCGACGCGTCCAGATAATCCTCCACTATAGCACCAGTATATCAAGGCATGCGAGACTTACACATCAATTCGTAGCTGGCCAGTAGGTTGTCGTCCTTCAACAGGTTTCGAGACTCCTGAAGTCGCTACTGAGAGATCGAACCTTGTTCCACTTCGACCTCAGCTCTCCCTGGTTTCTCTTCGGGATTGGTGGTTTCTCGCAATCTGTAAAAGCAAGCAATACATTAAGTCAGGAACTATAAACAAAATTCCACGCAAATACGGTGGTTTATACCAAGTTCCCCGAATTGCCGAGGGATAGACACGTGAGGAAGAGGGTCATCTGGCACAAATTCCCAGTCCCCGTCGACGAAGATAAACCTCTCTTTCCAATTGTGTACCTTGTTGGAGCTATCGGTGGTCATTCTCCACTTTTGACCCGACTGGGGAGAAATGTTATACCAGCAAGCAGATCGACAAGGCTGATATATGGACTCAAATTCTCTGGTAGACAATTCTCCTCCCACCTCGGCAACACTCCATAATATGTACGAGGCAACCATCTGCCCCTAGCCATTCGGCGTTATCTGAAAATGGGCTAGGTTCCAATCTTTTAACACCTGGCGAAAGAAAGGATGTATAGGAAGGCGAAAGCCTTGCTGTATCGTGGGTTCGTAAATCGCCACGTACCCTTTGGGGAGATGGTCGGCGCGTTCCTCTAGGCCCGGGGCTCTGAGTTTCACGGGCGCAGAAATGTCATAGGACAACCGTATGTCCTCCAGCTCCACCTCAGTGATCCTCGACTGAGCCATAGATGCTTCGGTTGCTGACCGCTTTAACTTCTCGTCGAGCGCCCTCACGGACGGGGCATCAATCTTATCAAGTGATCCCCTCATTTTGGGCACCCCAGCGTCGGGCCTCCCTTTCGCCGCTGTATCTTCCACCGGCACAGACAGACAAGCCCCCCTCCTACTCGTAGACGGAGTCGGCGAGCTTACAATGGGAGGCTCTGGATTTACCCTCCCTACAACTTTAGAAGATGAAGATGATGTGGCGGCCGATGAGGAAACACTCCCAATAATACTAGTGTTTGTTGGGGGCGTCAGAGGGGTTCTGTGAATCGTCGTTTCCAGACGACATTATGCTATCCCCAGGTTATGGAATCATACAGTAACCACGAAAATAAACAACAGAAACAAATTACAACTGCTTTCAACGCGGTTATCTCGAAGATACGACTCAAACGACACACCCACTAGGAGCTTCTTGCTTATCAGCAAAGTAGTCACGATGAGCACAAATGCAAGAATAAGTTGTAATGTCTGGGGGGTGCCTGGTTTTATAGTGGTGCACTCTCATATCCACCGTCTAAATCCCAAGCGTCCCATCTAAGCATGCGGACAATGGACGCGTGTTTTAAATTGCGCTACGGCAGGAAAGCGAAAACCCAAACGTTTAGTGAATCAAGGACGTACGCGCCCCCGTTTTCTGCCATACGCAAACGTATTAATTGCATACACCCTCTCACTCATGATTGCCTGACCACGGATGGACAGTCTTGATTGATAGAACCATACCAACAGTGGACATGTCACCAATGGTCTGGCCCCTTGAAGCCATCACCCATCATGAATGTTCGGCTTCGGACTTGGAGGACTATACTGGGTAGGTTGAAGACTTACAGCTACACGCGTGAGAACCACATCCTACCGAACCCACTGAGACCGTATTTTCTGTGAAGCGCATCAGTATTCTATTTATTCTCAAAGTCCCACGCCCATTATGAATAATATGCTTGGACTTGGGGGACTATTGTTACCACACGATTCTGATATGACTTCCACGTCAGCAAGGGCCCCATCTAGGCCCAGCAAGGGCCCCGTCCAATCTATCAAGAACTCCAGTTGGGCCCTGCTAGTGCCTCAGAAGTTCTGATAAAGCGTCCAAAGGCCTATCGTATGCCTTAGCCTTCGGCAGCCAGAAATCTGCGGAGCTCGTGGAGGGCCTCGACACTCATGGCTGATCCATGGGGCCTCGTCAGGCTTCGTATCATTTATAACCAGCAGGCAGCACGGCATGCCGGAATGACCAGAGAAGTAATTAAGGAAAGATTGCGTTGATTTGGCGCACGAATCCTCACAAGGAAACCGAATCATAATCTCCTAAAATCATGCATCGTGATAAACTCAAACAATGAAGATAATCTCGAAGATTGTATGGGTAAGGGATGATTTTTATCACATAAGGAAGGAGGATCCGATTGGGTATCAAATTGATTTGTCTTCTAAATCAATTAGGACTCTTGCGCTATAAATACAACGTCTCCGGTTGTTCCAAGGTACGCACTCTTTTACGCTTGAGAATTTCACCCGAAACTCTGCTCAAATCTCTGCCTGCTTGTCTCTTCCACACCCTATTATTTCCACCCCCCGTGTATCAGCCATATACCGGCTGTTGACTTGATCGTCGGAGTGCCAACGATCGCCAGACCCTTTTTCTTTAGAGATCTTGGTGCCTAATAGTTGTCCTAGTGTGCATGTAACATACGAGTTGGCAGAAGAGTGACTGGAGATCTGTTGACACGTGGACGTTGTAGGTTCCGACGTCAACAGAAGTTATGGGACAAAGGTTGGAAGTAGCTTCGGATGGCCATGAATACCATTTGATCACCAAGATTGACGTATGGTCCTTCAATCTCTACTTACTCAGACTACAAAAATATGAAACTACCTACTTTGTTGTGGACGTATTTGATTATTAGACTATGAAATATCTCACGACTCGTTTTTATGAAATGTAATAACTTAAGTGAACTCGTCTTTCAATCCAAGCACTTTCTTTTTTGATAAAGTATCTAGTAGCACTCTTTAAACGGGCTCAAGATAAATGGATCATTCTTGAGACGTAATGATTTGTCATGAGCCATTTTGAAACGAAATTGTAAGTGAGGTACTTTCTTTCCCTCATTAAACTTATATTTTGTAGTAACTTACAATGTTGGAGGAAGAATAAATAAAAAGACGATATTCACATGTAAACTATTCCACTATGTTTAAATTATCCTGCTTTCTTTTATGGCTTTTTATTTTGTTAAATATACATACTTTCACATAACAAACATAAAGTAAATCCGAAGCAAAAAAAAGAAAGGATGATCTCCATATTCTGTCTCCGATTATTTTCTAGCTACTTTATCCAAAAGAAAATGAAGAAAACCATTACAAACATGTTTCAATCCAGTTTTTAATCAAACCAAAGAGCTGAACTATTTTTTGTGTAAAAGGGTACTAGTACCCTCAAATCTGGGTACTATTAACCTACTGGACAGAATACAAAAAAAAAATTAGACAGAATTTCGGGGTCGCCACAAGACTTGGTATCAGAGCTTCGGTCTAATGGTTCTGCAGACTTTGATCAATGGTATTCAGCCATCGAAGACGACTTCCACCTCTGGTATGCCATGACCTCTTTCCATTTCTAGTGTTTAATGTTTTATGGTGATTTGTTTCAATGCGCATAAATTGTCTACTTGCTTAGTAGATTAGATTCGGCAGTTCAACATAGGAATTTAGAGCATATAAAAAAATGAAACTTGATATATGATTAAAGTAGACCATGAATGGCAAACCAAAGCAACATTAAACATTCATGAAGGCATAAGACACAATATAAAAGTTATTTAGCTTGCAATTAAACAAAGTTAAAGCAATGTCCAGAACATAGTAAGCTGAAATTATGAGACATTGCTAAAAGGCAAAAAGAGTTAAATGCTTAAGGGATACAAATTGAGGAATGGTAATCAATTAATCGTCATCCTCCGAGTCTTGTAAATTCTTGATCATTTCATCCAAATGATCTTGCCTAGCCATAAGCTCCCGGTTTTGTGCACGCAACTCCAAAATGTTATCCATCATGTTAGCTTGGAAAGTCCAAAAATCAGTCATGAAAGCACCCCAGTCAGTCGGTGAAGGTGGCATGAAATTGGCAGCCCCTTCAACCTCCACATCTCCAACATCTACTCCAAGTTTAGTCCAAACGCCATCCACTAGTTCAAATCGGGCTTTTATGAGAGAGCTTGCCCCAATTTTTGTATTGGGATGCATTGAGATTAATTTCTCTTCCTTAAGATCTACCCCCAATTTGATTGCTATATCAGTGACCAAACGACCATAAAGCAGCCTCAACTCAGGTTTATTCCCATACTCTACCATCTCCGAAGCAATTAAATCACCTAAGTCTATTCTTTGACCTAATGCGATTTTCCACATCATCCAAGTATCCTCATTAGTCAAAGAAGAAAGTTTGCTCGCTCGAGGTTTGAGCACGTGAACAATAATTAAATGGGGTAACCGCATGTCTCAGGCTAGCAAAGAAACGTCTCTAGAGGATTGAGTCATAGCCTCATTTTTAAAGATAACACGACAAGCTTCAAGCCGATTAAATGTTCCACTATAGAATTCTCCTCCAGTTGGAATTCCATATAATCGAAAAAATAAGTTATCATCGACTTCAAAGGCTACTCCCTTTACGAAAGTCTTAAAATATCCGGCCTTAAGCTCAACAAGTTCGGCATTGTCATAGAAATGCCTTTCTACATTTTCGCTATAACCTTTAGATAAACCTAAGAAATCCATCTATCTAAAGCTACGAAATTGCCCTAGGTAAGCAAAATTCACGGATTCTAGAAAGGGAAAATCTATTTCCCGACCCGGTAGAACCTCCCGATTAGAAAATAAACGATACCTGAGGAAAGTAGCCTTACTTTGGAACCAAATGGAAGGAAACCCATCTTCATTAATCGGAACTTAAGTTCCAGAAGGACCGGTAACGGCACTGCTTTTCCCCGCCGCCTTCTCGACTAAAAATTGGATAGTTCTCGCCTTGGAAACCACAGATTGAGCCCCTTTACCCTTTGTAGAAACTTTCTTTGAAGGACCCATGAAGAAATTTGAAGGAAATTTGGAGTAGTTAGAAATAAGGTGAAATGAGGGAAGAAGATGAAAGGACTATTGTTGCCCATGTGGTGTACAAATAAGCTTGGTGAACACTTATTGTGTTATAACATAACTTGTCTTTATTTACATATAAATTTTGTTTTCTCATCTCAAGTTGAGCATGTATAATACAAAATAACTTTCTCATTCTCATTCTTCTTCTTGCTGCCTCAATGGCAAATAGGCTCAAGATGCTCATAATATATTATGAATCTTATCAACATAAATCATTTGGAGCATATAAGAGCACATGTAATTTATACACACATATAGATGTATATATACGTATCGTATTACACATAAAGCAAATAACGTAGTTTGATTAAAGTACGGCCAAGGGCAACAGCAGTCTATATTGGGACGGTAAGGGTTTCAAGAGTTGATCAAGTATGGCCAAGAGCAAAAGTAGCCCATAGAAGGATAGTAAGGATCCTAAGAGGTTTGGTCATCGTGCTTATGCACAAAGAATGTTTATTTGAGCGCTCAGTGTACAAATATTGCTTAAGAGAAGGGCTCTAAGAAAGATAAAAGATACATTTATGTGCAACATCACACATGCACTGTATTTTACTCGTTGAATGTCACCATTCATAGTCGTTGTATGGCTCTTGTAGGAAATGGATCGAGATATCTATGAAGTTCGGATGGCCATGAATACCATTTGATCACCAAGATTGACGTATGATCCTCCAATCCCCATGTACCCGGACTACAAAAATATGAAACTACCTACTTTGTTGTGGACGTATTTGATTATTGGACTATGGAATATCTCATGACTCGTTTTTAAGAAATGTAATAACTTAAGTGAACTCGTCTTTCAATCCAAGCACTTTTTTTTTTGATAAAGTATCTAGTAGCACTCTTTAAACGGGCTCAAGATATATGGATCATTCTTGAGATGTAATGATTTGTTATGAGCCATTTTGAGACGAAATTGTAAGTGAGGTACTTTATTTCCCTCCTTAAACATATATTTTGTAGTAACTTATGATGTTGGAGGAAGAATAGATAAAAAGACGAGATTCACATGTAAACTCTTCCGCTATGTTTAAATTATCCTACTTTCTTTTATGGCTTTTTATTTTGTTAAATATACATACTTTCACATAACAAACATAAAGCGAATCCGAAGCAAAAAGAGATAGGGTGATCTCCAGATTCTGTCTCTGGTTATTTTCTAACTACTTTCTCCAAAAGAAAATGAAGAAATCCAGTACAAACATGTTTCAATCCAGTTTTTAATCAAATCAAAGAGCTGAACAGCTTTCTGCGCAAAAGGGTACTAGTACCCTAAAATCTGGGTACTATTACCCTACTGGACAGAATACAAAAAAAAATTTAGACAGAATTTCGAGGTCGCCACAATCAAGTTCTTTATCACTCATGTTTGTGTTGAAGGATCCTTCATCGTTTGTCGATTTCAATGCAATTTGCCTCTTGGGAAGCTCCTTCATCTCTTCTTTGCTTTTTCTTGTTTTCTCATTCGTTTCGACATTGTTGAGCTCATACGTCATCAATGTTCTATATAGCTCCTCCAATAGATAAATGTTGACATCTTTTGTATTCTCTATCAACATTCTCAAGGAGTTCCAATCTTCCAAAAGCGACCTAAGTATTTTACTCACAAGTTCATCGTTAGTAAATTTTCGATCAAAGCCCTTAAGGCCATTAATAATATCGGTAAAGCAAGTAATCATATCTACAATAGGTTCATCTTACTTCATAAAGAAATTTTCAAAATCTTTTGTCAATAGATTTATTTTAGTTTCTTTAACCTTGTTAGTACCTAAGTGAGTTATCTCTAATGCATGCCAAATATTATATGTGGAATCACATGTGCTAATACGATTAAACTCATTTTTATCTAAAGTACAATAAAATAAGTTTTTGGCTTTAGCATTTAAAGACAATTTTCTTTTATCCTCTTCATCATATTTTTCTCTAGGCTTAGGAGTAGTTTGGTCCGGTTTATCATCAACTTTAATAATTTTTGTAGCCACATATGGACCAAACTCAATGACTTCTCAAATGTTATAATCAATTGAATGAATATAAATCATCATTCTAGTTTTCTAATAGTTGTAATGGGTGCCATTAAAGAAGGGATGGCGATTTGTAGAGCGTCCCTCAAGATTTTAAATATTTTGGATAGCCATTACTCAAGATTATATAATCCTTTTAAAAAAAATGAGCACATTGCTCTGATATTAATTGATAGCCCAAGAATAACTAACCAAGATGGTGGTGAATTGGTTTTCTCAAAAATTTTTGTAAAATATTCACAAAATAAGAAATTTAAGAAATAAAAATTAATCCACAAAAATATGAGCAATTTGTAAATAAATAAAAGGGTAGAGATAGTACAAACAATATTTTTATGGAGGTTCGATCCAACCAATGATCTACGTCCCCCGTTACCAAGCTCTCCAACACGAGCACGGCATTTCTACTATCTTGATTGACTTATGGTGCAATCCAAACCCTTACAATGTATCCGGTGACTTACAAATAAGGAACACCGATTCTCATACAATATTGAGCTTTTAAGGGACCTCAATACGATCTAAAGATATAAAGAAATAGATTTGAGAATGTATTTCTCTCTTGATTAATGATAAATACAAGTTTGGTTCTACGAGAGACTAACACTTTAATGAATAGTAATAGATGAGAAAATTCAAGTGTTAGAAGAAAACTTTGTTGATAATGATGAATCAAAAATTTGATTTGATCAAACAAAGTTTTTCAATAAGAGATATTGAAAATATAAATGCAATGAAGCTTTGAATAAAATTTTTCAATATGATTTTCTCTATAAATGCTCTTGTAAGTGTTTTTGAATGATAATAAATGAAGGGGTATTTATAGAGATAAATTTTTGCCACTTTCTGTTGAAACAGATGACCAAACGGTTGACCGGTTCCAAACAGATGATCAGAAAAAAAATAGTCATTAGAACGGTAAAAATCAGAACGAATACTTTTTAGAAAATGACAGTCAGACGGTCGACCAGTTCATCAAATAGACGACCGTTTCCACAGTTTTGAAAAATTGATTTTTGGTTTAGATAAAAATATTTTATGCAAGTGATAATAACATACGTTTTGTGCGTAAAATTATTTTTGAGCTTTAATTCATTTAATTGCTAAAGATCAATGAGTTAATACCTTTACAATTTTATCTAGAAATCTATTATTTGATCTTGATCTTCGAGTCTTGAGTTTTGGATCTTGAGATGCTTGAACTCTTGTATTGATTTGACTTTGATATTGTCATTACTTGAGAGTTCGATTCGTATCTCTTTGAATATTACTTGAAGATAGATTGTTAGTAATTTGTTTGTTATAATCAAAACATTTAGGTTTAAAGTTAACCATATATCAACAATTTCTCCCTTTTTGATTATGACAAACAATGTAAGAATATAAAGAGTAAAAAGATAAAATAAAGTATACAAATTCCCCCTTTTTTTTCAAGTAAACATGGTTTGATAAATTTGTAGTATAATACCATTTTTGTATTACATACTCTTTGTATTATATCATTTGACAATATTCCGATTTCATCACATTCACATATTACATGTTCAAGTTGTTTGTCAAACATTATCAAATTTTCATCACATCACATCATCATATTTATCACATCACATATTTTTCCCCCTTTTGGCATAAACAAAAAGGCAAAATCGAAACATTAATATTTCATAAACAAAATAAGCCATTCATTGATAGAACCTGAAAGTTAGACAATCAATTTTCATAAACAAAAACTAGAGCATAAAACTAGACATGAAAGTATTTCCAAAAGCATAAAAACAAGAAAGATAAGCATCTGGCGGAGAAGGTGGAGGAAATCTGGTGCCGAGATGAGAATGAAGTGCTTGTTGGGAAGCAAGCACTTGTTGGAGCATTGATGTGATGCCGTCTACCGAGTTTTGTAACCCTCCAACCGTATTTTGTATGCTAGCCGCCATATTTTGTAAGTCACTCATGGCATGTTGTAGGCCATATACGGTAGATGTGAGTGAGTCGATCTGGCCATTAAGAGGATTGTAATTGTCCTCGTTGAAGCCAGAGGTGGATGAGGTCGAGGTTGAGACGGGGGAGGAGCATGTTCGTCATCATTTCCTTCGTCCATTTCTTCGCCACCCTCAAATGGCAAGGTAGAGGGTCCCGACTCATCGTCAAATCCCTTAGATTTCGCCACCCATTGCCCATCATCTTCAAAGATTATCATCTTCAAAGATTTTCATTCGGCGAAGGGTAAAAGTATTGATGGTGTCAGTGGATTTTGGAAGAAGGGCGACCGCGTCACGGAACGAAACTTCGAAATGTTGGAAAATTTTGGTAAGGATCATGCCGTATGGTAAGGCCTTAGTCCTAGTACTGCGAAGAACGGTGCCCATGTGATTTAGCATGATATAGGAGAAATCTAGTATACGGCTAGCTAAGATGGAATCAAAAAGAAAAACGTCATAGTGATTGACTTCATCAAGATGACCTTTTTCGAGGGACAATGATGTGGGCGATGATATTGTGTAGAACACGACAAGTGAGGGTTAGTTGATTGGTACTTAGTCGTGCGAGAGTGTCAAAGTGTTTCCCGGTGACATGACGACAAGCCTCAACGGGATCATAACCCTCAAGATGAGGAATGGTTTTGGTGGTATATAGACGGATACCACCATCTTTAAGATGAAGTTCCCGATTCCCAAACTAGTCGTCGAGTATGAAGTTCCAAGACTTTTCATGCTCTCGAGTGCCTGATCGTAGAAGAACTCGATCTTGGCCACTTCCGTACATGCATCAGCCACTCCCATAAGTATAAACTGGGAAAGCAAAATAAATATTGTCAACGGCACTTGTCCTCCACTTTTGACTAGGTCATGTTTTCGGGCAACACTAATCCCGTGCTTTTCAGTCACCGAGGCCATTACCATAATGATAACATGAAGTAAAAAATCGAGCTAGAGTCTCTGAAGTAGAGTAATGCCTCTTGGATTTTTAGTCCAACTACGAATATTCTTGACAAATACACGATCGTAAAGTATGACACAAACGAGCATGGTTATTGTCAAAAATGCGCCTAAACTGGCGGGGAGAAGTTTGAAATGCCCCATTCTTCGGTCTAGCGTGGAGCCTTTCTTGATGAACAGTGTGTTGCTTTGAGCAACCATAACACTTGGAAGGAATGTAGTGATTAATATTGGTATCATTCGCAGCATTTGTTTTGTTTCCTCAACTTCAGTGACCGAGCAAAGCATCTATGGACTCTTTGCATTCGTTTGTACACAAGCTTTGTTTAGAAACCTACATCAAATTTGCACACATCAGTATAGAATATCACTAGCTAAACTCCATGTGCTTCTGTTTCTATTCATTTACTAATGAAACAAGTAGGAATGATGTCAAATCCTCACCGCCTTCTCTTATAATAATATAGAGTACAATTCAAAAATGCTCGGGGACAGAAATGAGGGACCTATACTTATTTTCAACTCCATGAAGCATTTTGTAAATTTCGTTTGCAGCTCTATTTTGTATACTTCGCCTAAAGAAATTTTCAAGAAGACTGTATATATTCAGAAAATAAATATATATTTATGATAATTAACATAACTACATAACAAAACAAATTATACAGAATACAGACCTTAAGGTGGTTGTGGTTCAAGTTTGAATTTTCCATTCTTGGTTTACTCTGCCACATCAAATTCATACAACTCTTTAGGATCTTCAGGGTTGGACACCCTCCATTTCCTTATAGCAGCCACTATAACTCGGGCCATTCTCGTAAATGGGCTCCTATCCGGCTTTTGATGCCGATAGAAGATAGTTCCGACCAAGAAAATCGAAATAGCTATTGCAAGCCCAGTAGTTGGAATACTATAGCCCAGGGACCAACCCACATTATCTTGAATGTAAACAAGAACAGTGTTGCCAAAAAGTATCCCAAAGAAAATGCTAAACATTCACCAATTGAAGAAGGAAAGTTTTTGGGCCTTCTCATTCGAGAAGTGTTTGTTAGATCATTTGGTTAAAAGGCCTGTGATGACAAACAAAATTAACAAAACTGGGCAATGATGAAAATGGGCCTTGAGCCCAACTGCTGTGATCCAAAAGCCATTGCCTGGTAAAATCAGCCCAAACCAAAGAAACCCAAATGATGAACTGGCCCAAAGTCTTGTAACCGTCTTCGAGAAGGCTACAGATGACCGTTGGATCAAATTGAAGATCAATGGCTGGTGGATTGTGTATTTTATACCCATCTGTAGTCTCTGACTCTCCATTAGCTTCTTCCAGACTCTTCGGCTGTAAGGTTTGGTGAGAGAGAGAGAGAGAGAGAGAGAAAATACTGAGAGAGTTCTTCAGTTTTTTTCTTCTACACCTTCTGAAAAACCTCTGATTTTCAGAGGCTATGTTCTTCTTCTTCTTTTCTTTGTGATCATCTCTGAGTGAGTTTGCTTGAAAGAGAGAGAGTTGCTGAGGGAGTCTGGTTTTACAGAATATTGGTGATTACTGTAGCAACTCAGACGAGTTGCAATTTTGGGTCTGGTTCTTGGGGCTATTTATCTGGTTCTTTTGGTTTGATACAAAAGGGTACAATTTATTCTGAGCCCTGATATTTGTATGTTAACGAAGCTATTTTTGGGGTTGTTATTCTCTGTGTTGTTCAGTGTTTGAACTAATAGTGGTATCAGAGCCATCTGTTGGCGTTCTTGGAGACTTAACCCATTTCTTTCTTTTGAGAGATACACTTTCTTGTTAAGATTTGTGTGTCTTGTTATTGGATCTAGGGTTTCTGGCCTAGATCTAAAGCTTCTTGTTACAAATCTAGTAAGCGAACTCTCAGATCTTCAGTTCCTGTGGATAGACCCATCTATTTTCGTATATCGTTCTGGTTTTCTTGAAGAAATATCTTCTAAGTGACATACTCTCTGCTTCCTTTTGTGTATGGTGATCAAGCCTCTGATCACCACAGTGATTTGCTTCTAATAAATCTTTGCTGTTTAAATAATCTGCTTTGATATTAGAATCCCTAAAAGTCCCCTTTTAAAGAATGTTGAAATATCTTTGGGTATTTGTTTTCTTTGAAACAAAACCTCTATTCTTTAGTTTGTGCATTGACCTGGGAACTTGATTCTCACGAAATCCTGGTGAAACTAAGCATAGTGGTCTTTTCTACTTACTATTTTGTATATAAGTACGTGAAAGAATTAATCAAGATTGTGTGTCTACTTTGTGTGCTCCTTTTACTTGATTCGTTTTTTGTGTTGTTGCTGTTTCATGTCCTTTTCTCTTTTCTGTACATATCATACTGCATCACTTTGTGTTCTTGCTGTCATGACTACTACTAGTTTTGAACTTGGAGTGTTTAATGGAAAGGGGGATTTTTTGATTTGGCAACAAAAAATGAGGGGGGTTTTAGTTCAGCAGAAGATGGCTAAAGCCATTGAGAGAGTGTACCCTGAGACTATGACTGATGATCAGGAAGTTGAATATGATGAGTTAGCCTATACTTCCATAATCTTACATTTGTTTGATCAGGTCCTTAGAAAGTTAAGGAAGTTAGACTCTACTAAGCTTCTTTGGAAAAAATTATAAGAATTATACTTAGTTAAGTCATTACCTAATAAGCTTTTTCTGTTAGAGAAGTTCTTTAGTTTTAAGATAGACTCCTCAAAGGATTTAGATGATAATCTTGATGTCTTTAATAAGTTAGTTCAAGATATCATTAATATTGGTGAGAAAGTATCTAAAGAGTATAAAGCTGTTATACTCTTAAATGCCATTCCTGAAGCATATATGGATGTCAAAAATGCCATTAAGTATGGCAGGGATACCCTCACTCAGGACATTGTAATAAATTCTTTAAGAAGTAAAGACATGAAACTAAAAACAGAAAAAGCTGATAGCAGTAATTCAGAGAGTCTTTATGTTAGAGGAAGATCTCAGACTAGGCAAAATGGGAGTCACGAAAGTCAGTCAAATCAGGGTAGTGGAAATAGCAATTACAAGAAGAAAAACAGAGAGAAGTCTAGGTCTAAGTCTAAGTCTAAGTCTAGAAATAAGAAGTGCTATGGTTGTGGTAAAACAGGACATTTCATCAAAGATTGCTATAAAAGAAAAAAATGATTTAAAAGAAAAATTAGTTGATGAAGGAAATGTTGTTGAACCAATGGAACCAAACACTGTTGATGTATATGTTGTTACTGAACCTATCAGTGATCACATTGCTGCAAATGTTGCTGACAATCATGATCAAATCCAAGAATGGATCTTGGATTCAGGTTGCACTTTTCATATGACATCTAATAGATATTGGCTTCATAATTTTAAGGATATAACTTGTGGAGAAGTTTTAATGGGAAACAATATGGCATGTAAAATCAAAGGGGTTGGTAGTGTGACTTTAAAGTTTGAAAATGGTTTCATATGCACTTTAGATAGGGTAAGGTATGTCCCTGATCTTAATAGAAACCTGATATCTGTTGGTAATTTAGATGAGTTAGGGATGTGTGGAAGGTTTGGAGATGGCATGCTAAAAGTGATCAAGGGATCCTTAGTCATCTTCAAAGGCCTTAAAAGAAATGGGATTTATGTTACTAAAGCTGAAATTATATCTCAGTTCAGTAATACTGTCTTGAGCACTGATGGTGATTCCACTTTGAAGTGGCACACCAGACTGGCTTATGTTAGTGAAAAAGGTCTTCACGTATTACAAAAACAAGGGGTTTTTGGCAAAGATGTGATTTCAAAGGTCCCATTTTGTGAACATTGCACTCTTGGTAAACATCACATACTTCACTTTAGTACAGGTAGTCACAAAGCCACATCTGTCCTTGAATACATTCACTCAGATTTGTAGGGCCCTTCATCTGTTTCCACTCAAGGAGGAAATAAGTATTTTCTTTCTTTGATTGATGATTTCTCTAGAAAAGTTTGGATTTTTTTGTTAAAACAAAAATCTGATACTTTTGAGAAGTTTAAAACCTGGAAAACTCTTATAAAAAATCAGACAGGGAAGAAAATTAAAGTCCTTAGGACTGATAATGGGCTTGAGTTCTGTAATTCTGATTTCAGTCATTTGTGTGATTGAAGTGGCATATTAAGACATAAGACAGTCCCCTATACCCCTCAGCAAAATGGTGTTGCTGAAAGAATGAATAGGACTCTTTTAGATAAAGTTAGGTGTAAGATGGTTAGTTCAGGTGTCCCTAAGGTCTTATGGGGAGAAGCTGTTATGACAGCTTCTTATATTGTTAATAGGACTCCTTCCAGTGCCCTTGATGGTAAAACTCCAGAACAACAGTGGTCTGGAAAGTCACCTAACTATAGTCACTTAAGAACTTTTGGTTGTGCTGCTTACTCTCATTAGTCTAGAGGAAAACTTGAAGCTAGGGCTCAAAAGTGTGTTTTTCTAAGGTATCCTGATGGGGTTAAAGGGTATAGATTGTGGGCCAAAGGCATTAATGGTTTTAAAATTATCACAAGTAGAGATGTGACTTTTAATGAATCTGAAATGCCTTGTCTTGTTGACAAAAAATTGAAAGAAAGTGAGTTAGATCATAGCACTAAGCTTCAGGTGGAGCTCACCACTCCTACTGAAGGGATAGATCAACTTCAGGTGGAGCCTGAATTTGAAATTGTGTTTGACCACAATATGCAAGATGGGGTTGATGTGGAACATCAAAGAGATGATGATGTAGCCCAAGAAACTCATCAACCTGATCTTCAAGATTACCAATTAGCCAGAGATAGGACTAGAAGAGACACTAGGGCACCTCTTAGGTTTGGGGATTATGTTTCTCTTGCTGCTATGTCTTATCATGATCTTATGTTTAAAGAACCAAATACTTACAGTGAAGCTGTGAATGGTCAAAATGTTGATAATTGGTATTGTGCTATGAAAGAAGAAATGGAATCCCTTAAAAAGAATAATACTTTGATTCTTGTTCCCAAACATAAGAACAAGTCCCTTGTTGATTGCAAATGGATTTTCAAAGTAAAAGAAGGTGTTTCTGATAAAGAACCTTTAAGATTCAAAGCCAGACTTGTGGAAAAAGGTTTTTCTCAAAAACATGGCATAGATTATAATGAAATATTCTCTCCTGTTGTGAAATACACTACAATCAGAATTTTACTTGCTTTGGTTGCTCACCATGATTGGGAAATTGAACAAATGGATGTTAAAACTGCATTCTTGCATGGTGATTTAGATGAAACCATTCATATGTCACAACCTGAAGGTTTTATTGATAAGTCTAAACCTGATTATGTGTGTTTACTTAAGAAATCTTTATATGGCCTTAAGCAGTCCCCTAGACAGTGGTATAAAAGGTTTGATAACTATGTGTTAACTGTTAAATTTCAAAGAAGTGCCTATGATCATTGTCTGTACTTTAAAAAGGATAAAGATGGTTTTGTGACTGTTTATTTGCTTCTTTATGTTGATGACATTCTGTTGATTGATTCCAATCCAATATGCATAACATAAATGAAATAAAGATGTTTCTTTGCTCTAATTTGATATGAAAGATTTAGGGCATGCTAAGAGAATATTAGGAATGGATATTGAAAGAAAAAGGTCAAGTCATATTTTGAAGTTGAAACAATCTGCTTACATTGAAAAAGTATTGTCAAAATTTTCAATGCATGATTCAAAATCTGTATCTTTGCCTTTATATAGCCATTTTAAATTGAGTAAAGATCAATGTCCCATAGATGAATTTGATTTGAAGTATATGGAAAAGGTTCATTATGCTAATGCTGTAGGATCTGTTATGTACACCATGGTATGCACCAGACCTGACGTGGCACATGCTATTAGCACCCTTAGCAGGTTCATGGCCAATCCTGCTCCTGAACATTGGGAAGCCCTTAAGTGGCTGCTTAGATACTTAAAAGGTACGTCAAATCTTGGTTTAATATATGGTACATGTAATGAATGAGTGATTTTAAAGGGCTTTGTTAATGCTGATTTTGCTGGTAATAAGGACAATAGGAAATCCACAACTGCTTATGTTTTTACACTATGTGGCACTTGTATAAGTTGAAAGTCACAACTTCAACCTATTGTTGCTTTATCTACCACAAAATCAGAATATATTGCAGCCACAGAGGCAATAAAAGAAGGCATGTGGTTAAAAGGGTTGTTGTCTGAAATCAATATGTTATCTAAATCTGTAATTGTGTATTCAGATAGTCAGAGTGCTATACACTTGTGTAAAAATCCAGTGTTTCATGAACGCACTAAACATATTAATGTTAAACTGCATTTCATTAGAGATATAGTTTCAAAAGAATTATTGTTTCTTGAAAAGATACCAACTCAGTTTAATCCTTCAGATATGGGTACAAAGGTACTGCCTCTACATAAATTCAATTCTTGTTTGAAAATGTTGAATATTGATGCTGCTTAAAATCCTTCGTTTACTTCCATTTGCAGGTAATCTTGTTGCTCAATCTGTTTGACATCAAGGTGGAGATTCTATTGGATCATTTGGTTAAAAGGCCTGTGATGACAAACAGAATTAACAAAACTGGGCAATGATGAAAATGGGCCTCGAGCCCAACTGCTGTGATCCAAAAACCATTGCCTGATAAAGTCAACCCAAACCCAAGAAACCCAAATGATGAACCAGTCCAAAGTCTTGTAACTGTCTTCGAGAAGGCTACAGATGACCGTTGGATCAAATTGAAGATCAATGGCTAGTGGATTGTATATTTATACCCATCTGCAGTCTCTGACTCTCCATTAGCTTCTTCCAGACTCTTCGGCTGTAAGGTTTGGTGTGAGAGAGAGAGAGAAAATACTGAGAGAGTTCTTGGTTTTCTTCTTCTACACCTTCTGAAAAACCTCTGGTTTTCAGAGGCTGTGTTCTTCTTCTTCTTTTCTTTGTGATCATCTCTGAGTGAGTTTGCTTGAAAGAGGGAGAGTTGCTGAGGGAGTCTGGTTTTACGGAATCTTGGTGATTACTGTAGCAACTTAGACGAGTTGCGGTTTTGGGTGTGGTTCTTGGGGCTATTTCTCTGGTTCTTTGGGTTTGATACAAAAGGGTACAATATATTATGATCCCTGATGTTTGTATGTTAACGAAGCTGTTTTTGGGGTTGATATTCTCTGTGTTGTTCAGTGTTTGAACTAATAGTGTTAATAGGCACATACCCTGCAACAAAGAAAGAAGAACCATAGATGAAGAAAGTCATATTAGCTACACCGGACCAGTCGAGAAAGAACCCCAAGTCAGTAAAGTAGTTAACCAAAGACGAGAAGGTTCATCAATTCTTCTTCCCAATGATTTTGATTTATAATGCCGGTTGTTTACCTTTAGTTAAAAGTAGAACTATAGTATTTTATGGTTCAATCAATAGACAATTTTCTGGTTCAAAAGGCATACCATGAAATATATGGCACAAGCAATTAGGAACGTCCAGTAACGGCCAAGATGAGCATCAGCAATTTATGCACCCAAGATAGGAGTCATCCATATAGCACCAATCCAGTTTGTGACATTATTTGAGGCTTCAACTGTGCCTTGATGCAGCTTCCGCGTCAAATATAGTACCAGATTTGCTGATATACCACAATAGGCCATTCTTTTGAAAATCTCATACACTGCACCACATTAGATTTATGTGCACTTGAGTTATCAACGTTGTCATGTGTTCGTATTATGTCAAACACGCGCAACAATTATGAAGCATCGTGTTTGCAGAAACCTTAAAACAAAATTATGTCACAGAAAAAGGGTTTAACTATGTGAATTGAACTGGAAAAAGAATTGAAGTCTCGTGTTTTATTTATTTTTTATTTAGATATCATTTTAGTTATTTTATATGTTTTATGATCTTTTTGAATTGTTTCTTAATTTCCTCCATTTCCTGCTCTGTCAAAAACATAATTATTGATGAACTCCTGCCTAGGCATAAGTGGGTTTCTTTAAAAATAAAAAATAAAAAATGACATGCTCTACACTACTCCAATCGTAATACTATAGCAAAAATAAAAATAAAAAAAGTAAAAAATACCGTAATTTATAGTAATATTATTTTATTTGATTGAATTTTTTTTTTTTTTTCTAAAGTATGAACTACCAATTTAAGTACCTACGTTGATTGTCGGTAATGATAGTAAAAAGGGGGGAAAAAAAAAAAAAGGCAGAAAATTCCTTAAAAAGTAATAGATATATGATACAAAACAGAATTATTAAAATATTAAAAAGCTAAAACAATATTTATAAGCTTAAAAAAGGTATTTATCTCCAAACATTTTGGATAAGCAAGTTTGTACCTCTCATTATGGTAAGTAATACTTTCAAAATAAGTGTGACTTTTTACTTTTTTTTTCTTGTTTGTAAGATTAGTCAAAAACCCATAAACCGAAAACTCTGCAGCCTGCCAACCAGCCATGAGCCATTGATCCAAATGTTGTAAAAAGCAGGAAAAATATATTCTGAAAAATTTATGTACGTGTTTGTCATTCGGTACTAGACAAAACTCGACTGAATAAAGAACAAGAATTAAACTTGTACTTTTCTTGATAGTGTACATTACAAAGAATGGGGAAGGGAGAGGCAAGTAC
This sequence comes from Forsythia viridissima, assembly GCA_030279155.1. NCBI lineage: Eukaryota > Viridiplantae > Streptophyta > Magnoliopsida > Lamiales > Oleaceae > Forsythia > Forsythia viridissima. Next base: position 50,408,899 of record CM059037.1, on the reverse strand, counting down.
CAACAATGAAGGAGCAAGCAGTCCATCCGCCTCTCTTTTATCTAAGAACTGGGTTCCCTTTAAGATCCACTGTTCCGTCTTCTGTGTATTCACTCTGTCCATCTTCAGCTGCGGCTGTGGCCATGCCTGCAGCCTTACTCTCTTATATTTTGGTGGGACAAATTTTTAAGTAATAAATATTGTGCATTTGTGATTGTTTAGGCAAGAAATGTGCTTTATATAAACAGCATTTCCTCGAGTGAAATGAAACAATTTCAGAGCACTTCTCATAATAACATTCACCTAATATGTATTGCAACAAAAAAAAATTTATTTTTTTATTTTACAATTTCTGATTGATGGATCACACTATATTGTTACTGTTTCTTGATCAGTCACCCTATGATTTGATGCCCCCAATTCCTCCCCTAGCAATCTCAATGAATCAGACACCTCTGCCCTGTATACATAAAACTTGATCACAACCAAAAAGAAAATGAAGTTGAAGCAATTCAAGATGGCGAAAAACGCGTAGTAGTAATCAAGATGAGACGCGTTAAGGTTGTTCTGAATCCACCCATGATGTCCATTCTCTTTTGTGACACGCGATACTGTTGAAAGAAGAAAGCTGCTTATAAAATTCCCGGCACCAAGAGTTGTCATCGAGTAGGATGTCCCTAGGCTCTTCATGCTTTCGGGGGCTTGATCATAGAAAAACTCGATTTTCGCGACTTCAAGAAATGCATCAGCAGTTCCCATAAGTATAAACTGAGGCAATAAAATGAAAATTGATAGAGGGACTTGTCCTCCAGTTACATCTAGACCATGATCCTTGGCAACCTTAAGTCTATACCTTTCTGTCATTGAAGCAACCACCATAATCCCAATATGGAAAATCATACCAATTCCCATTCTTTGCAAAAGGGAAATTCCTCTCGGGTTTTTCGTTCGTTTTCGGATTATTTTTACGAAGACCCGATCATATATCACGACCGATATTAGCATAGATAATGTAACAAATCCTGCTAAACTTGCTGGGGGGATATTGAAGTTATTGACAACATGTCTGTTAAGTGTAGTGCCTTGTTTGATAAAAAGGGTATTTATTTGGGCAATCATTGTGCTTGGAACGAAGGTGGCTATTAAAATTGGGATCATTCTTAGAATTTGCTTTGTTTCCTCAACTTGAGTCACTGGACATAGCATCCAAGGGCTTGTAGAATCAGTTTTTACACATGCTTTATTCAGGAACCTGCATAAATAACCATTAAACCAATTAAAAGTTGGCATGTATATAGACTTTATAAATCATTTTTTCAATAACTAGATCTATCGTTGTATTAAATGATATTTATCCAAACTCTGCCTAGGCGTTCTTTATTTTTTTTAAATAAATAAAAAAGTAAAAATAAAACAACGTCTAATAATATACTAAAAATATATAAATCTTGCTAAGTCATTCTATTTAACAGATATATTGAATCTGGACGAATCTATTCACAATGTTTGTCTAATTTTTTGTCACGTCAATTTGACAAAATCCATGCAAAATTGAATTAAAAACGAATATTTTTAAAACCTTATTGTTCATTTTACTCACGTGACAAATATGTTTAGAAATCCTGGAGCAATGGAGATGCTTTAATAATTAGGTCACTGTTCAATCACTAGCACAATAATTGAAAGTGTTGCAGGTCTAGACAATTTGTGGTTGGATTTGCATATAAATTATGGGGTACACTCTCTACTTTGCCACTTTCTTAATAGCGTTTGACCAGGCACATTTTTTTGACATTTAGGCATGGTCCTGTCCCACCCACCCAAAAAAGACAAATCATTTTAGGTCCCCTTTTCCCATTGGCAAATGCCTAGAGTTGTGTGGAAGAAAATGTCACGTGTGCGTTGCATTTCGTATTATTAGATTGGATGGAACTAAATAGAATAACGAACAAACCTGATGCTCGGTGTAGAATCGATCCGGTACTTCCCTTTCTTAGTGTACTCTTGTAAGTCAAGCTCATATAGTTGTTTAGGGTCAACAGGGACAGTAACCCTCCACTTTCTTAGGGCAGCCACTATGACCTTAGCCATTTTTGTAAATGGGCTTCCTGTGGGCTTCTTGTGCCTATAGAATGGTGTACCAGCCAAGAAAATAATAATCGATATCGCGAGGCCCGCAGTCGGAAGCCCATATCCAAGAGTCCAGCCCACATTGTCTTGTATATAAACAAGAACAGTGTTGGCAAATAGTGTACCAAAAAAAATGCTAAACATCCACCAGTTAAAGAAAGAAAGTTTTTGGGCCTTCTCTTTTGGGTCAAACTCATCAAATTGGTCGGCCCCGATAGTCGAAATGTTGGGCTTTGTACCACCAGTTCCCACTGCAAGTGTGTACAGTGCACCAAAGAATACAGCCAGTTGCACTGTATTAGCCTTCTCGCAGTTCGCTGGATTTTTATCCACACAGTGAGGGGGCTTTAGCCCGTCTACTGATACTGCTACGGTTAGCAAGGACATTCCCTGTCAACAGGTGACAAAAATTGAGACTTTAAGTAATACGACCATTTTTAATAAAATGTTTTTAAAAAAAATGGGGCACCATTCTTTACGTTAGACAATGAATTTGATTATTGTCTTCAAAACGCCCTCTTTACATATGGAAGAAATTTGTAATAAATAAGTGACAGAGAGACGTGATCTCGTGTCTTTACTTGATATTTGCTACTATGACAAAATTACCATATCTCATCAATTCATTTTTCAAAAGTTTTATTTTCAAGAGTTTTGGTGTTTAATAATGGTAAAATAAGCTTATATTAATTACTTTTTTTTTTTAAATAAAGCTCATAAGTTATTAGTAAGTACATAGATAATAGCAAACATGCATGCACATGATAAATAATGACACACTAATAGTTGACCGGAGTTTACAGACTTTGGGTGAGCAAGTAGCTGTAATATATTATTTTTAATTCCCCAATGGACCTATCTCCTATGCTAATTTTGTAGCATGTAAATAAGTGACAAAATAGTCTTCCATCTTGCCTTATAAAGACCAAATATCAAGGTCAACTTTTGGTATATATCTTCAAGTCCAAGTACATGTGTCCACATTGAGAGACAAAAGGGCAAAAAAAATATTTGCTGGAGAGATAAAATATATACAATTTGAAATTATAAAAAATTAATAAAGATTATTATTGTAAGAAAAATTATAAAATACTTATAGTCGAAGCAAACTTGTTCATCAAATAAGTATATTTAAAAATGAAAATACATTAGACGTTCGCGTCTTATTAATTTTTAATATCAATTATTCTCCTATAACTACTCCGTTTTCAAACCCTATTGGATATTGTGTCGGGTTTTCATTCTATTACTCAATATATGCTTTAAAAAAAGACTTTAGTCGATGGACTTTTTCGTCACTAAAATTTTGTCTTTAAACGGTAGAAACACTATAAGGACTTGAACCCTATAAATGAAAGAGAAAAACACAACTAACAATCTTGATAAGTAATTCATATGCATCTATTAGATGATTCGTATTTCAAAGATTGATGCACTCTCATGCTAAAGGATTTTTGATTAAGCAATATTCGATGCACGTAATAATAAATAAAATTTAAAAGATTTTTATCCTTAATACTATTTAATATATCATACGTTTTCATTGGTGTCCTATATAACTCAAAAAATTAAAAATGTTAAATGTCCTTTTGGAAATTCCCAGTAACATCAAGAAGATATTATTGAAAAAACTATTACAAGATGCATATCATATATATATTTCATGTGGACCAACTTTTTTTTTTTTTAAATATTAAATGTTAGAGTACTTTCAAATACACTTAATGCAATCATACCTAATAAAGGTGAAAAATATATTTGTAATCTACTAGCTTTCATTGTCTTTCACTATCCTTCAAATCACTGTTTACTTATTTTTATATATATTAGCCGGCCGATTGGTCCGACTAAAAAACACCAGTCGAGTTCTATACTAAAACCATAAAAATAAAAATCAGTAAAAATATGGTCCACCAATTGGCATTTTATTTAGAAATAAAAAAGAAAAAAATATTTTAAGAATTTATTTTATCCATATATCATTCGATATGATCAATTAACCTCCTGAATTAACAATAGTTAAACTACACGGCCCTTACTTTCATGTTCAAGTCGAGTTTAAAAACGGGAATATGTGACAAATAAGTAAGACGTTGTAAAGTAATGATCATGCCTAATGAACATGTAACGTGACATACCATGAGATATATTGCTGAGGCAATAAGGAAAGTCCAATAACGGCCTAGAAGAGCATCTGCAACGTATGCACCCAAAATAGGGGTCATCCAAACAGTGCCAACCCAGTTGGTGACATTGTTAGCTGACTTAACAGTGCCCTGATGCAGTTTGTTGGTCAAGTAAATGATGAGATTCGAGGATATCCCATAATAGGCCATACGTTCAAAAACTTCATAAACTGCACAAAAGACAAAATCATTTATTTATAAGTCACAATTCATTTCACATTATTGTCACATGAGTTATTCAAATTAAAGATAAAGATGTGAGTCTATATATCAAATTTAAGATTAGGTCACGAACTATACGTTATTTAGGTTTAAATTCATTGTCCTAAAAAAGATTGGTTTCTACTTACTATGGGTTTTATGGGTGTAAGAGTTTACTATGTGAGTGATTGACTGATTGTAAATTAAAGCTAACAAATTTAGCAATCTTTCCTTAATTTTTGACTGGAAAAGGAGATAAGAAATTTTGCTTTAAGAGGAGGCCATGTGTAAGAGTAAGATTTATAGCTGATCAACCAACCAACCAACCAACCATTTATTTAATGTCTTATTTGTTCAAAATATCTCACTGACTTTCGAATAATGCAATTTATCGTGTTGATCACAATCTATGTGGTAGTAGAGTTCATTGTAATTAATTGGGGATACATCATTGTGTTGTACTTTCTTCAAACTAATAAATTATAGATGCTATTGAGACATATAGACTAGCGACCATCTCTAGTGATGATAAATAGCATTACTCTAGATGTTTAGGTAAAAAGTTTGTTCTAAACATCAGTTTCTCCAAAGGGCCCCGCTTCCACCACCTTTTCTGGTGGTGGTTGGTGGTGAGGGAGGAGCGGCAACGGCTGTAAGTAGAGGAGCCTATTCGGAAGGCCGGAAAACCATATGAACGGTGGACATAATATAGGGTACAGAACTCTTTGTTTTGGGGAAAACTAGAAAGAGAGAAGGAAAAGGTAGACCTATTAATTAAAGTCTCCTAAAACATGGGAAAAACAAAGTATACATATGGCTTCCAAGCAGTTAAAAAGTAGGAAAAGATAAAGAGTGCACTAAGTAGTGGAGAGAGAGAGAAAGAGAGTGGAGAGTGGAGAGTGGAGAGTGGAGAGAGAGAGAGAGATACCAACAACAAAGGAACAAGCAGTCCATCCTCCTCTCTTAGATCTAAGAACAGGGTTCCCTTTAAGATCCACAGTCCCATCTTTTGTGTAGCCATCTTGCCCACTTTCTTCTTCCCCAGCCATTACACAATCAAGAAAGTCAGTACAATTTTCTTGGTTCAAGATTGAAGAAAGCCAACCCTTTTATATTTATAGACTAGTGTTAGCTAGTTTGTCACCAATATTATAATATCCAACTGTACAAGATAATTGTTGACAGGCTTTCTTCGTTTTTCATTTTCTTCTCCTACATGTACTAAACCTACAAATGTTATATGACAAGAATGGCCTACTAGTTGTTCATTACAAAACAATTTATCATATTCAAAGCGTACTGTTATGGGCTATGGACTTGTTTCAATAAGATCCTTTCATTCCTAATCTCATTTTGTAGTTGGTAGATGTGGAATCTAAATGCCTAATTAGGTTAGTTTCACACTAGATTTCTCTCAGAAGTATTTAAAATAATTAATAACATGTAAATAGAAATCTCATAATTAATAACAACATGTACATACTAAGAATCTGAGATAATATTAATTATTTATTATGCGTACAACCTAAGACCTAAAGTCACTTATTAGGGAACCTCGTCCATTTCAGTCCAAATTAGTGTTCATTTAATTAAAAAGAAAACCCGTTTTAAAAGAATATTTATGTCAAATAATTGTATATAATGTATTTTATATATACATGCTTTGTCAATGCTTCTAGAATACATGCTGTCGAATAATAATAAATTAAGATTATATATAAGATTTATTTTATCCAAATGGGAATTCTTAACTTCTATTGGTTAAAGTCGTATTCATCATGTCAAGAATTTTGGATAGACAGTGATATGCCATCACGTTTAAATGTTATATTTGAGCCTTTAACACACAAAAACATAACCATGTTATAACTAAAAGTACGTCTTTTTAGTATATTTACTACGATAAATTAAATAGATTAAAAAATAATCAATTTACATATTTTTCTTCTTTAATTTCGTCGAATCTTATAATATTTAACATGTTCTTATGAATTATTTACTAATGCTGTATAATATATTGTGTCTAGAAGATTTATTGATTCAAAATTATGTGCACGTTTTTCTAAAGAATCTCGAACAAGTTCTTAACTTTGATATATCAAATGAATCTTTGAGTCTAATACATTGTACCATCAATTTCAAATGGCATCTTACAAAGAGCAAAGCACTTTTAATCCCATATTTGTAGACTTTGCCTTCCACATACTAATACATACAAATTAAGATAATGAAGAATATTATTTACTACCCCAATTGTAACATCATTTTAATACAAAACAACGACTAAACACAAAAAAGTGGTCATAGATACAATGAACGGCGATGTTTGACTTCGAATATAGTGTGAACTTCCAATATTTATTGTATAATATCAAGATTCTCGTGGTCCAACAACAGAAAATTTTACAATATTGCCAATGTGTATATAGAAGCAAAAATTTCAACTTTGAGGTCTACTTCAATACATAGTGCTTGTCAGTTGTCACTAATTACAATTTATACATTTCCAAGTTTGAACAGTTTGGTATATATGATTCAATAGTCGGTCCACCTTTTGCATCCGTTGAAATATATACTTATTCTACATTTTTCTTGTCTTTATTTCGCTTGATTCTAAGTAATCCCAATCAATCATCATCTTATATGCGTATTTGACTCGATTATAAGTAAGTCAAATTTCTTATTACATAAAAATAATTAGATATTTTGATTGTAAGAACTTGATATTACTAATAAATGAGTAATTATTTTGACACATTCGCTCAAGGGATTGGTTGCGGATTAGAATGAAGATTATCTCAATCAGGGGATCCTACACTATCTTAAGAGTCGTTGAGTGAAGGTAAATTACACGTTAAGGCACGCCATGGAAGATTTAATGTGTGGAGTGTTGTTGGTATCTTCCACATTTGAGAAGAAGGATAAGAAAGACTTTAATAGTTCGATAATTCTAGACAACACGAGTAAGTAAAGAAATAAAGTGAAAGAAAAAATTCATACTTATATTGATTGTGGAACTTGAAGGCTGCAAGAGTAAGGATGTTTTGGACCCACCTGTTGCATCGAGTCGGTCGAGCACATAGGATAGTAAGATCGACGTGTCAGGTGCACTTGCGCGATAGATGGTTTTATAGCTTTGATGGAGAATGTTGATCTTGGGATAAATCTTAAATATTTCTATCCGAGATCAAGAGAATATCTTGAGGACACTTTAGTGTACATTTATCAACATTATGAGGAAGCTATGTGACTTCTCGCGCACAATCACAAATTTACACAATATTTTTCAAGTAGCGAATTCGACAATGACCAAGAGCCAAAGAAATACTTCACTCGATGTACGTTGATCATAAATATTAAGGCGCATGAAGTATAGTTATTTTAATTTTTATTGCACTCATCTACGTTGAATATGGTAGGTTTTATATTTCTCTATTATATTGTGTTTTAATTTTGTTATTAATAAAACATGCCACCTAATATAGATGTTAGTGAGTCATTGGAAAAGTTAAAAGTTTGTCGTACTCATTATTGAATTTAATCCTCTACGAAAAATAAGAAATTTTGTATATTTTGACCGAATCAAAGTGAAACATGTAATTATGTATTTATTCTACAAACTTTTAATGATTGAAAACATGTAATTAAACCAATAAAACAAATCTACATTTTTTAAATAAACTGTAAACTTACATAGTTAAGAGTGTTATAAATGTTCTAATTATATACATAATACAATTGAAACCAATATAATAAATTAATAATACATACAAAAAATATACCAAACATAACAAGAAATTAATTAACTATGCAAAATTATTGGTAATGGTCAACATATTGTTTGGCCAAATGTATTACTACTCCAAAAACACATAGTAGGCCAATACACTTTAAAGAATGAATGAAAATTAATTGACATGTTCCAAATTTATCAATTAATTGTTTGTTCCAAATTCATTATTATTATTGTTTCCTACGTGTTTTTATATTTTTTTAAAAAAATTGTATAATTATATCGTTTTTAATTCGTTGGATATATCATTTTCAATATAATCAAACTTTCATTTAACCATTGATATTGACAGAATTCATTGTGAAAAATACTCTTTCAAGTAGTAGCAATAAACAAGTTTCAAGAATTAACAGTTCCATTAAAACTTAACAACCAAGTTTTCATAAACAATCTCAATAATCAATTCCAAACCAATAAATAATCTCGATTAGAAATTAAACAATTAACAAATTTCAATAAAGAATTCTAATTAATTAATATTAAAAATCCAACAATATTTCAACAAGATACATATTCTAATTAATAATCATTATTCATTAACAATAATTAGTATCATCCAAAGTTTAGTTCAATTTGTAAAATATGTAGAGATTATAAGTGAAAATTGAAAAATATGAAATTTGCTCTTAATATAGAATCTACATGGAGTTCGATTTGTCTAATGTTATATTCTCCAAAAGATTATAGTAATATCATTACAAAATTTTAAAATAAAAAACAAGTTCATTATTTCCAAACCAACGATTACATTTTATGAGTAGTGATCCCCTTCCCCTTGTGATCTCCTGCCCCCAAGGGGCAGGATATCAATCACCCACTGCTAACGTGGCATCTTCCACGTCAGCAGTAGGCAATATGCAAGAAAAAAATGGGCAGCTCATATGCTGCCCTATTTTGTGACTGCCCCATAGAAGAGAGAGACACTCTCACAGGCTCCCAAATTGCAACAGTGAACCTTTTCCTTTTTTTTTTTTTTTTTGATCGAAAATGTAAATTAAATAGATCAAAATTGAACAAATACACCAGGCATACCCGGGAGTAGCATCAGAAGCACTGTACTAAAACTAGACAAATACACCGGGCATACCCAGGTGAAGTATCAGAAATACTGTACCAAAACTAGACAAATACACCGGACATACCCGGGAAAACAGGAGAACGAAGAATAGAACCAAAAGAGTACGACCATAGAAGTGGCTCAATAGGGATTAAAACATGAGGATACAAAGAAAATAATACTTTGTATACATGTGTTTTAATTATTTTGACCACACTAGTCGGAGTAGGCTTAAGCTGTTCAAAAACAATCTTGTTTCTAGTAATCCAAAGATGGTAGACTGTTGCCGCAAGAGCCACACGTCGTCCTTTACATTGCCACGTCGATCCCCTTGCCTCCTTTTTCAGACATCTGATGGCACTTGCAACGGTAGTCATTGCTCTCCGGATGCCCATCCATTGGCGGATGTTGTTCCAAACCTCTTTACAAAACGGGCAGGCAAAAAAGAGGTGCAAACTGGATTCATTTTCCGTTGCGCAAAAACTGCACGAAGAATTAATGTCCAAAAACAATAGTTTATCTTTAGTGAGTAATTTGCCTTTGACTAACAACCACATGATAAAAGAATGCTTAGGCGAGACAAAAGACTTCCAAACTTCGTTGGCCCAAGAAGTAACGATCCCCTTATCACGAAAGGAATTATAGGCACCAGTAATGCCATTTCCAATTCCCGAATTCCAAGAAGTTAGCTGGTTGATAGCAGACGCACTAGAGCCCTCATTTCGGCAAATCTGGTCTCTGATTTCGCAGATTCTTTTTAGGAGAGGTGAATCTCCCTTAGAAGGAGTCCAATCCCAGATGGAAGTCCCTCTCAAATACACATGGTTCACCCAACGCACCCATAGAGTATCCTTTTTTTGATGAAAATGCCATAAAGATTTTGCCAACAAAGCAGAGTTCCAAAATTTAATGTCCCGAAAGCCTAGTCCTCCTTCAGATTTTGGTAAACAAACCTCTTTCCAAGCAACTAGCGCTTTTTTGGACGCCCATAAGAAATTTCGGCATAGTCTTGTGACCCTTTCAATAACCCCAGCTGGCACGGGAAGAATTGATAACCAAAAACACTCCACTCCTTGTAGTACTGCTCTAATTAGTTCTGCCCTGCCCGCATAAGATAACGAAGCACTCGTCCATACATTAATGTATTCAGCTATTTTATTGACGAAGGGAGCATAGTGAACAATTTTTAGTCTTTGAGCAGCCAACGGTATGCCAAGATATCTAAACGGCATGGACCCAATATGAAAACCAGTGATCTCCTTGATGTCTGCCAGCTGCTGTCCATGGATTCCAGCAGTGAACAACGATGATTTGAGGGCATTAGATCGAAGGCCAGACTTATCACCAAAAAGATGAAGGCAATTCATCATAATTGCAACCGAATGAGCATCACCCCTGGCAAATAACATCAAGTCGTCTGCAAATGCTAAATGCGTAATCCTCAACTGAGCACATTTAGGATGAAAGTTGAAGTCAGAGTTTTAAGTCCGATCCTTGAGCAGCCTCGAAAGATATTCCAATCCAATAACAAAAGGAAAGGAGATAATGGATCCCCTTGACGTAAACCCCTTTTCCCCTTAAAGAACCCTGCTAAGCTTCCGTTAATAGATAGAGAAAAAGAAGTAGTGGTCACACATTCCATGATCCAACCAACAAACATGGGTGGAAACTTCAGACCAAGCAGCACCTCTCGAAGGAAATCACAGTTCAAAGTATCATAGGCTTTCCTTAAGTCGATTTTGAGAATACATCTCGGTGATATTCTCTTCCTGTTGTAATGGCGAAGTAACTCTTGAGCCAGATGTATATTTTCAGTCATGCTGCGACCTCCAATAAAACCTGATTGGGCCTGATCAATAATGCTGTCAAGGATAGGGGCCATTCTTGAAGCGATAATCTTTGAAATAACTTTATAGGCAACATTGCAACATGAAATAGGTCTGAAATCCCCAACGGACTGTGCGTGACTGGATTTCGGAATCAGCGCAATGGTGGTATGGTTCATTTGTCTAAGAATTCTGCCTGACTCAAAAAATTCCATTACCGCTGCAATAAAATCATCCCCAACAATCTCCCATGCTTTTTTGAAAAATCGGGAAGAGTAACCATCAGGACCTGGAGACTTGTCTTCTCCAATGTCAAGAAGGGCTGTTTTAATTTCATCAAGATGAATTGGTTTAATTAGGTCCCTCGCCTGAACAGTGGAAACACAAGGGCCACACGCCAAAACATTTTGATCAATAGGTTCCTGAGGAGCCTCAGTCCCCAATAAGTCCTTGTAGAAGGAAATAAATTCTGAACTGACTTCTTCTAACGACAAAGTGATGCTGCCATCCTCCCTTTTTAAAGCAGTGATGTGACTCTTTTTGGTATTTCGCTTAACAAAGGCATGATAAAATTTAGTGCACCTATCCCCGTTCATGATGAACTTCATTTTAGCTTGCTGAAAGTAAAAGCTTCTTTCAGCTTCCGATAGTAAAACTGCCTCCTTTGTAAGCCTCGAAATTTCCATTTGCAACTGCTGATTGTTGGGCGAGTCATGTAATCGGGATTGGGCCGAAGATAACTCATTCCTGGCTTTTTCAGCTCTTGAAGAGATGTGACTGAAGTGGAGTTTATTTAACTGTAAGAGTGGTCCCTTCAATCTCTTTAATTTCCTGCTGAGACAGAATTGTTTGTTCCCCGAAATTCCTTCCAGCCAACTTTCACGAACAATGGAGTCAAAATTAATGTGGTCAGTCCACATGTTAAAGAACTTGAAATGTTTGCGCCTTTTTTCATTATAGTGGAAAAGAGAGACCAAACAAGGAGAATGATCCGATAAGCATCCAGGAAATAAGAACTCCGCTTCTGCCATAAAGTCCGCAGTCATCCAAGAATTATTAACCATGGCCCTGTCAAGTTTACTCCAAACAGAATTATTATTCCAGGTGAAAAAACAGCCTTTTGATCTGATATCCGTCAAGCCCGTAGTCAAACAACATTCAAACAGATCCTTAGTTTCATAAGAGGAAACGTCTGACCCATTACACCTTTCATCACTAGAAATAATGCTATTAAAATCTCCAATAAGCAGCCAAGGAACTAAGATTGAAGTTGCCAAATCGGAGATAAAATTCCAAAGCGGTCTCCTGCTAACAATCGAGTGTAACGCATAAATGAAGCTGATTTGAAACGAGATAGAAGTTACCTTGCAAGTAGCTTTGCACTGAATAATTTGTTGGCCGATGTCTAGAACTTGAAGATGCACCTTATTCGGGTTCCAGATGACCAGAATTCTGCCTGCCTCATGAGTGTTGAAATTATTGATTTGATTAAAACCTTGAAACTTGTTCCGCATGACACAGTCCAATTTTTCCCTGCATAGCTTTGTTTCCAAAATGCCCACAATATCAATATTATTTCGATAGATAAGGTCCCTGACCCCATTTGCTTTAGGGGCTTGTTAAAGCCCCTAATGTTCCAACTGGCAATAATTAACAAGCCCCTAATGTTCCAACTGGCAATAATCATGATGATGCTAGAAGGGTTTCACCCATTCTTTTATCAGATTTTCCAAATTTAGAAGTAAGGTCCTGTTGCATTTGACGCGTCTTTGAAGTTGAAGCACCTACAGATTCCTTGAATATACCACTGCCCTCCAGCGGCTTTGTTGAGGGGATATGAGGTAATGTAGCCTTACATTTTTGTTTGTTCTTCTTCTTGGCAACCTCAAGGAAGGCCCTTTCAATTTCAGCACCCTGTTGAAGTTGCTGTGAATCATTTTGAGCCTTATTGACTGGCTGCTTATCTGTAGGAAGGACAACCGAGGCAGGGGCTGTAGTCACTGTTTCATTTGTATCAGGCATAAGGGGGCAAGAGCTAATGTTACCCAATACTTTTTCTTTTGGTTTCTCAGTCACCTTTTGCTTCTCACTAATGTTCTCTTTCTTTTGATTATATTTGCAATCCGTAGCCTTATGTTCGAAGATTTTGCAACACGAGCAAAATTTTGGCTCATGTTCATAATAGACCGATTGGTCTCTCAATTTACCCGTCAGTAGTTTGATTCGAACTGACCTTACTAATTCCTCTGCAGCGTCAACTTCCACCAGGACTCTTGCATAGGATAACATTTCCTTTGAGGAGGTAAGTTTGTCCGTAGTGATAGGTTTTTCGATTTTAGAGGAGATTTTCCCTAAGGCATTGGCTGTCCAGCAGTCTAGTGGTAAACCTGGAAGGGTAACCCACACCGGCAAGAGGCTAATCTCCTTATCATCAAATTCAAAGCAAGTAGGCAAAATTTTTAACATCAAGGGTCTACCAAAAACAAAATAGGGCCCTCCATCCAACACAGACTCCCTGTCAACCGCATCTTCAAATTTAAACACCAACCACCCACTACTATGAACAAAATATTGATAAGGGACACCCCAGGAATCACAAAGCTGAAGCAAAGCAGACTTGCCAGGGAAACGGCCAGCAATGTATCCCACTAGGCAGCATCCCCAGGTAGATTCAACATCCACCACATCTTGATTATTCAACTCAACATCAGCATCATGAGAGTCAAAAAATTTGAGCTTAATTCCATTGTCTTGATGTCTGTTATCTTTAAATAAATTCACCCAAGATGCTGGTTTTGTCTCTGTCTCAGGCAATTTATCAGTCACCTTAGCTTTATCATCATTCACCGAACCTGAAGGCAGCTTTTCAAATGAGCAATCTGTATCCGTATCCTTGTTGTAACGACCACGGACTTTCCCCTACAGGCCTTTCGCCCAGGGGCTATTCCGTGCGCCGTTAGCTTACGTACTGTCCACTGGAGGTTGGGCTCCAAACTGGATTTCTTCCGCGTCCCCAGCGATTCGAACCCTTGACCTCCTCCCATAAGGAGAACTTAAGTGGAATGCTGGTACCAATTGGGTGAGTCGCCCAATTGGTACCAGCATTCCACTTAAGTTCCCCTTATGGGAGGAGGTCAAGGGTTCGAATCGCTGGGGACGCGGAAGAAATCCAATTTGGAGCCCAACCTCCAGTGGACAGTACGTAAGCTAACGGCGCACGGAATAGCCCCTGGGCGAAAGGCCTGTAGGGGAAAGTCCGTGGTCGTTACAAAAAAACGCGCATTTTTTTGTAACGACCACGGACTTTCCCCTACAGGCCTTTCGCCCAGGGGCTATTCTCGCCCAATTGGTACCAGCATTCCATTTAAGTTCTTCTTATAGGAGGAGGTCAAGGGTTCGAATCGCTGGGGACGCGAAAGAAATCCAGTTTGGAGCCCAACCTCCAGTGGACAGTACGTAAGCTAACGGCGCACGGAATAGCCCCTGGGCGAAAGGCCTGTAGGGGAAAGTCCGTGGTCGTTACAAAAAAAAACGCGCGTTTTTTTGTAACGACCACGGACTTTCCCCTACAGGCCTTTCGCCCAGGGGCTATTCCGTGCGCCGTTAGCTTACGTACTGTCCACTGGAGGTTGGGCTCCAAACTGGATTTCTTCCGCGTCCCCAGTGATTCGAACCCTTGACCTCCTCCCATAAGGGGAACTTAAGTGGAATGCTGGTACCAATTGGGTGACTCGCCCAATTGGTACCAGCATTCCACTTAAGTTCCCCTTATGGGAGGAGGTCAAGGGTTCGAATCGCTGGGGACGCGGAAGAAATCCAGTTTGGAGCCCAACCTCCAGTGGACAGTACGTAAGCTAACGGCGCACGGAATAGCCCCTGGGCGAAAGGCCTGTAGGGGAAAGTCCGTGGTCGTTACACTTGTCCCCAAGGGTTCTGGAGATGGAGGGGGAATTAGGACAATCTTAACTAGTAGACTCAGCAATAATCAATTTCTTTGAAGAATCAACACAAGAGAAGGATTGGGTATCATCCCTACCGGAAGTCGCGACTGAGCTGTGAACCGCAGCTGGGTTTTTGACCCCAAGGTTCTGGACTTTGTTTAGCGATCTAGCAGACGGATTGGTGTTCAACACCAAGTGCTTTTTCTTACCCATGAAGAAAGCACAGCGAAGAATCTCAAAAAGCTGAGAGCGAACTGGAGCAGACGGATTTAGGGCAAAAGCGCAAATCGCGGCCACTGAAAATAAAATGAACCAAGCTTAGTCACTGATTACGTAAGAAATCACAAGTTCAAGCAGAGATTTGAAGCTGAAAGCGGCCGAGAAAGAGGGCATCAGGAAGCAATCCAGAGAATTTCTCTCTCTAACTTCCGTTCTCTTTCAATATTGTAAGGGTGGCTAGTGAACCTTTTCCTTTATTTTTCATTTTCTGCCAACAGATTATGCATTCATGGTGATTGTGGACCATTTATTGCTAATATAATATCCTGTAATACTCGTCTGGGGTTTGGTGGAACATTTGATTGGAACATTCATGGTTATTTATACTACCATGGCAATGGAAGGAAATGAAACTTTGTATGATGCACCGGCATTTGAAGTTCAGCAGAACCAATCTTCGCCCTGAAAATCAACGCCTCCTCCAGGTATGAATTTGGTTAGCGTGTGAGGATCTGTGATTTGGGATCTGGTTTTTCAATTGAAGTTATATTTTAATGCGAAAAATTGGATTTTTCACCAGTTCAGTACTTGCGTGGAAATTACAGAGGAACCAGATTGTGTTCCTCTTCAGTTTGAAAAATTCAGAGATTAAATAATTTTTTCTTTTTTTTTTCCTTCTGCAAGAAAAATCACTGCCTTCGCGATGAACACGAGGAGGTTTAAATCTCGCAAATCAAGAACCAAGGCGAAAAAAGCCTCCGCCTTCAGCTTTTACCGGATGAATCTAAAACAGCTGGAAAACAAACTGAAATGCCCACCTCTGCCGCCGTGTGCCACCAGTTAGACTTATTCCCACCACACCCAGAAATTTTGGTGGAAGAAAAGTATATGTATACACAAGATCAAGACAACGTTGCGTATTTCTTCTCCGCGGCGAAAAAAGCCTCCACCTTCAGCTTTCACCGGATGAATCTAAAACAGCTGGAAAACAAACTGAAATGCCCACCTCCGCCGCCGTGTGCCACCAGTTAGACTTATTCCCACCACACCCAGAAAATTTGGTGGAAGAAAAGTATACGTATACACATGATCAAGACAACATTGCGTATTTCTTCTCCGCCGGGGACGGCGGTGTCAACACTCTAACCGGTCTCCTCGACGCTTCTGCCATCACTACCTCTTCCTCCAATAACAAAAACATGATCAGCATCACTAGTTTGTCGCCATTAGCTTCGCTAATCTATACCTACGGAGGACAGAACAACGAGCTTGCACGGACGACGTTGAGGAACAGGGAGAGAGAGCCAAGTGAAGAAAAGTGGGTGTATTACTCGGAGGTTGTAGAGAGGAAGGTCAAGGATGAGGAGTTTACTAACTGCGCCACCGATCTACGGTGGAAAGATCTGTCGGCCACGACCCAAAGATTGTCTTTGAAAAAAAATGGGGCAGATACCTTCAGATTAGGAACACAAATGGGCAGATACAAATGGACATTTTTTTTTTTTTTTTGCAATGGCCTATTCGCTGACGTGGAGGACACTACATCAACGGTGGGTGATTGATATCCTGCCCCCAAGGGGCAGGAGATCACCACTCTACATTTTATTGCTATTTTAAAGTTGTTTTATAAAAGAATTTTGTGAATATAGAAATGTTAATCTTTTATACTAATATTTATCATATAATGGAAAACAATTAAAAAATATTGGCAATAGATTTTTACACATGCTGCAAGAATGAATTCACATATTATATTATTTGGGGGAAATTTTTATGATAAAATTATAATTAGGTCCTCAATCTTTTTAGAACATTTAGGCCCTCAACCATTAAAACAAGAGAGAATTGGACAAACTACCACTTTTGAGAAGTGTATTTTGAAATATGCCAATTTTTATAACATTTAACGAATTGGCCAAATTTTAAAATTTTGGACAAAATTACCCATGTCTAATTGAATATCTATTATATCCATTTTCTTATCTTCACACTCTCACTCTCTCTCTCTCTCTCTCTCTAACTTAAACACATTCTCTCCCCACTTCCTCCACCGTTGCCGCCATTCTTAAGCTCTATTAGATATTAAGTTTAATTTACAATTTTGTCGATCTAATTTATTGATGTATTTTGTTGTCAATGTACGGAGAATGAAACTAGTTACATTTGATTGAAAATGGCAGAAAAAGCATGGAACTCGTCTCTTTGTCAACAAAATAGACGGCCATTTTGTCGATGGAGCACCAAATTGCCATTTCCATTTTGTTGATGGATGAAATTGGCACAAAACAATGTCCATTTTGTTGACATCATCAACAAAAATGGGCAAAAATTTAGTGGACACTGAAAAATGTGTTGACATCGACATTATTTGGTCAATGTCGAAAAACTTCACAAGTTTTTGATGTCTAAATGTTCTAAGATAAAAGTTCTTTTTGATGTTCAGTTTAAATTGGCATTTATTAGTTTCTAAGTGTTTTCCTTTCTATATGAAGAGTGAAAATTAAAATGGAGATTATTCTCACTTTATGTTGATTCCGTGGTTAATATTGTACTTTCATAATGTTTAATATTATATTTTCATTAATCCATTAGTTAATGGGATGATTCAATGTAGCTTGCGTTGGAAATTATCAAATCTATAGCATACAAAATATGTTTACAATCATAATTAAAAGTTGAAATTAAATAAAGTGATATAAATTTGTGTATATCATATACTACAAAACTAAAGTTATGAAAACTAATATTTGTTTGTATCTTTTTATATAAGTTATTTTTGTAAAATGGAGATATGAATAGTTGAAAACCAAGTATTCTTGTGTCCATTCACAAATTTGCAAAATGATCTACATCACAATTTACCTTGGAGGAAAAATATATAGACACCACTGTGTTTTTTTTTTCCTGCGTGAAAAGTGAAAATTAAAATGGAAATTATTCTCACTTTCTGTTCATTCCGTGGTTAATATTGTACTTTCATAGTGTTTAATATTATATTTTCATTAATCCATTAGTTAATGGGATGATCCAATGTAGCTTGCCTTGGAAATCACCAAATCTATACCATACAAAATATGTTTACGATCATAATCAGAGCCGCACAAAGTTACATTTTCAACAAAATGATATTTTTGACATTTTATTCTCAAAATGGTTATTCTTCCAATTACTTTACAAAATATGACTATTTCAAAACAACATAACAGATTTATGTATAAATCAAAATTCTCCTTAAAACAAAGTATGTTGGTACTTAATCTTTCCACCTTTGCAACACTTAGAACATCTCTAATACATTCTATGAATTGTTATTTAGGTGTTACGAATGTTGGAAGACTTCTGATCTACGTGACATTAATTTCTAATGAATAAACATTCAAATTCAAATATGATCTCCAATATATTCTATAGATTGCTATCTAGGTGTATTTTATTTTATTAAAATAAAAGTAAAACTACATTTAAATATGCATAGAAATTTTTTTGTTTTTTCTATTCTTTTCCAATTTTTTTGTTTTTGGTCTTTTGCTTATATTTTCTTTTTTGTTTTTTGTATTGATTGCTTTATTTTCTTTTGTGTATTTAAGTTAAATTGTAAGATTGCCATTTTACATCAATTGACGAAACCATCCGTAAGGACTGAATTTGTTAACTTTTCAAAGATTGGGCACAAAAACCATACGAAAAATTGGTTGGGGATAGGATCAATACTTTGGCTAACGTTTGGAGACTAAATTTGCAATTTACTCTAATGAAAATCCCCGTGTACCTGCCTTATCGCGAGATTGAAGAATTTACAAAACCGCATAGATAAAAATGGATACTCCGAGCAGCAACAAAGCCAGCAGCGTGGCTGCACTCCAAGCCGTGAAGCAGAAGTCCGGCAAGACTTATGGGCAGATAGCCCAGGAGGCGGGCTTGACTAACGTGTACGTGGCTCAGCTCTTGAGGCGCCAAGCCCAACTCAAGCCGGAGACAGCCTCATCACTCCGGGCAGCTCTGCCCGACCTGTCTGAGGAGCTCCTCCATGAGATGATGCAACCGCCCATGCGATCATATGACCCTAATATAATTCAAGATCCCACTGTTTACAGGTCACCAGTTTCCTTTTTTTTTCCTTGAAATTTTTATGTTTTCTTTTTTTGTTTTTTTTTGTATTTTAATTTTTACTGTTGGGAGAACTTATCAAAAAAAATCGTTTATATGCCTTAATACTACTGATGAATGTGTTAGTGGTATTTGTTGGAATATGTAATCATTAATCAAGGGGTTATTTTGTTAAGAATGTATTTTGATGTGTATACAATAGAAAAGAACGGGACTGATCTCCTCCCCACAGTTGGGAGGAGTTATCTTGCCCATTGTGCACTTGGCAAGTGTGCATTGGGCAAGTTTCATTTAATGATAATGATAATATTTTTGAGCATTTTCGAATTTGTGTTAGTTTTAGTTTTTCATTTCATTTTTATGTGGGTTGTGTTTAGTTTAATCTACTTGAGCCCTTTTTACAATGCTTGAAATGCAAGGTTGTGTTACTTGTGTATATTGTGCACCAAGAGCTTGCTTGAACAAGATGAAGATAAGAGAAAAATGAGGAAAAGGCTTTCTTAAAGTAGTAGTTTCTATGGTATATCTTGACTCACACATGGATGTAAAGTGTTTGATACCTCTCATGAATTAACTGCAATTAGTAAAGTATACTTTTGTATCTCCTTATTTTCTTCCCAAGGTGTTGCAGCAGGGTGGTGCCGGAATGGTAAGCTTGGTCCCAGAGAGTTGAGGAGGGGAAATGATCTGAAGACGACTGTGTTTAGGACTAGATATTTGACTGAAAATGCAAAACCAACTTGGGGTATTGCATCACTGTGATTGACTGTTATATTTGCAATTGTATTTGTTTGTTTTCTAATCCACCCCCTTGCAATTTCTAATACTTATTGTATAGTCTCTACGGTTCTGATGTCCTTTTCTACAGATTACATGAAGCAGTTATGCATTTTGGTGAGAGCATCAAGGATATCATAAACGAGGACTTTGGAGATGGCATGTAAGTTGTCATTGGCAATATCCTAAAATATTTTTCTGGTTTGGAGGTTTTGAAGCTGTTGTTATAGAACCATTCATTAATTTTTTTTTTTTGCTTGTTTGTTACCCTTGAATATGCACTTCATGGTTTTTTGGCTTCAGAGTAGAACTTGTGAATAAGCACAAAGGAATAGTTAATCACTTTCTGTTTGCAAGCTCGTATTATGTGTGTGTGTGCATGTGTGAACATAACTCTCATCATTATGCACGTCCACTTCTACAAGTTCAAGGTGAAGTTTGGGGAGATGTCAAAGCATTTGAAGCTTGTTTAGGCGTGTGCAGAGTCACTATATTGTCTAGTCATGGATATGTTCTGCAAGCCTTTTATTATCTCTCTTTCTATTTTTATACACTGGACATTATCCTCAAATGTCCATGTGATCCCAGCAATCGTTTTTGAGCTTCTATTAATGTATATATCAATTTCTTATGTTACGCACTTTCAATTCTTTAGAACTTCCAAATTATATCTCCTCAACAGTAAGGTAATTTTTTTAGTCAATGAACTAATTTCTCATTCTCAATTTAGATTCCTAATGCAATATTAAATCTGTATTTAATGTACTTAAAGAAAATTGCTCATCAATGCTCATTTGAAGACCTTTAGTTTGGGATATGTAATATTATTTAGAGAATGGGTGGTAGTTGAAAATTTTGCATTGTTGCTTGACTCTTGAGAAGTTAGCAAATAGACTTTCAATAGCCTATCAAGTTTTAGTAAAACGAGAGTTGAGAAATGTTCTTTTCTGGAACTTATTTCTAAATGCTCCTTCATTGTTGGTCCCTCTATCCTCCCTGATTGTCATTTCTTGTCGAGGCTCAGTTTAAAAGAACAATGAAAAGCATTATGATCCTCTGTTATTATTGAAAATTCCCACTCTTCAATTGTTGGACTTGTGGGAAATGAGTTCCAATTTTTTGTTTTTTTCTTTTATTGTTTAAAATGAGGAATTGCACATAAACCACCTGTAGTTTGCCTTGAAGTAAGTTCTTTATTGTTTGAAGATGTAACCCCTGCACATTTTGGTGGGCTTGTTTTACAAGGACATATGCCCTCATAACCTTGGGTGTATGTATTTTTAGACAGGGAGATCATGCACGATTTTCGCAAATGACCTGGAGATTAATGTGAATTAGATTTTGTAATTAAAAGTACTCCAGGAATTTGATGTTTACCTCCTTTCCCTTCATTTCTGTTTGCTGGGTGGGATACATCGCATTGATGATTAGCATGTCAGCTATAGACTTCTACTGCGCGGTTGACAAAATCAAAGGTGTGGATGGAAAGGATCGTGTTGTCATGACATTTGATGGAAAGTATTTGCCATATACTGAGCAGGTTAGTTCCCCATCTTGCCTTACAGTCTTTGGAAATATCATGGATCTAATTTTATTAAATATGTGTTACTGTTACATGACATGAAAGATTTTTGAGCAAATGAAAAGAAAGCATCATTGCTTCAGAAGATCAGTAGACAGCTAGTATGTGAGCAGTAAAAGGGTTTGGTGACACAATTCAATCTGATATTTTCCAAAATGAAGTTTCTTTTTTTTTTTTTTTAAGGGCGTGAAAAGTAGTCTTTGCTCAATTTTCATGGGGAAGTATATGTTTCTTCTAATCTATTTCCACGATTAAGATGAGTAGTTCTTCACTTCTTTACGCGGATCGGACGCAATAATATTTACTTAAATCAGACTAGAGATAGACTCTATAAATGCTTATCGGGTTATTCTCTCAAAAGCCATCATATCTTTTATCCATAATCCCGGCATTTATGCTGGCCAGAAAAAACACTTCTTTTTGGCATCTATAATCTATAGATCCTTGTCGAGATACATGTACTGGACTTTCTTGTTGTAGTCACATTACAACTTCACTTTTCTCTAATTGATTTCATTCGTGTCCACTGACACCTCCCCAAGTTGCCATTAGACAGGAAGAGGTGTAGTTATGCAAAACATGAGATAAAAAATCCTAATGGATATAATGTTGATTACAAGAGACACTAAGCTTTGTTGTTTACTAATATCGTCTGTCTTAAAAAAATTCTCATCTGTTATGGTAAAAGTACATAGTGGCCAATCGTTAGGGTTATCATAATGACATTTTCTTGTAGACACGGGGATTTGAGTGTACATGATGTTCATTTGTTTCTTTTCTTGGGCAGATTTCTGAGCATATGGTATCAAGATTAAGAAAGTAAGAGAATTAAGATCATTGAGGCAATGCAAACCAGAGTAACTGTCCCTTAGATCTTGTATCGAGTATATTGCTGTGTGGGTTTGTGATAATAGTGGCAACAGAATTCTATATATATATATTGTACTTCAAAGAACATGCATACATGTAATACTGTATGCTTACTTATCTGATGATCAATAAGCTACTTGCATTGGCTTCTATTTCTTCTACACATTAAATTTTCCTTCAACCTTGCCTAGTCTGATTAATTTTGAAGTGCGTTTTTTCTTAGATTCGGTGTAACATAATTTTGCTGTTGAATCTTTTAAAACTCGTGAAATTTTGGGCTCAAAGTGTAATTTAACACAGAAGTGACAGCCATCGCCTTCGAGTCTGAAATTGAGATTTTGCCTCCTAAAATATTCTTAATCTCCTAGTGGCTATTCCAGTGTCTTTTTCCTCTCTGGACAGCTTAATGTTTATGATCTGAAGCTATTGCATGTGAATTAGCTTTTACAATATGCCCACATGAAATTTATAAAATGGCTATGGTGGTGGTGCGTCCCGGGCCAAAAAGAAATTTTAAAGAACAATACAGAGGCCTCTCATCATCTCATGAGCCTGCTCACCTTGTGAGGTGCCATAGTGAAATGTGGTGGGTTGAGCTTGGTCCAAACCATGGCGGAGCCACATAGAATCGAGTGTACTGATGTTGGCTATAGTTTCAACTATTAATCTTCAAAATATGTTGTATATATGAGAGGCAATGACCAATAAAATGTACACAGCGAGAAGAAACAGAGGAAAGCAGAGAGAAGTGTGTGTGTGTTTTCTTTTTCTTTTCTTTTTTTGCGCCTAACCATATGCATGTGTATATATATAACTTACTGCATTGAAGGTGAAAGAGAGAAAATGGGTATTTTAAATTCAAAATTTCACGTCTGCTGAACTTTGAGAAATTAAAAAACTAGGTAATTGCATGACTAAATCTCCAAGTAAGAATTTATTATTTCTCCTTAATATGGTTAATTGCATAATTTGGGTTGGGTTGGGGTGGAGTGGGGTGCATAATGCATTTTCAAAGCTTTTGCTCTCGATTTTTTATATTTGCCATATATTTGATTTTATTTTAAGCTTCCTCCTACGCAAGTGGTGGAGGCGAATCAAGTGTGCGGCTAGAGTTTATATCTCTAACATGTTAAAGTTATACCAACATTTCATTTTTGCGCTTACATTTTGCACATATTGGACTAGAATCATGGCTCTGTCCCTAGTTCAATCCACCACAAAACCTGACAATTAATCAATATTTTTAAGACAATGTAAACACACAAATTATACAAGAAAATACACAAAATAATCTCGAATTTTACTCCAAATCTACATGTTTGTTCTGGTAGGAAAAGCTTGATTCTTGCTCGTTACTTCTTTAACCTTTTACCATTTAGCCGGGAAGAACTCAGCTGCCAGATCCGAAGAATTACCAACAATTGGAATTACATTTCAATAGAAAACATCAGTTTAGGTTATCTGTGCAGAGATTTGATTGTTTCATGAAGATTTTGAAGAGGCTGCAAATGACAAAGACATTGCCGCTAGACGAAGGTTCTCTCTTTCAGCTTGCTCGCTTTGTCCAAATTTTGTCCGAGTCCACCGAGTCCACCATTACCTTTTCAAGGTTGACATGTATCCTGAGAACTTTCTGAGGAATGTTTTTTTCCAATATGGAAAATGAGGTTAGTCCATGCCAGTATAAAACAAACACAAAATTGAGTAGATGAGGAAATAGCGGGCACATGTGCAAGCCTGTGTATGGGGGGAGAGAGAGGAAAGAGTTGTATGGTTGATACCTGATTGCCACTTCAGTTCATTCCCATATTCGATGCCGATATAGTCAAAAAATGTGATGGAAGAAATATGGCTGATTTTGTAGAAATCCACTCCTGGTCTTCCCTTTATAGATTCAAGCCGGTGTACAAAGTCTTTAGGCATGTCTGAAATCTCCAATGTTTGAATGGTAGTAACAAATTTCAATCCATCTGGAATCATTTCCAATTTTTAAACAAAGAAGATGACTCATGGCTCCTTCTTCCACCCTCCACTTTCTAAGCCCGGAATCTCACGTAATTCAATAGTTCTGAGTTGAGGGAAACCTTGTCGAGAACAAGACATTTCCTTCCCCATAAAGACATTCAGATTGAGAGACAAGAATTTTAGTGTAGGTATTTTCTCTAAGATAGCCATATGGTTTTCCTCAAGTTCACTTTTTCTTAAGGTTAACTTTATGAGGCTTGAAGAGAAATAATGGTATTCTGGTAGCTTAGTCACACGTCCAATCAAATCCAAATTTCGGAGATGATCACACCCCACAAGTTGTCTCAGAAAATGTAGCTCTTTTTCTGAACGAAATCTGTAGTAAATACTGAAGGAGGATTCGCAGAGAAGATTTGAATTTCTTGTCAAGTAGTTCATAATTGCCTGCAGGTCCTCCCAGCCTAGTGAGAAAATTGCAGACAATTTTCGTCGAAGCTTCGTTAAATGGAAGAGATCCCTGAAATCAGAAACTCTTGTATCGAAGTTTTTTAACGTTTCCAATCTGGTTAAGCTACTTAGTTGCAGATGTGAATTTTTATAGAATAAAGGTAGGTACAAATGCCTCAAATGATCCAGCTTCCATAGTACATCAGGTATAGTCAAAGAATTGATAGACTTCACCTTTAAATCAAGCGTCTGTAAGAATTTCAAGTTACTTAAAGATGATGGCACTTCTATGAAGTCTGAATTTTGAAAGCTCAGGTATCTCAAGTGGACCAAGTCCCCAATAGCTTTAGACAGCTTGAGACGAAACCAGAAGTTGTCAAGCTGTAGAACTCTGAGCAATTTGAAATCCTTGCAGAGTAATTTCAACATGTCTTGAATTGTTATACGATATGTGCACCTGTTAAAGAATAACACTGATCTTACATGACTGGTCTTCTCGTGTATAGGAGGAAAATATTTCTCGACATATACATCAGCAAAAACAGACAGCCTGCGTGTGGGAGCTGTTGTTGCTGCCTTCAATGAAGACCTGGAACCTATTGGTTCATGTCCATTCCGAAAATGGATTATCTTGAGAAAATTCTTCTCTTTTCCATTTGACAAACATATGTCTCTCATAAGATCATGGAGTTGGCAAGATTTGAATTTTCCAGACAGCTCCTCCACTTGCACCTGAACGATTCCCCTCTGTGCTAGTTCACATAGATAATGTTCTGCTACATCCATAATCGACTCTCCTTCCACCCTATGCTGTGAATCCAGTGGCAGAAAACCTTCAGCTGCCCACATTTGATATAAGTTCCGTGTTTTTATATTAGAATCCTCTGGGAAATTCCCTAAATACAAGAAACATGGCTTTAGCTGATTAGGTAAGTCACGATAACTTAGAGCTAAAACCTCTTACACTTTGCCATATTCTCCAAGATTTTGACCCCTCCTCAAATATAAATTGAAGTTTTCGTGCACCATTTTCCACTCTCGTAGTGTGGGTTTGGTCACCAAAAGTCCACCAAGTATAGTGACGGCTAATGGCAGTCCTCCACATTGCACAACCAGCTCCCTCCCTAGCATCTCCATACTTGTGTCGATTTTGAAATCTGCAGAACAAATGAACGTCCATGAATAAAAATAGAGTTGTTATTTGATATGAAGAAATTCAAGCCTTTGTTTCTCTTCACTTGGTGCTACACTGCACGTATAGTAAACCTGTCATAAAAAGGCTATGTTTATAATTAGCTCATGATATTTTAATCTAAAACCACACAGGGTTAGGTTTGACATATTTGCTTCTATAGGACTTAGATTTGTATCAAGAATTGAGATAAACTTCTTGACAAAATCAAATAGAAGGTCAACCAAAACATGACTGAGGAAACTGTTGTCAATTTGGGACAATTAAGATTCAGTATATTGTATAAATGTGCGAGCGTGTGCTTAACAAAATCAAAATAGAAGGTTAACCATAACATGATTGTGGAAACTGTCATCAATTTGGGACAAATCTTGATTCAACATGTTATATATACGTGCGAGCTTGAGCGTGTATAGAACTGTTACCTGGACTATTCTTTCCATAGAACACTTTCCTCTGAAGTAGCTCCCAACTTTCCTCCTCATTCAAGCATCTAGGCTTATGGAGGAAAGAAGTTGGGTCTATGTGCAGAGCAATCTTATGATTGCGTGTTGTGAGCAAGATTTTGCTCCCCGTATTCCCTGGAGGGAAGGCAGCACCTAGAATATCCCAGAAATCCATTGACCATATATCATCGAGCACCACCAGGCACTTTTTACTCTGTTGAACCTCGTAAAGTTCCTTGACGAGCTCTTCATCTCTCGTACTCTTGAAAATATCCCTCTTTTCTGGTTCAAGTTTATTTAGGATCCCTAGCAGAACATCTTGTAATTGCCATTGCTGAGATATACAAGCCCAAGCAAAAGCTTGAAAATGTGTCCTCGTGTTACCATGATGATAAACCTTCCTAGCAAGCGTAGTCTTTCCCAAGTCACCCATTCCACAAATGGAAACAACTTGATAGCATTTGTTATTGCCTTCATTCACCAATTGTGAAACCAAAAGCTCCACATCTTCATCTAAACCTACGAAATCCTCATCAACAAGATGGGAATAGGTTTGTCCAAGCTGTCGACACTTTTGGGATGTAGAATTCGCTCCTTGGCTAATAGCTTTTATGCCATAACTTTGCAGACTACTTGTCAGTGAAGAGATCTTAACCTTAATTTTCTGGATTTCTGATCCAACATGATGGAGTGCTATGCCTTCCTTCAGTATGCCAGCATATCTTACAAGAACTCACTTTTCCTTCTTCAACATAACTTTGATGGCAAATGTTTCAAGAACATCTTCCACATCATATGCTACTTCCCTTATTTCTGATACCCAATTCCGGACAGTCTCGTCCTCCTCTTTTCTTGCATCAGCATCATTTAAGAAGCATTGCGTTCGCTTAAACTCGACTTGAATTTCCTCAACTTGGATGCTAACATCGTACAAGAATTTCTCTTCATCAACCTTTGTCCAACAAAAAGGACAACAGATTCAGCCATGGACTTTAGATTCTGGAAAAACAAGAACTTTTTTTATTTTATTTTCTTTCTTTTTTTTCGAACGAAAACAAGAACATTTTTGCTGCTAAGTTAGAATGAAAGTAGCATACACCTGTCACCTATGGTAGCTCTCTGTTCTTGTTATAGAACTTGGTTCATGTACCAAAGAATGTCAATTGCCAATTGCATACATAATATGATTTGGGATTGAAGGCAAGTGACAGCTTTCAAAAGTAGAACACATTAGATAACTCAAGTTGACTTCGACTAAATTAATGAAATGTAGCCAATACAACGTGAAAATAAGTAAATAATTTCCACTTGATGCATGCATTACCAATTTTGTTCCTTTAATTGACTTGAACATCAGAATTTTTTAGATTTTAAAGTAAGAGGTTGATTATCAAAAAACACATTTTCGAGCTAGTTTATGGTGTGTGCCTCTTTGAAGAGAAGAGGGACGAGTTGATTGAAACATTCTAAATGTTGAATGATTTTTCTGCATTTGATTGTTAGTACAAGTTCTTGCCATCTCAGGGAGTATTTTTTGGACTTTGTTTTCAAATACATGCACCTTCTTCTTCGCAAGTTAACTTCTTTTAGCAGGACAAAATTGTTAACAGGAAATTGACTGTTTGATTGTAGAGTACTACTGTATGTATATATTTTGCTTTTGTTGATGTTTTAGTAGGACATCCCCACACAGGATGATACTAGCAAATTCATGAATAATTTCATTATGTTATCGATTCTCAGGTTGTAAGATCTTTGTAAAATCGAAAATCTTGTCTAATGTACGTTGTAAACCACAGAACATTGTGGTTCTCAGATATTTCTTATCATCTTATGCACTTGGTTTTGATATGCATGTCCTTTATGAAGTCAACTTCTGAAAAAATTTCTTTGTTTAGCGGTGCTGGAGAATGCCAATGACATGTTTGCTACATTTAATTGGATAATATTAAATGAATTGAAGAAAAAAGAAAAGGGTTAAAATCCCGTCTAGTTTACTATAATTTGGCCATTGGAGGTGGAGGTGGACTCATGAAGTTTACTATGATAGAGAAGAGATGGATGGTAACACTGAAAGACCAAAGTTGCCATGGCCCAACCCAGAACTCTTTAGTATTGGGATGGATTGGATTATTTCCGTTGGTAACCTGTTACTTCAATTCATTATTTCATTTTACACTTCTAGTTCTCATCTAGAACCAGTTTACCTTCTGAATAATTTAATCCATTTGTATGATTTTAATTGGTATTGTCAATATATCTTTTCCCAAAAACAAATCGTTGTAGTAGGTGCCAAGGCGAATGGGTATTGACTAGTTGAAAGTGACTCGCAATATTCGTATACTATGTAAACTAAGATTCGATCTTCTGTAGCCGAATTTTCTCATAATCTATTGGAAAAACTAGCAAACAATTTGGTTCTGGGTCTCTAACCTTCAAAAATGAGTATTTAAGTCTCCTATCTATTTAAATCTCTGAATTTGAGTCCCTAAATCGTCAATATAGACGTTAATATCTCATGTGACTTTCACATGATTTATAGCTGGATGTTAAGTGGTTTAATGGTTTTGCCCTCCAGCTTTGAATCGCATGTAAGTCGCAGGGTAAAATCAACTATTGGCCACCTAATTTTAACCAAGTTATTACTTAATCACCTAATTTTGAAAGATATCTCAATACCCACTCTTCTTTTCAATATGTTACCCATCTATCACCAGACATCTAACACTCTGCAATTCTTAACGGGACGTCCTACGTGACAAGTAAAATTCTGACGTGGTATGTTGACAGTGTTAAATCTCATACAGGCATACAAAACGCATAACTCAAACACTCCATTTGGAGGAAGAAGATTGGGTTGTACTTCAATTTTGGAAGAGGAAATGTACATTTGAGATGTGCTATTTTGCTGAGTAGGCCATAGTTCATATCGTCAGTTCGCCATGTCGAAAAACCACCTATCAAGTCAAATTCTCCATTACGAGTTGGCACATGTTGGTTAACGGGTGGTTGATGAGTGATATAGTGGAAAGAATAGTGGACATTGAGATATCTTTCAAAGTTTGATAATTTAGTAGTAACTTGGTTAAAGTTTAGTTGCTAATGGTAGATTTTACCCGAAAGTCGTATACGATGTCAACATTTACAAATATAGTTTCATCACGTAAGGACTTAGATTCACATACTTAAATAGATTGGAACCTAGAACTCCAGTTTTAAAAGTTAAAGATCCAAAATCACACTAATTAAAAAGTTAGAAAACTCCATCCTAATTTTTTTTAATATAATTTAGATGTCCTTGGCTTTATATCACTCAATGGAAATTTGTGAAACGACCTCAAGTATAGAACAATTGGTGATCTTTCATGTAATCTATTTCAAATTGTCAATTGGTTGAGAGGATTCTTTAACTACTCGTTATACATTATTTCATTTTTAATTTAATGTTATTTGTAGCCCACGTAATAAGGTCTACCCATTTTAAGGGGAGTCAAGACCTTCTGTGGGAGAAATCGTAACAGTGATCCTCAACCTATATGGTTTGTAGTAACTTATTCGTCAACCTATTTTTCTTGGTAGCATGATTTTCAACCTATTTGTTTTGATTCAGTATTAGTCCTCGATGAATTCCATTCATTGACCATTGAAAAGTCAAAATTTATATTGAATAGACTACTATATTGTTATTTTTAGATAAAGTATATTAAAATGAAAAGAAAAAGCAAAAAATAATAGAGCCGTCCATTTATTGAAAACTTGGCCAAGAACTCTACAACTTTCCTTTATCAAAAGAGTAACAACTTTCATATAATACAAATCAGAAGTCCCAATAGAATCCCATCACGTTTCAAACAAATCCTCTCGAGGTTTCCAACGTCCTACAATGATGCAAAAGATAAATGTGAACACAAAGTCCATTAATCCTTCCACTGTCAATCATACATGACTATCACATAGAATCATATATGTTCCACATAGACATGGACCAACATATATGACTATCATATATGGTCCACCCATATACAACTTGCATGAAAGCTGTAGAAGCTTGAGTTGTATATGAATACACTTATTGAGCTTCCCTGTGGCTGGACTCGTTTAGGCTTTTCAAGTTCGACTTTTCTGGATAAATTAAGTCAAGGTTGAACACATAATTAATTATACTTGCTGCAAATTATGAGCTAGGCTAAATAAATCAATACTCAACTACTCCACGGATAAGCAAGCTATTAAAGCTCGGGTATCAGCATAAGCTTTATTTAGGACAAGAAGATTAGCTGATTTGATTCTCAGCATTCCAAAGCTCAGCTTGCCTCTAGACAACTTAGTTTGGAGCATTATAGCTAGCTTGATATGATCTCATCTTCACCCAAGGCAAATATAGAAACAACAGAATGTCTAGATATGTTCAAACATGCATACATTATAAAGATGTCATTCAGTTTTGGTTTTGGATTCAGGAAGAGGAGTTCAACTAGAAGCACGGCATAGAAATCAAGTGCATCTATGTGAAAACAAGTGAATGAATGTCTTACCTGGAGCCTTGTGACCTGGAGATCTGTCTTTTGTACTATGGTTTTAGCATATCCAGCTAAACACATTATGGATCCCTCCATTCCCTTGGTACTATTGATGGAGCAAAATTTCGAAGAAGTCCAGAAACACCAATTCCTACCAATGAAGAAAACAGAAAATGAGTGTGCAGTAAGAAAGTCCAGGCCTAGTTCATATAAGAGTGGCTGTGTATTAATGATGGAAAATGCGAAGCTCTCTTCAATTGGTTCTACAAGATAACACAAGGTCTAATTCTTCATGAATCAAGTAGTACCTTCAAGCTGATTTTCCAATTCTCCTCTGATCGTGTCAATATAGGTAATTGAAGGAATGTGTTCAACTTTGTAGAAATCCTCTCCTCCTTCCTCCTGCACCATTTGAACCCTGCGCTTGAAGTCTTCAGGCATGTTAGCAATCACTAGTTCCCTGATTGTAGTGACAAATTCAGTTCCTTCTGGAACCATCTTCAAGTTAACACATTCATCAATTTTTAAATATTGAAGATTAGGCATAGCTCCTCTCTCTATCCTCCAATTCTCCAAGGAAGTTTGCCCCTGGAGTTCAAAAGTTCTAAGTTGGCAGAAACCAGTTGAAGAACAATGAATTTTAGTCCCCAGAAATACATGCCGACGTAATACCAAGGAATACAACCTAGGCAGCTTCTCCAGAACAGCCATTGGATCTTCCTCAAGTTTGCTATTTCTCAAAGTTAATGTGGTGAGTCTTTCAGAGAAATGACTATGTTCTGGTAGCTTATTTAAACAGCCAATCAAATCCATTTTACGGAGATGAGTATATCCTACTAATTCCCCCAAAAGAGTCGAGTCTCTGTCTGACTGAAAATCATAGCGGACACGGAAAGAGGAGTCCCTGAGACGGTTGGAGTTTGTCCTGAAATAACTGTTAATTGCCTCCATATTCTTCATCTCCAGAGAGAGAATTGCTGACAGCTTCTGAAGTCTGGTTAATTTGGGGATATCGCTAAAATCAGAAACTCTTGTATCAAAGTTTTTCAAAATCTCCAGCTTGCTTAAAGTACCCAGCTGCAATTTACCTCTACTTTTGTGAGAAGGAGGAAGATATAAGTGCCTCAAGTTGTTCAGCTTCCATATGACATCAGGTATGGTCAAACAGACAAGAAAAGGTACCCGCAAATCCAGTGTTTGCAAGAATTTCAAATTACCTATAGAAGATGGAAGTCTATAAAATTGAGACCCTCTTAAGCTCAAATATCTCAAGTGAATCAAGTTCCCAATAGCATCAGACAGTTTTCTACCAAAATCAAACCTTTCAAGATCTAACACTCTAAGAAGTTTGAAAGCATTGCAAAGCAAGCTCAATGAAATATTAAGTTTTCTGTCAGTAAGCCTGGAAAAGAACAATGCTGACCTAACGCGATTCAGGTTCTCCTGTTTAGGAGGAAAATAGGTTTCAAAATCAGAATCCACAGTGACAGATAGTCTGCGTGTAACACTGGCTGATGTTGTCCTAGATGACGAAGAACGTGAACCAACTAGTTCCGGTTCTTGTGAAAAAGGAATCCTCTGTAGAAAATTTTCCTCCTTTCCCTTTAATAAGCATAACTCTCTTGTAAGGTCATGTAGTTGACATGACTTGAACTGACCACTTGATTCCTCCACTTGAACTTGAACCATGCACCTTTGCTTCAGTTCATGTAAATAACGTTCAGCTACGTCCATGATGGATTCTTCTTCCTCAGCTTGATAAGAATCAGAAAATATGAATCCCTCAGCAGCCCATAACTGATACAACTTCCGAGTGGATATTTTATAATCCTCGGGAAAATTTCCCAAATGCAAAAAACATGGCTTCACCTGATATGGTAAGTCATGGTAACTTAAAGCTAACACCTCATAAACTCTTCCATTCTCTCCAAGACTTGTTCCCCTCCTTAATAATGAATTGAAATTTTGGTGCACTGTTTTCCACTCACTCAGTGTAGACTTTGTCATGAGAAGTCCCCCGAGCACAACAATAGCTAACGGCAATCCTCCACATTGTCCAACCATCTCCTTTCCAAGTTTCTCCATATCTATTTGGTTTTTTCGTTCTGCAACAGAATGAGTATACAAGCATAAGTATCTAAAATAGTATGACTTAAATCTTTTACTAACGTAGATATCTTCCATGTAAATAGCATAATGTCGAGAATAATGGAACACTTTGTATAAAGATCTCTTACCTTGACTACCATCTTCAGAGTAAAGCATTTTTGGGTTACACATGGCTTCCTCTTCTTCCATGTCACTTGAGCATGAGTGGAAGCTATCTGTACTAGATGTGCTTAATCGTGCATCTTCATGCTCACATCCAAAGACACGCTTACCTGTACATTCACCATCATCCTGACTTTTATTGACTGATGTGTTCATGCATCTGATAAGACGTCTAGATGCAACCTAAGTGCTGGGTGAATCTCTTCAAGGTAAGGATTTCCTCTAGAGATTTTTTACCAACTTTCTAAATAAATAAATTTGTCCCTCTCCAACACCTTGAGCTTTTAGATAATGTGCTTCAACAATGTGCATTCACTATATATTAGGATGTCCAACAATCTAGCTAAGCGTTCAAACATTTGACCACAAAATTTACCATGAAGAACACTCGTGACACAGGTAAGTTTTAGCAAATATAAAGAGATAATTAAAGCATATTTTACAACTTCACAAAAGAAGGTCTTTGCTAATAGCTTATAAAGTATGTAAAGGGAAGGAGAATTTCACTGTATGTTCATAATGTTTACAATTGTAAGTATTTATACCAGATGTATGTATATGGCAATACCACTGTAATGATCAAATAAGAAGGATTCTACTCTATCAATCATAAGGATTTAATTCTTTCAATCAGGTGTCGCATTTCAATATTTAAGCAATTTTTTCAGAGTTATATTATTAAGGGCAATCTCACAAGTGGTTTTGATTCTAAAACAAATCAGACCAGATACCTGAAATATTTGTTCCAGCAAAAGCTTTCTTCTGAAGCAGCTCCCAACTCTCCTTTTCATTCAAGAATCTTTGTTCATAGAGAAAACAAGTTGTATCTGTATCAAGGTGGTGCGCAATTTCTTTGTTACGTGTTGTTACAATTACTCTGCTAACCAGCTTCCTGTTAGGAAAGGCAGGTCTGAGGCTAGACCAGACATCCTTTTCCCAGACATCATCCAGCACAACCAGACATTTTTTCCATTTTTGAACTTCAAAAAGCTCCTTGACGAGCTCTGCAATATTATTAATTTTATTAATTTGCTCCCTCCTCTCTGGTACAAGTTTATTAAGGATCTGTTGCAGAACACCTTCTGGGTGCCACTGGCGAGATATGCAAACCCAAGCAAGAGCATGAAAATGACTCCGAACATCAGCATGATGGTAAACCTTTCTGGCCAACGCAGTCTTTCCTATGCCACCCATGCCAGTAATGGACAAGACATGATAACATTTACCACCATCTTCGTTAACCAATTCTGTTACCAATTTCTCAACATCTTCTTCCAGTCCAACAAAATCCTCTTCATGATGAGAATAAGATCTTCTTAGCTGCTCGCGTCTCTCAGAACGAGGACTCGAAATTTCTCCTTGGCAAGTAGAGCTTATATGACGAACTCGCAAATCTGTTTCCAGATCAGAGATCTTAGCTTCAACATCCTGGATTTTTGGCCCAAGATGGAGTAAG
This sequence comes from Forsythia viridissima, assembly GCA_030279155.1. Taxonomy (NCBI): domain Eukaryota; kingdom Viridiplantae; phylum Streptophyta; class Magnoliopsida; order Lamiales; family Oleaceae; genus Forsythia; species Forsythia viridissima. The sequence goes on along the minus strand of CM059037.1, from coordinate 50,373,934 downwards.
GATGTAACCTCCTTCAACAGACAAGCATATCTTCTCAAAACATTGTGTTCCTCTCTCGATGCAATTTCAACAGCAAAAATTTCAAGACAATCCTCTGCATCATAAGCCACTTTCCTGGTTTCTGCAACCCATTCACGGATCCTCTCATCTTCATCTTGTCTGGCATCTGCAATTTTTGAAATACACTGCAATCGCCTAAGCTTCATATGTATGTTCTCAAGCTGGCCATGAATACCATGTAAAAATTGGGCTTCACGAATCAGCAATTCACCAAGATGTTGGATTGCACAAAACACCACAGATTCAGCCATTTACAATTCTGTCTATAGTAAAACAAGCTTGTTTCTTATACAGTTGAGGCTATGCATTGTAAATATCAGTTTAAGCAATATCAGCCATTGATACAAATACAAAAATGTGAAGCTGTCTGCTCGGTTGGTTTCAACGGCTGACTTCGCTTGAACCAATTGGAAAGAGCATTATTTTATTACACATTTATATTTTAGTGAAGGTAGTGTCAATAGCATCTCCAATACAACAACAACGTTGTGTGCTGATGTAGCGATAAAGTGGAGTGGACAAAATTGATGTGGCAGTATTTATTGTAGATGACCGTCCAACGGGGCGTCTAGTTTTAGATATCCTGTTAGACATCTTCCACCAATTTTTTCATTAAATTGTATCTATCTCTCTCATCTATTTTTTCTTCTTTTTCTTCATTCCACACACTCTCTATCCTCATTTCTTTTTTCTTTTTTGCCACATAGATTTTTTTAAAAAGTTCTGCTGTCTTAAATACATGTCCACTTATCTGTCCTTCCAATAAAAATTTTACACATCATCAATAACAGCAAATGTGAATGTATTTATATTAAATGTTGTTCATATTAATCCTCTCATATATTTATTTGATAATATGTAAGATTTTTATTGGAGAAACAGCTAAGAAGACATGTATTTGGGATAGCACATCTGAATTCCTTTGATACTGTGAGGGGGAATCTACCTTACAGTTTTCCACTTTGTCTTTTACCAAAAGAGTAAAATCAGAACCTTAGGGTATGTTTGATTGGTTTCCATAGAAAATTGTAGAAAATGAAAACATTTTTCATCTAAGGTGGAAAAAAAAAATCCACCAAATAAGTGAGAAAATATTTTCCAAGAAAATGGCAAAAAGTGTGCTTTAGGTGATTGTACCTTAAAAATCATGTTCATTTTCCATGGACAATCAAACAACAAAAGGTGGAAAACATTTTCCATGGATGTGACAACATTTTTAATGAATGTGTCATTTTCTATGGAAAATATGCCAATCAAACACACCCTTATATTATTTGTGGGAAACTCATCATTCTTCAACAACCTTCAAATAACCATTCTTGGTCGCTACTATAAGAGCATTTCTAATAAAACAATGTGAATATCTTGTATTATCTTGTTATTTTTTATTTCTTATTAATGGTTCTTGGATGTAAGTTGTTGCATCTATGTGTTTTGGGCGTGAAAAATCATAAAATATATATAGTATAAATGTATTTCAGGCTTCCTCTCTTTCATTTAATTTTCTATTATAATTTTATTATTATGATTATTATTTATTCCATGGGATTTAACATTTTGCAATTAAATGCTCCACCTAACTAACATTTTTCTCCAACTAACTCAAAAGAATACCAAGTCTTTTGCTTTATTTAATTTCTCTCTCTCTCTATCAAAATAAATAAATAAATAAAAATATAAATTCATATGAAAATGACAGAAAGTGTTGTTTTGAACATATACGTTAATAATATATTCATATTGGATACTCTGAAATTGGCTCCAAAGACCACAAATTACTTCCCCACCACGGCGATGCATGAATCATGCGATTGGGGAAATCTTCAACGAATTTTGAATTCTAGAATTCAACATATCTAGGCTATTCTCCTCCACTAGGGGGAGAAATTATTTTGTGGACATTTGTCCCGTGGGTATTGGTAGAGTGTTTGACTTTAATGTCAAATAATTTTTGCTCCTCAAATACCCATTAAACAAAGTGTCCAATGGACAAAATAATTCTTCTTACTAAATAGAGGAGATCAAATTCCTTCAACATATACCCAACATATTAACCGTATATTTTTATTTTCTAATACGGCTAAATATGAAAAAAGTTACTTGTTTTTAATTTATATTTTACTTATTTTTATGTTTGATTAATAAAATTATTTATTTCGAAACTTATTTAGTTCTTGTTTGTCCATGCTTAATTTAAGCTCGTCAAATTAATTAAATATATTTTTTATCAACACATTTTCTAAGATCTATAATTTATTATCCACTTATTATTTATAAGACCAATAATTTATAAATATTTAAAAATTAATTTCACTATTTTCAAATATGTTATTAATTAAAAACAATATTTTATAAATTTGATCAAACTAAAGTCGGCAAAATATTCACCCGCACGTCCTGTCCGTCCCCACTGTCATTGAATATGATATATGTTCTTTCAACTGATGTGCTAAACAATTAACAAAGTTGTATTCATTAAGATAGAAAAATATTATTTACTTTCGATGACAACAAACATATGAAAGTTTGTCTTGATAACATTAAATTTACTATATTTTTATGGAGCCTCAATTTATTTTTAATTATTAAAAATTGTCAACTGATTAAAATTGTATTTACTCACGTATTCTTGTACACTTTTGTCAATAAGCCAATCAAATAGAAAACAAGTTATTTTTTCTAAGAAGTGTAAGACGACGGACTTTTTATTAGTGTGTTGTGTGTCTATTCTTGTGAATAATGCCTTGATATAGTACACATGCACAATATTGTCTTGTTTTGATAACAACGTTTGTGCCATCAATCAATTCCATACAAGTGGGAATATGCAAGAAAGTCCTACATCAATTAGACATATATTTAATGATGGACTTTTAAGAAATTGTACTATTCCACCTAATGAGATAGAACCTCAATTTCCTACGGGTGATGTCAGAGCTAGACTCCAAACTTAGTCATGTGGACACACAAGACAAATCCCTAGTTACAGCGCCCGAACGAAGGTGGTGGACCCTAAGTTGGATCACAATAGACAAAAAAATCTATAATGGGCTCTTAAGGTGGTTGTTCCGATGTAAGACAATGATTCTAACGCAACAAAATAGTTAAATTTTGATAGAGCACGCAATCCTTCTAAGTTCGAGTAAGATAGATTGATACACTATCGCTTGAAAAAGGATCGAGAAGACATATTACTTTGTTCAAATGAGAGAATATTGAGAACGTGTGAATAAAGTCCTATATCGATTAGATATAAGATTAATGATGGACTTATAAAAAATTAATAGAGTTAACCTTGTGGGATAAAATATCAATTCTCTACCCAAAGTTTGTCCCATCAATCAATAGTGATGCATTTATTATGAAGACTTTTATAATTTTTGAATACAAGTGTGGACAAATGAATTCCCTTAATAGTTTAGTAAATTCCACGCTGCGGTATAGAAAAAATTGTACATCATAGAAAAAATTGTAGATCAATTTCTTATCGAGTGATTAGTCAATCTTTAGTTACAGTAGACAAAGTTTGAAAAATATACACAAATTAACCAATAACACAATGATTGACTACGTCAAATACTAGCACGATTGTTTATAAAATACAAAAAAAAATTGTATTATCGATCCTCAATCTCTTATCGAGTAGTTAGTTAACCATCACTCTAGCATATACATTAGTTCTAACGATGAAAAGCATTCAAACTCCTGTTAAATCATCGCGCCCCGTTCAAGTATTAGGTTTAGTATTCTAACTTTGGATAGGTGTTCAAAAATTTGAAGTGAAACGTGTACTCATTATGTCACGTGAGATTTGATAAAACAAACACTAATAAAGATGGATTATAAATTATTTATTATGCCACCATAATCCGCTATATAACAACTCCATAGAATGTAACAACCTTAAGTTTGACATAACATTCTTACATCTAAGTTCTGAAAAGAACAAAGGTCTTAGAAAAAGTAAACAAGAAATAAACTAATTTCTGGGGACATAAAATCACAGTTGACGTCATTGTTGTATAAATTAAATTAAACAATATATAATGTAAATGCCTGACAATAAATTATAAATAACTCCGTCTTTTTGTATTCTTCGACACTACCACCAACCAGTGTTGAGTTATCGACTTATTGTCGTTCATTAAAAACGAACCACTTATTACAGAGCGCCAAATGAGTATATATTCATATATGGCAAAGTAAAGAAAATGATACCTTTTATAGACAAACTAAAACATCCAGTTGAAAATTGATAACTTGCACAAACTGGACAAGACATGGGAAAGCGAGGTCAAGAAGTTAATATACTGTATGCAATGCAGTAATGCAACTCGGCCTTACATGTCAGTGATGAGAAGGCTGACAAGCTCTGGAGGCACATAATCAAATGCGGGATTTGCAACATGAAGAAGAGGAGTGCATATGGCCACTTGATTACTAAACTAAGCTGAATATCTTATACCCAAGTGCAATACTTCAAGCACAAAGTTATTCATACTCCATGTAGCTAAGCTAACAAAACAAACAACAAACTAAGACTTGCTCTCAATAAATTTAGTATCGATTACATGAATCATTTTTTTTTTTTTTTTTGGTTCATTGCTAGATCTACTTAATAGATAAAGCAACAACATCCTTAGCAACTACAATGGGGCATGTGCGCTTTAGTCTACCTCCCTCCTCAGTCCATGTAACGACTACAGACTTTTTTTTACAGGCCTTTCGCCCAGGGATTATTCCGTGCGCCGTTAGCTTCCAATTGGTACCAGCATTCTACTTAAGTTCCCCTTAATGGGAGGTCAATGGTTCGAATCATTGGAGACGCGAAAGAAATCCAGTTTGGAGCCCAACTTCCAGTGGACAGTACGTAAGCTAACGGCGCACGGAATAGCCCCTAGGCGAAAGGCCTGTAGGGAAAAATCCGTGGTCGTTACAGTCCAACCCTTTATGAGTTGTTCTACCAAGAACATATCACTCTTACAGAAGAGAGTTCTTTAAGTCTATGCAAAATATGTCCCAACTATCTCGGTTGTGATTTCCTTAATATGTCCCAACTATCTCAGTCTATGCACCACCTCCACTTGTTGGCGTATAATCTCATTTCTTATCTTATCCAATCTAATATGACCATGCATCCATTTTAGAATAGGCCTTCTGCTATGCTCATCTTAGGGACATTTTATGGGTTAAATACTTGGTTCTTCCCTGAACTTACAGGCATGTTGCAAATGGTCCATAAATTTTAAAACGTCCATATTTAGTCACGAAAAAGTTTGTGATGTTACACTCCATTAGCCCCTAAAACCGATTCTATCCAAAGAAACTAACGAAGAGGCTGATTTAGCTCATGCTTATACGGTTTGACTGTGGACATTAATTGTCCAATAAAACTATGGATGACTCCTTTAAACACAACCTGTGGTCAAGCATAATGTACATGGCCATACAACACAATAAATAATGTTACCAAAAATTAACTTTTTCATTAAAAAAAAACCTTCGAGTTGGACATTAATGTTGACAATTATGTCACATAAGTGTTAAAAAGATCAACGACTATAAATATTGACATTTTAAATGTTTAGATCGTTTGCGAGCAAGTCTTTAAATTGAGGGACAAACCAGGTTTTTAAACCAAATTTTATCTCTTCATACAAGGACAAAACCTTAATATAAGAAAGATGTAAAAAATGATGAAATTTTCCGCCATGAGTAAGTTTACAATGTTCATTCGAGAAATAATTGCGAAAACAGCAGCATCAGCAATTACTGTAGTTTCCAACCAGCTCTTCTGCAAGTACATGCCCCTGGCCGCATCTGCTCATGAATTAAATTGCAATCTCCAATTAGCGTTTTGATTCCCTCGATAATGCCATGCTTTAACTTTCGGCTCAATGAATATTTTGTCTTCTGCCGTGAGCCGTGCGAGCAATTGCCTGCGAGCGATCTGATAAGTGCATTTTGTGCACTTATTCAGATATTTAAACTAGGCTTTTATCCCATCATTTTATTGAATTTATACTTAATTTTGTGTTTTATTCTTCATATTTCAGTTTTGGATCTGTTTATAAGCAAATAGAGAAGAATGGACGAAAAGAGCAACAATTTGGTGAAATCGATGAGTAAATGAAGAAGAAGATAAATTCAATAAGTTTAAGGTGTGTTGGAGTGACAATGAAGAGTTAAATTAATGGATCAAACACCGGAAAGTCAAATAACTGAACTGAGAAACTACCTACCAAAGTATGTGAAGACATTTGAGTATAACTTTTGATATTAAAATCTCCACAAGGAAAATGATATACCATTAGAAAGATAATTGAATTATGAGTCCAACACTTTTTACGGATCTCAATTTGGAGTTTCCTACAAGAAATTGTGGCCATTTGAAAAACATCCGCGGAACAGAAAAAAGTTGAACTGCACGATTGCCCGAGATATAGCTGCGCAATCACCCAGAACCTATTTTCGTCAATAGAATGCATTTTGGTTGGCCTGGGCGATCGCCCGGGTTTGTACGAAGCGATCACTCAATGTAATTTTGGCAGACACGGATTTTTGTTTCCTTTTTGAGTTCGACTCCAATTAGGAAACCTTTTGGAACGCGATTTTAATGATTTTTTGGCATCTTTTGGGGCACAACAAGGACACTATAAATATGAGTTATTAACTCATAACAAGAGAGCAATTTTGGAAGTCAGTTTAGGTTGAATTTTGGGGAGCCAGATTAGAGCCTTTTTGGAGTCGTTTTTGGTGAAAATTTAGAGAGAAGAACGGGAGACAAATCAAAAACGAAGATCAAGATTCATCCTTTCAAGATTAAAACGAAAATCAAGTTCAAGATTTCATCTCCCAATTATTATTTTTTTCTTCTTCTTAGTATGTTAGGTTAATTATTTTAGTGCTAGGATCGTGATGAAGCTTGTATCATGAATCTTTAATTCTTCGAACCTAGTTTTTGATATTTAAGCATGTTTTAATTGTTGAATAATTGGTATTGATTTTCTCTTCATCTACAATTATATGCGTAATAGTTGTATGATTCTTGTGGCTTGTTTTACCTTCGAGAGATGAAAAATAGGTTATACATAGTATCAATTGTCGTAGAGTCCGATATGGAATAGAAATATACTGCTATACTTTACGTGATCTCTAAGTATTCATAAATTCTAATGCATTATTGTATGATCGCATTCGTCATAGAAATATAGTCGGATCGCATATAAGAATATGTTTAATTCTACTCGAAAGAGATTGTTAAATTAAATTAGGAATGTTGATCTTCATAAGTAAATCATGTTATCAAATTTAATGGTTCGGGTTAAAGGTAATTGATATAAGTGGAATCAAGATCCTAGTACGCTTTTCTTTTCTAATTTTAAAGTAATTTTCATTAACCTAATTTTTAGTCATTTGAATCATAGTTATTTAACTATTTTTAGTTTATTATTTTAATTAGTTTTTAATCATAAAATCTCCAATTTTTCAAAGTTCATTAGATTCGGTTAAGATTAGTATAATTGAATTGAATTATCTAAATCTTCGTGGGAATGATACTTGGACTCAAAACCCATTTTACTACTTGAACGATCCATACACTTGCGGAATATATTAAAGATATAAAATCGCTGACAAGTTTTGTATTTTTCAACCACGAAAATTTAGATCCACTTGTTTCTCGAGATTTTTTATTGAAGCACCTTGATTTTGAAAAGAGATCTCCGTCTTGTTCATGTATTGATTATTAGATCATATGTACCGTTCAGCTGTCTCCATGAATTTATTAAATGTGTCTTCTACTAAAACTGTGGTATGATATTATTCTGATAAACATTCCAAAAGAAATTTGGATGATTTTGCCAACATGAATTACATGTGTTAGAGAAAGAATAATTTTGTTGATAATGGCCACCTTGAACATATTCGTCTTGCATGGGTTGCTGTAATAGAATAAGACATTCTGATGTGCTATGATTTGCCCCCACACTCTTCACTGCCACTAGAAAATCAAGAAAAACAGAAAAATTCAAAATACTATCTGTTCATATAACATGATAAAATTTCAATGTCCAGAATAATTCTTTTTTTATAACAATAATAACAGTTATATAAAGGGACTCACCGTTCCTTAAGCTTGGCAACCAACTCATCCACTAGTTCTCGAGTATCTGGCATTCTTTCACTCTAACAACCCAAAAAAAAAAGATCTTTAATTCTAAAACCGGACTGTTTTTTTCAATTTACATATTCAGAAACAAACAAGAATCTACACCCCATTTAAAAAAAAAAAAAAAAATCAGAATCCGAAAAAATTATTCTCATCACACACACACAAACACACAGACACACACACAAATGTATTTCAGAAAATAAATAAAGAACTGGATATTACTTTTACCTAATGTGAGAAAGTAAGCTTAAAATCAAACTTTAGTAATCGAACTTTAACCAAATTACTACTTAATTATCCAACTTTAAAAAGTATTTCAATGTCCACTCTTTTTTCTACTATGTTATTCATCTATCACCCGACGTCTAACACTCTACAATTCTTAATGGGACGTCTCACGTGGCAAGTGAAATTCTGACGTGACATGTTGACAGTGTTAAATCTCACCCAATCATAAAAAACGCATCACCCAAACACTCCTTTTGGAGGAAGAAGATTGGGTTTTAATTCAATTTTGAAAGAGAAAATGCGCGTTTGAGATGTGCTATTTTGCTTAGTCGACCGGAGTTCACACCGTCAACTCGTCACATCGAAAAACCATCTGTTAGGTCGGATTCTCTGTTACGAGTTAGCACGTGTTAGTTAACGGGTGGTGGATGGATAACATATTGGAAAAAAGAGTGAGTATTAAGATACTTTTCAAAATTGGGTGGTTAAGTAGTAACTTGGTTAAAGTTTGATGGTCAATAGATAATTTTACCTGAGAAAGAAACTTAAAATCTGCACAGATGATTGAACAAAGTGGAGAGTTTTTTGTGGGGATTCTGAGAACTCACAGAACCAAGCTTAGTTTTGGGTTTTCAGTACTTTACAAAATAAATTTTTTTTTCATTTAATTCGGAAATCTTGGATTAATGCCTTATTTAACTTGATTTCTTCCATATTTTGTTGAAAGAAATTAATTAGGAATAGATTATGTATGGTACTTAGGCTGGTAAATAGTTTGGTCTATATGTTACATCTAAAACTTTTTTATTTGCAAAAATCAAGTAGAAGAGTAAAATCGACAGTGTAATATCAATGAATAGACAAGATTCATAAGAATTTGTACCTTGTAATTTATGTTTTATGGGAATTTGTATAACACTTTGTCAAGAATTTATTTATTGTGAAGTAACAATCACACAGGTACAAATTAACATATATAATGATGTAATATTGCTATGTTTATTGTGTATGCTCATTCTTGATGTCTTGAATCCATGCAACAAAAGAAGAATCAGTGATGTCCAATTCTCCCAAATCCATCCCCTTTTCCAATTCCGCCACCAAAACCACCATCTTTGCGTAGGCCGGCACCAAAAGGTCGAAAACCACCTCCAGGACCAATTCCACCACCGGGTCCAAAACCAGGGCCGAATCCACCGGGGCCAAAACGACCAGGGCCGAATCTACAGGGGCCAAATCCACCACCAGGGAGGAAACCACCAGGGCCAAATCCACCGGGGCCGAAACCACCAGGGCCAAATCCACCACCAGGGAGGAAACCCGGGCCAAAACCATGGCCAAATATACCCTTTCCAAACAGAAACTTCTCTTCATCATACACATCTCTAGCAAAAACCACACTCACTGAAACAACATAAAAACAAAGAAATAAGAAACCACAAACTTTCATTGCACCCATTATATTATTACAACTTTTTCGGAGGAATATATGTTCAGAATTGCATGAGAGCTTGCATTAACAACATCATGCAAGAGGGGTTTATATACTAACTCTATTATCACCATCATTCACATATGCATTAAATTTGCCACTAACAACTACCATTTTACGTAGACGGGTGATGATCACCCAATTGTGATAAATAAGATTACTCCAAAATGTACGTTGAACAAAAATCCATCATAACGTGTTTGGTGAGAACGTGTTTATATGGCTGTTTTTATATCTTGTGACACAAAGAAGAGCTTCCATTGCATTAGCACGAAATGCTTTCGTGCCTACCAAAAAAAACTGATGATCAGACAGTCAAATTTCTCAAGACAACCCAAAAAAGCAAAAGGAATTGCTGATAAAATTCAACAAAGGAAAAGTTTCAATCTTTAATTAATACTAAAACTGGACTGTTTTTGCAACTTCATATTCAGACAGTTGAAATTAATCTAATTAAATATGCCGAATTATGTGTCAAATAATTTGTTAAAATAAGCTCTTTTTCTTCTATACTAGTATCTACTGTGGATACCCAATAAATTTAAAATGGATTGTTACTGGTCGATGTGCGAACTGTTTGAGCTATACTCCTCGGGAGCCAAACTGACTTTGCCATTTCACCTTTGACAAGTGACCAAAGTCCGGAATTTAGGGGGACTCTCATTTGCTGGAGTCCTACCGTTGGCTCAAAAAATATATATTTTGTTCAAGAATATTTAGATCGTTAGATGGGAATCATATGCTCTACAGCCTGTTCAGCAATTTGTTCATGACAATGTACTATCAATTAATATCTCCAATTAGAATATTTGAAATCAGTGAATATTTGTCATTTGCAGTAAAAGAAACCATAAATATAATTAATGTTTAGAGTATACTTTAGGGGTTGAATTGCTTCAACAACGACATTTAAACCTACTACATATACAGTCGTCTTCAGAATCGCCCCCAGACGCATAGATACAATAAGGTGCATTGGCACATGGTGCGTCTACTAGAAGAGTACAATGACGGAGTGCATAACAAATCTTTTGGCACAACTCAGTCGATAAATTTAAATCCCCAAAGAAAAACATCCTCCTTTCTAATTATATGTGGGACACGTCTCACCATGCCATATATATCTCTAACATGAAGATGTTTAGAATATACGACATTGCAGCATCTTAAATAGAACTACAACAATTATTTCATTTTGTTGAACCTCACACAGTCCTCCGGTTTCCCACAAAAGGAGAAAAATTTAAAAGAAAAAATAAAATTACTCAGAAAGAGAATTCAATACTTCTTAATCGTGAATACTTACACTTTCACAATCGAGACTCACAAATTAAACCATCGTCATCAATGGATTTGTCACTAATTATTCAAGAAAGCTGATAAGATGCTAACCCTTTTGGATTATTGCCTGATTTAACTTGATTTGTTTAAATATTACGTTAAATAATTTAATTAGTAATAGATAATGATCCCCTTTATTAGAGGTGGTAAAATTAGTTCGGTTCGCGGGCCAGTCCATATAACTCGGTCTTTTGGATTGGGCTGACCCTAACCCAAATAAAACTGGGCCAATATGGCCCGGCCAATCTAGCCCACGGGCTAGTTGGGCCGGCCCGATTTTGATTTTTTTTTTTTTCGCTTTTGCTCTTTAATACTAATTACTCATTTTGTGAATAGTCACAATACATAATCCAAATAATATCAATCTAAAATAATATCAATCTAAGTCACCAATAAAGATTAGTCCAAAAATTCCAAGATCTAACATAAAATTGTTTATATTTAATTAAAATTTAGTTTAATTTAAGTTTCAATTCAAAAAATATTTGGTGTGACAAGTAAATTATTTATTTTAAATTTACTTGTAAGTAAATTTTTTAATTTAAGCCAAACATGCTTATATTTCAAAGCAATAAGACTAGCATGCTTTTAATATTTGTATTTTTTTTAAAAAGTGTTTACAAATAGTTTACAATTAAAAAAAATTATTATTTTGAAAGAAAATTGACGTTTATCTGTTGATTAATATATGAGAGCTCTAATTTTATAAATTAATCTCTTTAAAAATCTAAAAATATATAATCTAAATTTATCTAAGATTATATTTGATGTATTGTATTAGATTGTATAAAATATTTATTTAAAAAAAAAATTTAAGATCAAGTTGGACCAATGGTCTGGACTAAGCTAGCATATTTCTTGCATATACAAAACTGGGTTGAGCCAGCCCAATTCCGTTTCATGTATAGCCATGCTTTGACAGGCTGAACTAATCTAATCCAGTTTATTTGCCAACTCTATTCACACAGTCACACTTTCACACTTGAGACTCACAAATTGAACCCTTGTCTACAATGGATGTGTCACTGTTTATTCAAGAAAGCTGATTAAGATGCTAACCCTTTTGGATTATTGCCTGATTTAACTTGATTTGTTTAAATATTACGTGAAAAAATTTAATTAGTAATAGATTATGATCCCCTTTATTCTTAAATTTGGTAAGTTAATATTTTCAACCAATAAAGATGTCTTCAACTCAAATTTTAAAAGATTTGTTAATATTTATAAATTTGAATGAATTTCTTGAATTTGAATAAAATTTCATAGAATTTTTAATATTTCAACAAAATTCTATATTATAAAATTTAATATATTCTTATGGATTTTTATGAATTTTTATTGATTTGTGGTCTTTTTATTAAAAATAGTAATTTTACATTATTTTTATTCTAAATAGTTCAAGTGACTATCCTACATAAACAAATATTTTGAGTAGAATTTTGAAAAGAGAAAAATTCTTGAAATATAAAGAAGTAAAAACTCCTTTCAGTTTTGATGATAAATATTTTTCTCCTCCTCCGAGTACAGCAGCGACAGTGGTGGAGACCTATAAAAGGTGGCGGGGCTTTTTCTTCCCGTGTCCACTCCAATGTGATAATCAGTATATGATTAAAACATATGTACAAAATAGCAATATGGAGTTTATAACAGTTATGTGTTCTATTTTTTACCTGGGAGGTTGACCTCTATTTATAAGGATGACCTGCAGTTATTGATGACGGGTGTCCCTTCATATCCCTCATTATTAGGAGTTAATGATGGATGTTTCATCTTCTCAATTACTGATGTTTTATCTTTCCAATTGTCGATGGTGACAATCATTTTATTGGTCGACTATCTAGCTTGTCTAATAGCAGTTGGGTCATTATTGTCTATCTGTCAGAGATAAGCTTATGATACCAACGAGGCGGGTGTACCACTATTGGTAGACAACATATAACAGCTATCATTATTTCTATCATCATAAAACCCTCTACTTTTCATAAACTGTCGTTAATGAGAAGTAGAAATAATCTACCACACATGATTTTCTCTAAATTTTTCAGATAGAGGCTCATCACCTTGATTTTTAAACAGAAGCTCATCGCCTTGAAATAGATGCTCATCCCCTTGTTTTTCAGATAGAGGCTCATCGCCTTGATTTTTAAACAAAGATTCATCACCTTATTTTTCAGACAGTGACATCTGTCATTATTTCTGACCTTTTTTTTAGACAGTGGTAGCTGTCATTATTTTTTGTCTTGTTTTTCAGACAGTGGAAGCTGGCTTTGTTTTTCAAATAGTAGCAGTTGGGCTTGTTTTTCAGACAGTGGCAGCTGTCATTATTTCTGGCCCTTTTTTTTAGACAGTGGAAGCTGTCATTATTTTTGTTGAGGCTCGCCTTGCCTAATTTTTTTTTGGTTGAGGATCGCCTTGTCCGACTGCTCGCCTCGCCTTGCCTAGCCTAATTTTTTTTTGTTGAGGATCGCCTCGGTCGACGATTTGGCTTGCCTCGCCTCCCCTCGCCTAAATTTTTTTTAAGGCTTGGCTCGCCTTGTTTGACTATTGTAGTAGTTGAGAATATTTTGTCACAAGTCAGGTCTAGTAAGTGTGTCAATACTTCCTAGCTAGCCTGATCCTTCTTTGGTACCCTCATCATTTATTTGCTTTAGATGATTTATTTTCTGCTTGCCTTTAATATCTCGAGGTTCGGGCTCGTCCCTAATCTTTTTTTTGTTAGACTCAAGTTCCTTTCGATCTTTCATGTCTTTGGTAATGAGATACGCTTATTTAGCGTCCACATACTTATCCCCTCTTCTTAGTAACTTATGCATCGTATCCGACGGGTTTTTGGAGAGTGGCATCTTGAAAGCGCGACTTCAAGTTCTACTCATCATGGCAGTGACTACAGCAGACATCTGCAAATCTTTGATTTTCAGTGTGGCCCTATTGAACCGGGTAATGAAATCTTTCAACATCTCGTCTTTGTCTTAGGTCAATTGCATCAGGCCGATGGCAGTTTTAATATGCAGCAAAACTCTTAGAAAAATTTTCAAATGTACGTATCGATTTTGGGGGAAGGGTGGCTACCCAGTCCCTGGCCTCCCGCTTAAGCGTTGGCGGGAAAGCCCTGCACATAATCGTATCAGGGGTGGCTTGCAATCTCATCAAGTCGATAAAAATCCTGAAGTGATCAACAGGATCAGAGGATCTATCATATTTCTCAATCTTTGGCTGTTTGAAGTCTCGTGGCAAGGGGACCGCCATCACTTCTAGGGAAAAATGATATTCTTCCAACACCATAGATTGTTGCCTACTGCCTTTCTTAAACATAGCCTCAACTATTTTGCGACCCATCATGTCTTCTAATCGCTGCTCCAGATTTAACACTGGTGTCTCAACCAGTGTAGGCGTAGGTACCCATGACGGTTGCTCCCAATGTAGATTTGGGCCAGATGTTAATGAATGGAAGTAGGGTGTAGAAGGCGGAGCCAAAGAAACTGGAGCCAACGGTGGAGCTGCCGTTGGTGGTATTTCCATTGTTGGGAACTTAGGAGCCTGTAGAGGAGCCTCTGGCGGTGAGGGCCCTACCGATGGAAGGCTAGGACCCTGGGACAGAGCCCCTGGTGGTAATGATCCTATCGACAGAAGGCTAAGACCCTGTGATGGCTAAGAAACAGCAGCGTTCTGATCTTGGATTATAGCCGTTACGGTTGCCACCTGAGCTCGTAATGCTGCAAGTTGAGCGGCAGAGGCAAATTCTTGTTGTGAGTGATTAGTGGCAGCGTTAGACTCGGTGCCTACATTTTCAACGGGGCTGGTGGAGATGTTATATTTTTAGCTCTTCTAGTTCGAGCTATGACTTTTTGTGCGGAGGTTCCCACAGACGGTGCCAATTGATGATAAATATTTTTCTCCTCCACCGAGCACGGCGGCGACAATGGTGGAGACATGCAAAATGTGGCAGGGCTTTTTTCCCCCCGTGTCCACTCCAGTGTGATAATGAGTATATGATTAAAACATATGTATAGAATAATAATATGGAGTGTATAAGAGTTATGTGTTCTGTTTTATACCTGGGGATTGGCCTTTATTTATAGGAATGGCCTACAGTTATTGATGACGGGTGTCCATTCATCTCCCACATTATTAGGAGTTAATGATGAATGTTTCATCTTCTCAATTGCTGGTGTTTTATCTTTCAAATTGTCGATGGTAACTATTATTTTATTGGTCTCCTGCCTGGCTTGTCTAATGGCAGTTGGGTCATTGTTGTCTACTTGTCAGAGATGAGCTTATGATACTAACGAGGCAGGTGAATCGGTGAGGTGGGCGTGCTATTAGTATACAACATATATCAGCTATCATTATTTCTATTATCAAGTTCAAAAGGTGAATGATTCAATAGATTGAGAGGAATGTCAATTCGACAGCTGTATCAGCTAAGCTCCTAGGGAACAAACTAATAAATAGATTATCTGTCGTATCTAAACTCGAAGCGTAATGAGATCCATTGTTTTGGGGGATTCACATTACTATTATCAATTTCTTCAGTTTTGAATTTTAAAAAAAAAAAAAATTGATTAAAGAGCGAGGTTTCTTGGAGAAAAAAAATTGAAATAAAGTTTAATTTTCACTTTTTTTCTATTTGTTTTTTTTTTACTAAAATTTTCTCTTTCATATTCGAGACTAGATGATAGATATTTATGATCCATTGTCTTTCAAAATTAGATGTTTAACCATCTTGTTTAAAAATTTTATTTTATGGCTTAAAAAGATAATTTACACGTGTCGCAATTGACAAGTTCCAAGTTCAAAAAATAATTTTTAGTGCTATACTGATTTTACAATCTAATATCTAATTGTCCTATATATTATTAGACTAATTATCTAATTAATATTTACCAATATTATTTATATATTTGAGCCCAATTGTTTGGTTAAATAAATGGTCATGGAGCATCAAGAATGAAATTTCAAAGATGATGTTTGACAATTGTAAAAAAATATATATATTAAAATAAAAAATAAAAAATTCAATAAACTTCCATACTGATATAAGATTGAAAATCAAGAACAATAGTTTACTACAAAAATTTGTGGCACAAATTGAGGAGAGAGGCGAAAGGAAGAGATGTGTAAGAGAAGGGTTGTATTGAAATTTTGAGGGGTGGGGATAAAATTCCTAAATAATTTGGTATTCATATTTATGAGCTCGAATCTATTCAAATTTGTTTAAATCTTCTAATTAATGAAATCTTTAGAAATTCACTAACAATTGGGGACACCTAAATTTCAATTGAATCTATTAAAATATGAGTTAAAGATACCTAACTTTCAATTAAATTTATTAAAATCTGAGTTGAGGACACCAAAATTTACATCGATTTTTAAATCTATTCAAATATTAATTGAAGACACTACAAAATCTTCTTCGTCACAAAATTAATATTTTATTAAAAAAGTTTAAAATTTAAAAATTATATCACCAGAGATCATATAGAGATGAAAAGGTAAATCTTTTGATTGACAAAATTATGTCAAATTTCATCTTTAATAATTCTTATTTATGATCTTCAGACTCTTTAAAGTTAATTTTAATAATGGACATCGATTGATATGAATTGGACTAGTGCGTCAAATTGGAAAAAATGCTCTTTTTTCTTGAACGTTTCACGGATCATAAAAGGGGCTGATTGAATGGATAAGATTCATCACAATTTGTAGATGTAACTCAAGTTTTATTGATCGATCAATTGTCGACCATTGTTAGACTCTATAATACAATCTGAACATGTTGATTATGTAAGCTATTATTAGGGGTGAACATTTTAACCAGAACCGAACCTCTCAAACCGAAATCGAATCGGCACCGGAGGTTCCGGTCCGGTTCCAAAAAAAATAAAATTAAGTACCGAAACCAAGAACCGAGAAATGATCAGGTTCGGGTTGGTTTTTTTGTTTTTAAACTAGAACCGTGGGTACCCAATTAGAACCGAATTTGTTATTTTTTATAATTTTTTTAGTTTTTACAATTTATTCACCCGAACTCAATGACCACGATCCAACACCACGGTGTCAAAGATAATAGTCTAATTGTCCAAGATCTAAATAAAAAGTACAAAATACATCACTCTTAAACTCAAAATCAATTAATCCAATTCTAATTACCTAAATCTCAAATTTTTAATCGATATTTGCTCAGATGCTCAATACAAATATTGTTGCATGTCTCGGACTTTCGTTCATCCCTCTCTCGCTCAACATACAATGAAACGGCGAATGCAAAACTCTTCTTTAACCGAATAGAATCCTCAATTTTGATAGGTAATTTTTCTTTTTCTTACTTTAATTTATGAGTTTGCAATTTTGGTGCCTATTATTCCAGTTAATGTTTACATCTTTCATAACTTGTTTTAATATCTAACATACTTTAATGTTAACGAGTTTGTAATTTTTTATTTTTTTTCAAAACATGTTGTCAACTAAAGATTTTACTAAAAATGTTATGGGTAGAACCGAACTTGAATCCGAATCGATGATTCCGGTTCGAATTTAGTTACAATAATTACGTAGAACCGAATGGTTTCATTTACGAAATACTCATACTGACCCACCCGACACCCAGACCTACTATTATTCAAGATTGACGTTTTAAGATACTATTTTAGTTGCCCGTAGCAATACAAACCAATTAAGGGATTTTAGGAAGAAGAACTATGAGATCATTAATTAGTAGGTAAATAAATTATTTATTGTGAAATAGAAATTCACACAGGTACAAAGTTTTTAAATTATGGTGTCATACAGTAGTGCCATATATATAATTGTATACACTAATTTTGCACGCTCATTCTTGATTTTTTTAAATCCATGCAACAACAGTCACTAGATCATCAGTGACGTCCACCAGGAAACAAACCACCACCCGGGCCAAGACCGCCACCAGGAAATAAACCACCACGGGGACCAAGACCGCCGCCAGGGAACAAACCACCACCCGGGCCAATTCCACCACCAGGGAACAAACCACCACCTGGGCCAAAACCAAGACCGCCACCAGGGAACAGACCACCACCTGGGCCAAATCCAAGACCGCCACCAGGGAACAGACCACCACCTGGGCCAAATCTACGACCAGGGCCAAATTTGTGACCATGGAAAAAAGAAAAAAACTTCGCTTCATCATCTACACTTCCAGCAACAAGCACAGCCATTAAAACAACATAAAAACAAAGAAATGAAAACACACCAACTCTCATATTTGCAACCTTAATTTTATTACAGCTGTCTGAGGAATATATGTTGAGAATGTATTAAGAACATCATGCGAGAGGGGTTTATATACTAGTTCTATTGTCTCATGTGATCTCTCCCATCATTAAGATTTACACTAAATGGCCTCCAACAACTAACAGTCAAACTACATTCACATTTAATTAAGGCTGTTTGACAATTATAAAAGTTGTGCTTTCTATATAATATGTCAGTTAAAATTAATTGTTGACTTTGATCTCAACTTTTTTAACAATTTTTTAAACTGTAATAAGTTGGTGAATCGTCATTTTTATCCACATATTTTTTAGAATCACAATTTTTATTTATTCTTTATTCACATATTCCGTAGAATCCACTAATTATAATCTACAAAAAATTTTACCAAATATATACATATTTGATAAGAATGTCTCCATGCCTGTTTTATATTTTGCGTCACAAAGAAAAACCAAAATGCTTTCACGTGCCTACCAAAAAAAACTGATGTTCCACGGATCATTAGTTGCTGAACGATGATCAGACAGTCAAATTAATCTAATTAAATGAGCTAAATAATTTTGTTTCAAATAATTTGTTCAAACGACTTTGTCTACTTCTTTCTTAATATTATCCATATTAGAATCCAATTATTTTAGGGAAAATAGCACTAGAGGTTCCAAACCTTTGAGCCTTGTAAAGATGGGTCCCAAACCTTTAATGTCTAGCAAGTAAGATTCCAAACTTTTTAAACATCTGTATGTGAGGTCCTTTTGTGATGGAAAACGTCAATTTGACCATTAAATAGTCAACTTTTTGTCAAAGTGACAGTTATACCCTTATTTTAATTTAGAGTAAATAGTACTGAGATTCCCTCACTTTTAAAATTTGTGATCATGAGGTTTCAAATCTTTGATTTCTAGCACTCGAGATCCGAAACCTTTCAAACGTTTGCACTAAGGTCATTTTGTGATGGAAAACGTAAGTTTGACCGTTAAAATATCCAAATTTGAGTAAAATGATTAGTGTACCCTAGTGTACCCATATTTAATTTTGAATTAAGTAAAAATAAAATGAAAATGAAGAAACAAAAGCAAAAGAAAAAATTACAAAAATAATCGTCTTCCCAATTCCAAACAACCCACCACAACCCCAATAGCAGCGGTATGTCATAATAATTAGTTTGTATTTCTAAATTGTTAGATGAAATTATTGGTTTGAAGGGTGGGTAATCATTTATGTTTTCATTTTGGGTAAATAGCACAAAACGTCCCTACCTATTGAGGGTATTGTGGAAAACGTCCCTACCTTCAAAATTTTGGCATTTTCACCCTTACCTACTGGATTTCCTGCGCAAAACGTCTTTCAGTCCAAAAATCAGTCATTAACATAGGGGTAAATTAGTCCAACCACTTTTTCACATATATATTACTTCTTTTAAAATTGGGGGGCTTCCCATGCAATTTCCAAAATGGCACGGCAGCCCCCGTCCCCAAAATTTCCAAACACACCAATGGTCATGGATGAAAGGATCTGACCTCAATTTTTTCGGCCACTGAACATCTCTTAAGTTACTCATTTCTTGCAATAATGGTCATGGTTTTGTTTTGTAAATCTTTAATATCCAAACTCACCCTGTTGAAATTGAATAGTGCAGATTTCAAAATTTTCTCACATGTGGCTACGGCGGCAGTAAGTGTTGATATATCTCCATAAGACCGGACATTGACAGCGGAGCTTATTACAGACATGAGATGATCGCGATTGCCTCCCATGGCTTCTGCGGCTTCAACGTACTGTGCAGCCACAAGTATGGCGGCTGAAGCCACTGACTTATCAGTGTTTGCCATATGTTCGTCATTTTCTTTTGAAGATGCTGCGGCTGTTGCTGCTGTAATTGCAGCCAATGCTGAAGCCACTCCAGCTACTGAAACGGCTGCATGGAGCTGGGCATTTTGTACTCTTGTCTCTTCTTTCTTCTTCTCTCTCTTTTCCTTTAGCCACCTCCCGACTGTCTTGCTGCCCGGCGTGCTAGCACCGGCGGCGGCAGCCCCACCACCACCATAACTGGTAAGCGTGGTGGTTAATAAAGGTTGTAGGGTGTTGTTTGCATAGTGACGTCAACCGAGGTTAAGATTAGGTAGATGCCGTTCTTGTGGTCGACGGGGAAAAGCTTTGAGCGAACTGCGGTGGCGATGACTTCTTGTATGGAGAGGCGGGTGAGGTGGGTGCCATGGGAGTAGAGATGGTCAGAGTATTCACCAGCAAGGATTACAGAGCGTGAGATGTTGGCTCCCGTCTGATCAGTATAAAGAGATACAGTGCGCCACCACTCCGCCACCGAAGGAGAAGGTGCGGCACGGTGGTTGAAGGTGGAGATAGAGAGTAGAAAGTCCTTGATTAACGTGCCATGGTTTCCACTGGTTTCAGCTTTTCAGATTTGGGGACGGGGGCCTGTCATGTAATTTTGAAAATTGCATGGAAAGCCCCCCAATTTTAAAAGAAGTAATATATATGTGAAAAAAGTAGTTGGACTAATTTACCCCTATGTTAATGACTGATTTTTGGATTGAAGGACGTTTTGCGCAGGAAATCCAGTAGGTAAGGGTGAAAATGCCAAAATTTTGAAGGTATGGACGTTTTTCACAATACCCTCAATAAGTAGGGACGTTTTGTGCTATTTACCCTTTTCATTTTCTTTCTTTTTTTTCTTCTTTTTAATAGACTTCAAGCGCAGATGTTTGAATGATTTAAAATGTCAGGTGCTACAAATCAAATATTCAGGACCTCATTGTCACTAAATTTAAAGGTTATGGACTTCTAGTGCTATTTACCATAAATAAAAATAAGGATAGAACTGTCATTTCAATAAAAATTTGACCATTTAACGGTCAAATTAACATTTTTCGTCACTAAAAGACCTCAAATAAATACATTTGAAAGGTTTGGAACCCATGTGCTAAGAATTAAAGGTTCAAGACCCCATCGTCACAATGTTCAAAAGTTTAGGACTTCCAATTTTATTTATCCATTATTTTATGTAACATCATAATTTACATAAACCATAATTCTCAAGTCTTGGAACTTTATGATTTTTATGTAAAAAATAAATCAATAAACCATTAAAAAACATACTCTGATGCATGACATATTATTGAAAAATCAAACCTTCTTTAACCTTTTAACTAGACATACATGAATAATGAAGAGCATTCATATATATAGGCAACAAGAGCCGAGAGGTATTTTCATTCTTATCATATTTAAATTTCTACTTTCCATTAAAGTAGAGTTTCATAAACTACCAACTTCTCAGTTTCTACAACTTATCTATTATTAAACTCTTAAATTAATTTAACAATATAATCCATTAAATAATATCATGCGAGTCACATAATTGTCTTAGAGCATCTTCAATGCACTTTATCTATTAAAATTTACATGGCAGGTAAAATAAACGGACTTCTAATCCATGTAGCATTACTTCTATTGAATAAAAGGTCAAATTAAAAATTCTTCTCCAATGAGTTTTGTCTATAACTAATATTACCACTTATGTGGCATTAATTTTTTTTTTTATATTGGTGTGTTTTCAATTTTTATTTCTCTCGTCTGACTTTTTTTTTAATAAAATACTGAGTCACTTCGTCTAAAATTTCATCTAAATTTAGATGAATTTTTAGACGTAGTCTATTTTTTGGTATGTCACATCAGTTAGACAGAGTCCTCGTCAGCATGTATTGGAGATGATTTTTTTATAACTCCGTCTATCTGTATTTTTGTGACACGTCTAACAAACAATAAACGAAATGCATTGAAGATGCTATTACAATCGAGTACTACTTCAACCAATAAGTTTGGCAACAAACTCATTCACGAGCCCTCGATTATCTCACATTGTTTCTTCTTAAATTTGGGTGAATGGACTGGATTATGTAACCTTTTCCTTCTTAAATTTGGTAAATGGGCAGAATTTCGCAAATAAATAATATTTTTGGGTAAATTCAAGGCCGGTCACTGTTGTTGTACTTATGGACTCTTAAGTTATATAGCTAAAATTTAATTCAATTAAAGTCAATTTTAGCGCTAAAAGACCAATATACCCCTAACATTTTCAAAAAAGCTCTAATTCAATGATATTGTTTTGTATGATACTGTTTTATCTTGATAGTATTTTCTATGATACTGTTTTTTTTAGATAATGTGCATTGGTATATTTATACCATGCTTTTATTTTTGATAATGTTTCAACCTGTGATATTTTTATTGAATGCAAACAGTATCAATGATCTTATACTACTAATGGAATATTTTAAGAGTAGTATTATTACTTCAACCATTAAAAACATATTTTACTTAGTTTTATATATGATACTGTTTTATTATAATAATATTTCAACATATGATACTGTTTCAAACTATGATATTATTATTGAATGCATACAATATCAATAGTTTTGTACTGCTAATGGAGTATTTTAAAAACAATATCATTACTTCAAGCAATAAAACATCTCTACTTAGTTATATTTATGATACTGTTTTAATTAGATAAATTATTATATATGATACTGTATCATTACTTCAACCATTAAAAATAAATTGTACTTATTTTTATATATGATACTATTTTATTAATGATTTTATCTTTGATACTGTTTTATTATTACAATGTTTCAACCTATGATACTGTTATTTAATCTATGATAATGTTATTTTATTGAGTTGTAGTTTGTGATATTATTTTATTAAAATACTTTCATATATGATACTGATATATTATAATACATTTATCTATGATACTGTTTTAGTATGTATGATACTGTTTAGACAAGAAAATTTAAAGATTGTCATTTTAAGTTAAAGAGACGACTTCAAACGGCTAAAATCTATCATACGCAGTGACGAAGCGATTGGTCTTAACTGGCTCATCGAGACAATTCTAAAAATATATTATAATAAAAATTCTGAATACGTATGCGATTTCTATGCCCATTTCTGTTATGATAATATTTTCTATGACACTGTTTTTCTATAATACATTATCAAATAACACACATGACTAACAACACAGAATAATCTAATGGCCAACTTTCGTCATAGCATGCCCACATCAAACTTTTTCATTCGTACAGAAATTCAACTTGCTATTTATAGCAACAAATCATGGCAACTCTACAGAAATTCATCAAACAAATCTTCCCTAATATTTTCTATAATAGTGTCATGATACAAATGTGTTTATGATACTGTTTCTCATACCACAAAAGTCAAACCCTTCCAATTCTCATACCTACCTCAATTCTACAATAATTTACACATGAATTCCACAATATATAATACCACAATATATACATGCAATGCAAATACAGAATCCATTTGTTATATGTTTGCTTGCGGTCTTGGAGCAACAACAAGGTATTACAACGGACAAAGTACAATGATTCTTGAATTTATCAAATATTTTCTATTATTATTGTTTCTGCTAAGTGTGATATCCATTCTTGCACTACAAGGGTCTCTAATGAGTTGGGAGCCGGGAACCCCGATCTAGCTAGACATGCCATGGCCAACGCTTTGAAGCTCGATATTCTTATTGCACTCGTAGTTATTTTGGCTCTAACTTTTGGCCATAATTTGTGGACGGGTTGCTTTAGTTATAGCCCAGAGATTTTGCAAGCATTTTCTTCAATGATAGCCCTGTTTTTAGTATCTATATCATGTAACTTTTTTCAAGCAATCTTATTAGGTTGGATTTGATCTCAAGTATTCAATACATCCAGGTCCAGGAGAGAGCTACTATAAAATGACGCTTAAATTTGTAGATCCTTCTTCTGATGTGGTGGGCAAATCATTTAAGTTGACACTCCCTGAAATTACTGGTTTTCCAGATTTCCTTGTTGAGAGAAGCAGGTACGATGCAGTTGTGCAAATAAACTGGACCTCCCAAGATAAAGTCAAGTATGGTGGAAAAATAAGGTAACTTCCTAACAAATCTAGTGATATTCTTATGCGTGTTTGGTATGCTGATTAGCGACGGCAGCAATAGTAGTGACAAGGGCAATGTGTGTGACAAATATAGATCACATGGATAATTATGGGATTAATATAAAAAGTTGCTAAAGAGTGACTTATTGACAATTTTAAAAATTATTTTGACCTAATTTGAAACAAGTCATTTGCAGATGACTTTTAGACAATTTCTCCAATATTTTTAACCAAATCTCCTCATCGCAAAATTAATACTTCTTGAAAAAAAGATTTAAAATTAAAATTAACCAAATCACCAGAGATCATATAGAGATGAAAAAGAAAATATTTTTATTGACAAAAAAGATATGTCAATTTTTTGTAATTAATAATTCTTACTTAAGATTACTTTGTGTCTCTTAAAGTTAATGTTAAATATGAAAAATCGAATGTATAATATGAATTGGACTTGTTCATCGTGTTTGGAAAAAATGCTCTTTTGCATATCGAAGTTATTTACCACAAAAAAAAAATTAAAAAAATCATAATAGTTCCTAGATATAAATTACCTAAGAAGAGGGTTTTCTTGTTAAACAAAAATAGATTTTGAAGAGTTGAATATACTTTACATTTTATCCCATTATGCATTAAAATAAACTATTGACAAATTATACAAGGGGCCTAATTGAATGAATCAAATTCATCAGAATTTGTAGAGTCTATCAGTCAATCAGCTCGAGTACAATCCGAACTTGTTGACTGTTTTAGCCATATTATTTAGCATTGGTATTTTAAGATGACAATTTAATTAGTTAACCACGTAAATGCGTAATCGAAACAAGGATATAGCATACGTAATTTGCAAATACGGAGTATTTTGTTTGATTATATTTCACTTGTACTATCTTGGAGTATGCATAATGAAAACCCACCAAAGTTATTAGGAAGAAGGGCTAAGAGATTATTAGTAGGTAAAAAAATTATTTATTACAAAGTAAAAATCACACGGGTTGTGACAAACTGTTTCACATATGGAATAATACGTCTTATTCTTGATGTGGTGAATCCACGCAACACAAAGGATTAGTGATGTCCAATTCCGCCACCATAATCCCTGTCTTTTCCAATGCTGCCACTAAAAGCACCTCCCTTTCCAAAACCACAACCAGGGTATCCCCCACCAGAGCCGAATCCACCGCCAGGGCCCCAAAAACCACCACCAGGGCCACCATAACCACCCCCCTTTCCAAAACCACCACCAATGCTATGTCTACCTCCACATCCGCCACCAGGGCCACCAAAACCACCTCCCTTTCCATAACCACCACCAGGGCCATATCCACCACCCGGGCCGAACCCACCACCGGAGCCATATCCGCCATATCCACCATATCCACCACCGGGGCCATATCCACCACCATTGCCCATTGTCACAAACTTTTCTTCATCATTCACACTTCTAGCAACAACCAGACCCACTAGTAGGACATAAAAACAAAGAAATAACATCCCACCAACTTTCACTGCACCCATCATATTATTACAAATTTTCCAGGAATATATGTTCTGAATTGCATTAAGAACATCGTGCAAGATGTGTTTATATACTACTTTTGTCCTGTTTTATATTTTGTGACACAGAAGAACAGATATGCTTTCACGTGCCTATCAAAAAAAAAAAAACTGATGATCCATAGGCCATTAGTTACTGCATGATGATCAGACAGTCAAATTAATCTAATTAAATAAGCTGAATTATGTTTCAAATAATTTGTTGAACCACTTGAGCTTATACAAAAGTGACGCATATTTATATAATTTAACACGCCCTTGATTTTCCAGTTGATACTCAAGTTTCATATGCAAGAAAGCTCAACTAGAATTTGACTAAGGTTTTATTAGACTAATTACATCAAATTTTAAGTTCAATGAGAGCATATCTTTCTTTAAAATTTGTAAATTGTTAGGAATCATGTGAAGCTCTTTTTCTTCTATACTAATATCGATTGTGGATAACCAATAAGCTTAAAATAAATTTTTATTGGGTCAAAGTTCAGACTATACTTCACGAAAAGCAAAATGGACCTTACTATGTATGATATGTATGATATTTAACGATTGACATAAAAATAATTTATTTGAGATTATGTTTCACAAGTGGTATTTTGGAATCTGCATGGTGAAAAGCCAATCAAATTACAAAGTACAAGTAATTGTGTGAGACAACAAACAAAAATCATTAATAGGTAAAGAAATAATTTATTATTTGAAGGAAAAATTACAAAGTACAAGTAATTGTGATCAACTATTATAATGTTGCTGTAAAGCTGCTCTTTATTGATGTCTTGAATCCATGTAACTTGATTAGTGATGTCCAATTCCCCAACCTCCGCCACCGCCTCCGCCTCCACCAAATCCACCTCCTTTTCCGAATCCTCCGCCAAACCCTCCACCCTTGCCAAAGCTACCACCTTTACCAAAACCTCCACCAATTCCACCTCCTTTTCCGAACCCTCCTCCTACACCACCACCAAAGCCACCACCTTTTCCAATACCGCCACCAATGCCAACACCCTTACCAAATCCTCCACCTGCACCGCCACCAATTCCACCTCCTACGCCACCACCTTTGCCAATACCTCCAACAAAGCCACCTCCTTTGCCAAAACCACCACCACCACCCTTGCCAAATCCACCACCTTTCCCAATGCCGCCACCAAAACCGCCTCCTTTTCCAATGCCACCACCAAATCCACCACCTTTTCCAATGCCACCACCGAAACCACCACCTTTTCCAATGACACCTCCCACTCCACCACCTTTCCCAATGCCAAAACCGAAACCACCTCGTTTTCCAATGCTGCCACCAAATCCACCACGTTTCCCAATGCCACCACCGAAACCACCACCTTTTCCAATGCCACTTCCTATTCCACCGCCTTTCCCAATGCCACCACCGAAACCACCTCCTTTTCCAATGCCACCACCAAAGCCACCACCTTTTCCAATGCCACCCCCAAATCCACCACCCTTTCCAATGCCACCACCGAAACCACCACCTTTTCCAATGCCACCTCCTACTCCACCACCTTTCCCAATGCCACCTCCAAAACCACCACCTTTTCTAATGCCGCCACCAAAACCACCACCTTTTCCAATGCCGCCCCCAAATCCACCACCCTTTCCAGTGCCACCTCCTACTCCACCACCTTTCCCAATACCACCACCGAAATCACCACCTTTTCCAATGCCACCTCCTACTCCACCACCCTTCTCAATGCCGCCACCAAAACCACCTCCTTTTCCAATGCCGCCACCAAAACCACCACCTTTTCCAATGCCACCCCAAAATCCACCACCCTTTCCAATGCCGCTTCCAAATCCACCTCCTACTCCACCACCTTTCCCAATGCCACCACTGAAACCACCACCTTTTCCAATGCCACCACCGAAACCACCACCTTTTCCTATGCTTCCACCAAAACCACCACCCTTGCCAAATCCACCACCTTTCCCAAAGCCTCCACCAAGTCCACCTCCTTTTCTGAAACCCCAACCACTCCCAAACCCGCCACCACCACCAAAGCCACCTCCACCTCCCTTGCCAATTGTCAGAAACTTGTCTTCATCATCCACATTTCTAGCAACAACCCCACCCACTAAAACAACACAAAAACAAAGAAACAACAAATCAGTACCCCTCATTGCACCCCTTATATATTATTACAAATCTCCAAGGAATATATGTTCAGAATTGAGTGAAAGCTTGCATTATGAACATCATGCAAGAGGGGTTTATATATTAGTCATAAATCTCCCCTTTCAGTTAAATTTGCATTAAATTTCCCCCAACAACTACCCGTTAAACCGCATCGACATTTAAGGTTGTATAAATTCATGCATCACAACGTGTTTGGCAAGAACGTATTTATTGCTGTTTTAATCTTGTCACACAAAGAAACTCAAGAACTTCTGGTGCATTAGGCAGAAATGCATTCAATGGCTACCAG
Source organism: Forsythia viridissima (assembly GCA_030279155.1). Taxonomy (NCBI): domain Eukaryota; kingdom Viridiplantae; phylum Streptophyta; class Magnoliopsida; order Lamiales; family Oleaceae; genus Forsythia; species Forsythia viridissima. The sequence continues at coordinate 50,345,427 of CM059037.1, read as the reverse complement.
AAAAACTGATGATTTATAGGCCAGTAGCTTATGTGAGATGACTTGACTGTGAAATTTTAATTCTTTAATTAGCTCAATTATGTTTCAAATAATTCATCTAAATCTAGTCATCTACATGATATTACAATAATTATAAGCTAATTAATTAATTTTACTTTTATGATATATAGGTAAAGGAGATCGAAATTATTGCAGCCTTGAATTTGGCCATTTTCTTCTTGCTGTGTAAAATAGCTACTTTTCGTGCATGCTAATAATGTACCATTTCATAATTTTATACTTATGCATATGCAAGAAAACTAATATTTGTGTTAGGTTTTCCACTAATAAAATCAGATCTTTAATCCGATTAAGGCGTATCTTTCTTTCAAATATGTAAATTGTTATCAATTGATGACTCTTTTTCTTTGATACTAATATCGATTATGGATTACTAATAAGATTAAAATAAATTTTCATTGGTCAATATTTAAACAAGTTTAGTACTCCGCGACGAGTCAAACAAATAGGTGACCTAAAAATCAAATTCTTTTGTACGCAAAATTATCAAAATACGATTAGTTGAAATGACGGAGGTGTAATATAGGCAATATACATAGCAGCAATTACCACGCTAGATTGAAATTGTCATAATTTTGAAATACCTTAATTTGACATTTAGATTCAAGAATACTCTTCATAACTCGAATCTCTATCTCATCTCACCATGAAATTTTTCTAAAAATTTTGGTACAATAGATTGGAGAGTAAAATATGATTAAGGAAAAATAATTTTTTTATTCATTAAATATGCCATAAGAGGCAATATTTATATGAACTATATTTGAAATCTTATTTTAGTGTTTAAATCTTGACTTGAAATGACGGAGGTATACTAGCTATTGGCTATATACATATATAGCAACAATTACCACTCTAGATTGAAATTGACATAGTTTTAAAATAACTTAATTTGACCATTAGATTCTAGAATATTCTTCATATCTCGAATCTCTATCTCAACTCAGCATGATATATTAAGAGATGTTCGAAATTTTTCAAAATTTTTTGGTAAAATAGATTGGAGAGTAAAATATGATTAAGGAAAAAGAATTGTTTTATTCAATAAATATACCATAAGAGTCAATATGAGATATATTTGAAAATCTTGTTTTAGTGTTTAGGAGGACTAGAAAGTGTTTACATTGCATAAATTAAATATAAAAGTAAGGGAATTTGGCGTAAATGGTATCTAACTTTTGACCTGAGTGCGAAAATGGTCCAAACGTTTATTTTTTGGCACGGACGTTCGTTACCTAAATGTTTTTGTGCATAATTGATACTTATTTGATAAAAAGACAAATATGCATTTAGTTTTAATTAAAAAAATTGTATTTGAATTCTTAACTTTTACAAAATGTGCAAATAAATCCAATACAGTTTTTAAATAATATTTAGTTTAGCATACTAAATATAGCATTATAGTCACGTGAATTAAATTTTTTATAAGAGAAAAATGTAAAATTATTGTGCTTTAAATATATATAATTGCTATGTGATGTAAAAAACTTGAATAAAATTTAAGTTAAATGAATAACAAAATAACGTATATAATTTTATAACATTAAACCAATCTTATTAAATTTTTATTTGACATAAAATTACTAATAAATATTAATTTACACATTATGTATTGTTTACTTTTGAATGAAAATAAAACGTTTAAATTAAAATATGAAGAATACTATTGGAATCTAATATTTGTAGTTAATAAACATATAGCTCAATTAAATAGAATAGTGATATAGCACTCATAGTGTGCACTAATTATGGTGCCACTGTCTACGTGGCATCGCCACATTATTTACTTTTTAAAAAGTTGCTGACAACTTTTGAACTTTTTAAAAAGTAACCAATGTGTCAATGCCATGTGTACAGTGGATACCGTAATTATTGCCCTACTATATCACTACTCCAATTAAATAAAAGTATATGAGTATCAAGTTTGTGACAAAGTTATTTTTTGTTATGGGTTAATTTCAATGGCAAACACTAAGCGCCTGTTCTTTTGGTTGTTTTCAACCCATTTTCCATTTTCTAATTTTGAAAATAGTGAAAACAAGTTTACTTAACCTATTTTGAAAAACAATTTTCCAAAACACGCAAAAAAATAACAAAGAAAA